>JAHLJT010009355.1:33080940-33294220 GCA_031308135.1 Acheta domesticus
AAACTTCACATCTCGGATCGCGTGCCACCAGAGCGTAAGGAGCAGCTCCCGATCCCCGCAGCATCTCCATACCTCGACCACCACCACCACCACCACCATCGACGCGGCGGCTACCTGTCCACCAAATATAGCTCGCCCCGCCCCGCCCCACCCCACCCCGCCCCGCCCTGCCGCGCGCCGATCCGAGCGGTGCCCCAGGCCACCCGTCGGGCGAGTCGCTCGCGGAGCAACAAGGCGAAAACGATAACCGCGGCGCGGAAAACCGCCCGCCCGGCTCCGCGCCGGTGTCCGGTCGCCTCCCCCCCCCCCCCCCCGGGCGGCGTCCGTGGCGTCCGCGGCGACGCGGGGCCATCGCTCGAGAGCCGCTGCTGTGGCGGAGCGCGGCGCGGGGAGGGGCCGCGCGGCATCTTCCGGCGTTCATTCACGGAGCCCCGCGCGCAGTGCACGCCTCGAGCCACTGGGGCTGACGGCGACGTTCTCCCCGCCACCGCCACGACGTCGCTCGGGCTCTCCTGTCACTATATATATAATGTGTGTATGAATATTTGATATATATGAAATAAACAGTTGATGTGAACATTTTTTTAAATAAGAGTGCAGAATATAATTGGTGTAGGTGAGTTGAAGGATGAGTGGTGTAGTAATAGGAAGAACGGGAACCAGTCGAAAACGGTGCCTCTTGAGACGGCAAGCGATCGTGATGGCTCGGCCCGCTGCCCTGTCTCCAGAGTGGGCTACAGTAGCACCCAAGCCGTGTCACCGGGTCCGCGGCGGCGGCGCACCGCTTCGTTATCATGTCGCTCACGCCCGCACGCTTCCCCGCACCAGCATTTCGTCCCCGCGGGCCCGCCTCACGCACCCCGCCCGCCCCTCCCCCGTGTCCGCCTCGCCCGTCCCCCGAAGACGGCGCATCCCAGGCGCGCATAGAGCGTCCGGCAGCATCCTATTCCCCCGTCCTCCCTCTCTCTCTCTGTCTCTCTCTGTCTCTCTCTCTCTCTCGTGCTTCGGCGCGCTCCTCTTTCGCTGCCTCGCCTCGCGCCGCGCCGCGCCGCGCTGCGCCTGCCACCCGGTCTTTGCCTCCGCCTTCGTCTTCGCCTCCCCAGCCGCTTCGGCTCCCGTCGCGAGGCTATTCATTCATAAAACGGAGCTGGAGCAAAGGGGCGATTCACTCGTAGGATTCGTTTTCAGATTTGCTAGCCCACCATTTACTTCTGTTTTACACGTCGGCGGCAACGCGGACTAGGAGAGGCCAACGAGGACGTACAGTTCGCAGTAGTCGTGAGCTCGTGATCTCTGAGATAGAGACGTGTTATTCAACGGATGCTGTGGTGTGGCTCTCACTTTCTTTTCCGTGATTTGTTCGTGATGTTAACAAAATAGTTATATTAGCAACAATTTTTTTTCACACTTGGACTAATATGGAATTTAGAGTAATAAGTTTCCAAAAGTTGATATCCAATGATAGGTTTTTTCACACTTCTCGCGTTTTCGTCTCCCTCACATTTTTCGTCTCTTTAACATTCAACTCGCCTAATCATTACACTTTATACGAGCAACGAATTCAGTTAGGGGCCAATATTACAGCCGTTTATGCAAGATTGTATAGGGTCGCGACCCAGAGGACACAACCGGCAACAACAAAAACAGTCATGACAAAACCTACCGTAGAAGGAATTGAGGGGACTGAAGGAGAGAAAGCAAGCTTTCCACAGCTTGGGAGGTAGATCTCGAACGGTTACGTTTCATAATTGGGTTTTTATGTGCATCAGGAATTATCCTGGAGGAGCTCTAGTTACGTCGTCCAGCAAAATATGAACGACTTCGGGCGAGATGAAATTACCAGAAGCACTCGTTTGTACTCGGTGTCCATGATGTGGCAGAAAGATTCGAAAGAGAACCAGAAGGGAGGAGTAGTCGTGATTGGTTACTCCACCCCTGTGTTTTTTTAATTTAAAGTGTTGTTAATTAAATACCAGTGGCGTAGCGTCAGGGAACGCTAAGATGCTGAGCATCCCCACGTGAAATATTAATCAAAGAAGCCTAAATATTATATTGATAATCTTCCAAATGAGTGAAACACATTCAGCGAAACACGTTTTGTATTATTTTGTAGTGATTTCCTATGATTGAATTCCGCGCGTTTATACAAGCTGGCCTCTGATTGTTTGGACGCTAAAATGCTTCCAGCGTCTGCCGCGAGTTGCGACGAGCAATGACGCATGCGCAGACGGCGAGGTTCTCCCCTCCCCTCTTCACCCCTGCCCAGGATTCTCGAGTCCCGAAAAGCTAGCATATGGGCAGCATACTGCTGGTGACAAAGGCTTATGAGAGCAAGTTGCTCGTTTGTGTACGAGAGCGCAGCACACTTGAGGTTGTCAGAGACATATTTTTCTTTCTCACTCGTGATTCCGTGCTTGGTCATGAGCACAAACAGTAGATATAGTGCTTGCCTACTAATTCTCAATTAATATCTAGGAAGTTGAATTCTGACTTAAATATATTAAATTTTATTTTGGTATTATATTATTATTTAAGACAAGTGGTCTTATTGTCAATCGCGCGTGAGAACTAAAGCGGAGCTATTTCATAATTTGCTTTTAAGAAGTCTCCTGACATAAATCTGTTGAAGTAGTGTAACATTTGTTTCAATAACGTAGATTCTAGAGAACATTTAGAATCACGATGTCTTCAGTTCGCATTATTGTAGTTCGCATTATTGTTGAGCATCCCCAAACGCAGGAGACACGCTACGCCACTGTTAAATACAAACTAAAATTTTCTTTTTTATTGATGAGACATTTTTTAAATTTTACAATACAGTTTATGGCATGTTAAATAGTTATATATATATATATATATATATATATATATATATATATATATATATATATATCCAGTAAAACTTTTCTAACGAAAAGAAATCTTTTAAGTGAAAGATTTTAAAGAAACGTGGTCTCTGCACCCCGTCCGGTGGTCGACTGAACCTGCTCTGGATTCGATAAATCCGATGATGTGCAAACGCATCTCGCTCAGTTGAGTTTCATTAAATATTAAATATTAAGGACATTTAAATTGAGCAGTGTGCTTTAATGCTGCAAAGCATCCACCTAACAAAATACGTCCAAAACGTTCTGGGGGTAGCGGAAGAATGTGAGTGAAGAACCTACTGGCGGAATTAGTCAAGAGTTCTTTGTCTTAAAGCTAATTTCTTTATAGAAATCCTTCTGTAGTTTTGTGAGAGCCTCAAAACTGTATTCAGTGACACTTATTAAATATTAATCAATAAGTTGAAAATATTCAAGTACCATAAACATCGATTACTTTACCTCAATTGGGGTTTTTACCCCAATCTTAGTGGCCGGATATTGATCATAACTTTTTTGAAGAAGGTAGGCTTGCTTCACTAGTGAGCCTTGTGTAACACCACTTCATTAAGATTCTGAAGCAATCGTCTTCTTACATGCATTACTTAATTTTTTTGTTTATATACATTGAATTCTTAATGAATACAATAACGCAGGGCCAAAGTAACCTGTTTTTGCGACTTTTATTACATTAGAGTATTCAGACGTTGCGCTAGAGATTTGTAGTATTTTATTATAATTTGTATGTTCATTTTTTAACAAAACTATTTTGTTTTATTGTTTACGGAGCGTAGCTAATTTTCATTTCATGTCAAGTTTAATGAAAACTAAGTGTATTGAAATTAGCGTTCTCCGCAGATATACCGTGTCGTCCGGTTCCTTGTGTCGAGATGCGTGGCTTAGGTGCGTCGTGCGGTGGGGGTTTGTCGAGACTATGAATCCGTCAACGGGCGGAGGGTTCCGGGCTGCCGTCGGGCTTCGCGTCGCGCGTCCACCTCATCCTCTGCGAATCGCGCGGCTCCAAATTGTGGCGTTTATAATTAGACGCGCGGCGGCCGGCGGAAATGTAGGTTGCGGTGCGGTGTGCCGCGCCGCCGCTGCAGTAGCTGGAGCAACACCCCGCAACTATTTTGCGCGGGCAGCTTACTCATCGTCGTAGACACGAGGTTCACCAGCTTCTGTTGTTGTGAATCACTGGAATAGCGTCGACGGAAACATCAGTGAATGTGTATAATAAACCATTCATTGACATCTGGCAATGCTCGTTTGAAACTAACGTAACTATGTATCCCTACCGAGTATGCTTAAGTGACCGGAAATAAGAACGAGAAACCAGTTCCGAATGTTCTGTTGTAAACCATTCTTGAATTGAAGTATGCGTGACATATACTATGCGTTTTCTGATGTTGGAGCTGTGCAAAAAGTCCCATCATAAATGACGCATGAGATTCACTCTAGATGCACTTCTAAAAAAAAATGTTTAAAATTTTTTAAACGTTTGTTGGTAAAATTGTGTTTTAATAGTATAAATTAATAACTCTAGACGTACGTAGTACAGCTTAATGCATTGCTTGATTGTTTGATTTATACATGGAGCTTCACTATTCATCAACATTTAAAGGACACCTTTGAATCACGTATTAGCACATTATTCTCATTGCAGAAGTAAGCAAGTACACACAGTGTTTCACTATTCATCAAAATTTTAAGTGTACCATGTAAGCAAGTAAGCAAAATTAATTCTTGTGTGAAAAAAAAAGTTTAAAAGAGACTGCATTCTTGCCAGTGCTTTCTTTTCTTTGCATGTTTTTATTATTATTATTATTATTATTATTATTATTATTATTATTATTATTATTATTTTATTTGCAAGTTCTTAGTTGACATGCATCTTATATTTTATGGTCTTATGTAATTGAAATGCCAGAGTATTGTCAAATAGCGTCATCCGCTACTTTCAAATTTGCAGTACTTATTTCACTACATTTCTGGACTTTCTAGCGTAGGCTTGATGCACCGCGTTCATTTGTTGTTTTCATAAATTTTAAATGCCATTTAGACACAATTTATCCACCTGTCTCTACAAAGAACTTCTCATCGTGATGTCAAATATGTAAGATTATTTCATCACATTGAGAGTTCTTACCTATTTTATTATTCAATTAAATTAGATGGAGGCGTTGTTCGTTGGCATGTAGATATCAACAAGCAAGAATTCTTAACTGAAAAATAAAATTTGTGTGTTCTGACTAGTGAAACCGTTGAGCTAAAAGTTGAATTAGTTTTATCATCTGACAAAATGTTTTAGAATTTATTTCCCACCTTGAATATAACTAGTAGTTACAACAGATTGAAAGTATTTATCGTACGTTTCGATAAAGATATATTATCAAAAGAAATATTGATTTTCGTAGCTTAATTTGTGTTACTAAAAAAACATTAGTATGATATGTGTATTAGGTTTACTTCCTCCACCGCTACCCTGTCCCTCTCCCATTCTCTCTTTCGTCGTCCGCCTCCTTGTGCTTCGCCAGCGAGGAGGACAGCACGGCCCATCCCGCTAGGCTAGAGCGTGCGGCAACAGCATCCTCTCCTTCGTCCGTTCCTCCCTCGCCCCTCCGCTCCGCGCCACGCCACGCCACGCCGCGGCCGCCGCCTGCACGCCTGGGCCTCTGCCACGGCGCCTCCGCCCGCACCCGCGCCCGCGCCCGCCCGGCCCGCGCCGCCGCGCCGCGCGGGGCCCTGGTGCGAGGCTATTCATTCATAAAACGGAGCTGGAGTAAGAAAGCGGCCCGGGTGGGGAGCGGCGCGGCGTGGCGGGCGGGCCCTGGGCGCGGGGGGCGCGGAGGGGGGCGCGCGCCGGCCGTCGGAGGGGGAAGGAGGGGGGCCCGGCGGGCGTCGGGGAAGCGCAGCGGCGCGGCGTCCACATCTTGCACCATTAGTTGTGCGTAGCCTGCGCTAGGGTTCGCCGCCGCTCGCCGCCGCCGCCGCAGCTTCTCTCTTGTTCCCTCGCTCCGCGCCCGCGCGCCCGCGCTCGCCCCGCCTCGCCTCGCCTCGCGGGTGGCAGGTGCAACAGCGACCGCAGCGCGGACCACCGATCACCACCGGCGGCTGCACGTGGGTGACGCCTCCGCCTCAGCCTCCTGCACCCTCCATGTGACAGCGCGCCCGCGACCTCGCCGACGCCCCCGCGCCCTCGCCTGCGCGTGTGTGTGCGTGCGTGCGTGTGTGGTGTGACATGTGCGCCGCTTCTGCCGCGGCGGCGTGACCCGCACGCTATAATTAACTTTCACGTTCAAGAACGCGTATATTTCTCCGGGACGGGCTGCCCTGTCAATATTTTTAACTCGCGCCCGGCTTTTACGTAAGAGTGCGTGCGTGGTGGTGCGTTCGCCCCCGGGACATTTCGCCGGCCGGCCCGAGACGACGGGACGTGAGTGGACGGGACCGGACGGGACTAGCGAGCACGGCGCGCCCACCGGCTGCACCATGAAGAGCTGCGACGGCCGGAAAGGCTGCCGGCGTGCGGCGCCCAGCCACGCGCCCGCCGCCGCGCTGCGCCTCTGAAGCCGCGACCGCCGGCCTCACCCGCGCCCGCGCCCGCGCGCCAAAGGACCTCGAGTGATTTGTGTGTGTTTCCTTGTATCCCTTCGACGTACCTGATCTAGTCACCCACATGTATATAGACTGGGAAAACTACTCCGTTATGGGAATAAAAACTATGAAGTCTTTCAATAGGCCTAGAGGTGAGTAGTCCATCGGTGTAAAGTGAGAAGTGTGTGTGGTTGTGGTGGATGTGGTGGTGGTGGTGGTGCGTTTGGTTGGCAGCGCCTCTTTCGTTGAGGCATTTGGGGGTGGATGCGACTGCGACTTGTTCGCTCCATGAGTTAGGTAAATATAGCAACTCTCGCTATGTGAAGTGCTTCAAATTCCTTGTAATGATGTGTGTGGCATCATGGATCCGTCTTTGCATGTAATGTGATATACTGCATTTTTACTTTCTTTGAATGATTACTAGTAGTTAACTCATCAGCCTTTGCTTTCTTTAAAGCTTTCTTTGGTTAAAGAGTGTAAAAGTATTGTTTTAATGAATTAAAACAATCCTTTTGCAATGTTGATCATTATGAATAAGAGCAGTTCACTTTTAATCCACATGTCTCAACACGTGTACACATTTCATACTTCTTCCGTAATGTTATCAAATAATATACAGTATGTTTTTGCCTAGTAATAAGTGTGCCATGCCAACAAAAATGAAATGAATTTATCGCTTTATTTTACTTAATTATTTGAATATATTGCACTTTTTCAGTGACCGAATTGTTCATTCATTGCAAAATGTAGAATGTACGTGCCGTAAAATGAAAGCTCTTTTATTTCTTCAATTTGAGTACCTATTTATTTCATTTTTTCGTTTGGCGAATTTGAAATTTCACTTTTTTCAGTCACTTTCAAAGCACTTTGTCCTGGTTCTTTTGATTTCTTGGCGGAATCACTAGTAACGAGTCCGATGTGATAAATGTTTTCTATATTGGGTTACGAAAAGTTTTAAATTTAGTGAATGTGAGAGTTCATGCTCCTATTCATATCATTGAAGGAATATTTAGTTATTGAATTATGTAAACATAGTATTGACATTTTCTTTCAAACATGAATACTATATAATGTTGACTAAATTTAACCGAGCATTCACAACAGAACTCCGCAACCATCAAACAATGTAAACGCTTCATAAAATAATGATTCATGGCTGAGAAGTATTTTCGCGAAAGCGTTGTCACAATAGACCTAGACCACAACTAAACACCTGATTTCTGCGTCGAACCTTCTTTTACGGTGGTGTCAGTGATAAACCAGATAAAGAGAAGGCTCTCCGAGATAACCTCCCCGACCCACGCACTCGTATTTCAAGACGTGCGCCTCTGGTTCCGTTCATCTGTCGGCGGCGTCCTGCCGAGCAGGAACGGGTCCCACAAAGGCTCACCGGAAAGAATCTCGCGGGCGGCGGCCTCTGAGACTTTTAAACGGCCGCGTACCTGCGTCTGCGCCGTTCCGGGGCCCGCCGTTCGCCAGACGGTCAGCGGCGTAGTGCACCTTGTGGACTCCCGCGGCTCCATTCACCAGACTCGGCCCGGGCCACGCCGCGCCGCGCAGCCCCGGCAGGTAGCCGCTCCCTTCCCGCCCGCCGGCTCCTCTTGCCGCGAGATCTTCCCCTCTGGCGGGGACGCTGAGAAATTACGCCTTCTATCTTCTCTTGTGGGGCTGTGTGCACGTAATTTCGCGAGGGTGTTGTCGTTTTCTTCTTCTAGCCGGGATAAGATGTCCCTTTGAATCGGTTCTTAAATGTCTGAGAGTAATAAGCCATCAAAAGTATTAGGTTTTGCGGTCGTGTTCGTTGGGTCGGTGGGAGTCAGATCTAAATGTAGTTAAAAATAAAAATCTTTAACATGCGACCATTGATGTACAACAAGTATCTTCTTAATCATTTTCAGATTGTGACTGTTTAAAAAAAATCTCCACGTACTGTAATTTGTAATGAGAGAAATTTTAATTGCAATGTGCAGTTATCGTTTTGGCATTTTGATTGTTATGAAGTTAGTTATGTGAATTTCGAGATTAAATGTATTTTAGATATCAAATAGGTTCCTGAAACCCAGGTCTTCACCTACTTCGCTACCGGTTTCATTAATTTTCTTTGAGAATTTTAGGAAGTTAGAGGCTCTAAAAATTTTATGTTCCTTAATGTTTAATCGGTAAACTACGTTGAATTAAAAAAAACGTCACCAGACGGTGGCCTCATGTCCCATCATGTATTTGTTTTGAATAATACAGGTGATATTGTGCGAATGTAACTAACATTCTCCAAGGAAATGCAATAATCGTAATTTTAGAGCTTTTTTCAAAGTGTCATATTCCCCTTCTCCTTTTCTAGTTTTACGTATCAACATATTTTAAAGGCGATTCTCCATCATACCACCAAAAATTGTGTTTAAAAAATAACTTTTCTCCGAAATTAAACGGTATCTAATAAGTGTTGAACCCAATCTTGAATTAAAATGCTAAACTTAAATACTTTTTCCTATCGATAATTGTATTTCTTCGAGATAGGTTTCTTTGAAATTCAGCTCTTCAATTGAGGTTTCCAAAGTACCGTGTATTGTCCACCTCGCGCCCAGTTTAAAACCCAATCACCGCCCCGTAGCCAATAGTAGTTTGCAACGCAGATGAGTCAACTGGTTTTTTGCGAAGTAGCTCGGGTCGGACAGTCGGCTCTACCGCAGGCCGCGCCCGCTGTCGAACGGTGGCCTGCTAATCGCTTACCGAGTAACAGGTTCCGCGCCCGGTGGCGGTCGCAGTCCATCGGACTCTTTAAAACTCGCCCGCCCACGCGGCGGCCAGCGAATGCCCCATCCAGATGAGGATTGCGGTTGTAGTGCTCGGGAAGGGTATGTTTAGCGCTGTTCCTGGCTGGGCGGCAAGAAGTGAAACCTGTGCGGTGAGCTGGGTTGCTTCTTTTTCCTTTTAGCAGTTCATTTTTTTTACGATATTTGAATTCAGTAGAACTCCATATACGAATTCACCAATTGCTTTTGCCGATAATAAGATTGTAGTTCAACTTTCACAAAAATATGTGACTGAAAATACGCTTGCTTCAATATCGTTTGGAAAGTTTTCGATGTTTGAATTTTCCTGATTGAACGCTACGATTTCATTTATTCCCGAGTGGTTTCCATTATCTGGACTTTTGATATTTTTCTTTTCTAACATAACGTAATCAGCAGGTTAATATAAGGAATATGCACGAGATAGATTACATGGTGACAGTGAACATTTTATTTATGTAAACGACCGGAACACTCTCAAAGTTCTAATTTATACGTACGCACAGTCAAGATTTTCGTCCATTTTCGTTTCATTGCGTAGAGATTCAAAATATTGTTTATTTTTTCAGTTTGGTAGTTATCAGCATATGTAAATATTTACTATCAGTACCGTGTAATTGTAGACTGTAAGTGAAACAATTCATACGTTGTTTGTTCGTGACTAAGACCCACTCCGGAATTACCGATTCAGGGATATCAGTACGCCATTCTTAGCGTTATCTTTGTGGTGGACAATATGCGTGGAACGATAATTGTTCCTGCAGATACCAATCCATTCAATTATACACTTCATTTTTCATGTCATGACTTAGAAACTTATTCTGTACATTGTTTGAAATTCAAGTTTTTGATGTTCACAAGGTTGAGGACTGGGAGAACTAATAGAAGAGTAGATTAAATGTTAATGTAGTAACATAACGTAAAGTAATAGAAAATGTATGGTTACCTATTCAAATGACGCGCTCAGTAATTTTATTTGTTAGGTGTCAGAGTGTAATTCAATGTCCAAAAATAATGTTTTTTTTTTTTCTGAGCACATTGATCGGTCATTATTTCATGCTTGAGCGTGGGTATCATCGAATTCACCCCGGACACCCGAATGACAGGAATAAATCGCTGGCGAAAACGCTTGGTGCGAAGTGTTGGCGCGGCACCTAGGCCTAAACGCAGCGGCGGCCTCGGCTCGGCGCTACTCCGCCGACGCCACCGACGCCGTCGACGCCGGCGTCGCCGCCGCCCGCACGAAGCCCCACAAGCGCCTCCCTCAAATTGTCGGAGCGCTCCCTTAAAGGGCGACTGGAGTTGGCGGGGAAGCGAAGTACGTGTTCGACAAACTCCTGCAAGTTGTAGGAGCACGGCATTGTCGCGGCGATACCCGTTCTAGGTCTCGCCAAGTAGTGATTGCAGTACTGTATGCCAGGTGATGGGAGCTTCGCTTTAATTTTATATATTGTCGGTAATTTTTCTGGGAATGCGAGTTTGTGAAATTGTATTTTTTTATTTACAATTGAAATTAAATACAGGTGTAACTGTGTGTGATTTTAGAAATAACCTACGTAAGACTCGTTTCTTATTAACGATATTCATCATTATATTTCACACGTTTTACGTACATCTCATAACTTTTACTAAT
This sequence comes from Acheta domesticus, assembly GCA_031308135.1. Classification (NCBI taxonomy): domain Eukaryota; kingdom Metazoa; phylum Arthropoda; class Insecta; order Orthoptera; family Gryllidae; genus Acheta; species Acheta domesticus. Next base: position 33,091,821 of record JAHLJT010009355.1, read on the forward strand.
TTTTCTTCATAATATTTTTTTCAACATTTAATAACGCACACATTACATTTTGTCCCAATACATACCCAGATTCGCAAAGGGAAAGAAGTTCGTATCGTAGAAACATATATGATGCAATAGAATGGTCATTTTACACCCGATCTTTACTTCTTTATTAACAATAATTATTGTATTGTAATAAATGAGAAAAATCATATCAAAGAATTTCCCTTTTCAACATTTGTAACGAAATAAAATAGATTCAAATAACTCTTGTATGAGGAAGTTGAACATTTTTCATTATCCTGTGTGCCAATACTTTCATACACCTTGTTTTCTTCGTCTTCTGTCGAAATCATTGGAAGTGTGTGTAATCATTGGAATCTTATTTGGGTAACTCTGATTTAGATGATACGACGAAATACTTTTTGTTGTATTCACCTTATTTTATTCCTTCATTTAATGACGTAACATTATCTCTTTTTTCATGTCTAAAATCGAGTGAGATTTATTAAGTTTATTGAATTGAAAAACTTTCGAACTTACATAAACCTGGCATAAATCATAATCGTACCCATATAGGAACCTTAGGGCGAATTGTTCGTCGCATACCTGTACACGCAGCAAACGGCCTTATCGACGTGGACGCACGTGTTGCGTCGCACCCTAGGGGGACTGAGCTGTGTGCATAGCAGGGCACTGCCAACAACTGGAAAAGAGTTTTATCTGTATTCGGTCTTCCCCTTGTTGATTTTTGAGAACGCACAGACTTCTGGCTTATCTCTTTTATTGCGAACTTCTATGACCTGTTTATTTATTCGTGGTCGCGAGGGAACTGCAAGCCGTTGAATTGAGTCCCTATGTTGGTATACCTGGCTCTAATTATCCAGCAGTTCTGATACTCCAAACGTAAGCGATAAACTGAATAGATCGTTTAAATTGTAAATGGTGTTTACTGAACGATGAATTCATATGAATTATGGATTGTTTTCTGATCTCTGATCGCCTTTAGTTCGTATAGCTTGAAGTTGTCTTGCCAGTGCCTGGACACAAAGCTGCGTTATAATGTTGTGATGATATTTATAAACAATCCACGTTTTACTGAAATGAGTGATCAATTTGTCGATTCTCTCTATTCTGAAATCACCCGCATTCTTTTAGTATCATACTCACAACTGTTGTCGCTTCTGTAATCGGTCACAATGGCTTATATCCCCGCTCGCGAATACTTCTCGAAAGTGATTTAGCGTATCGGGCTGTCTCGTCTGTATGTAAATGTGGGGTAGTTCGTGTCGTCGGATAAGGCCGCTCGCCCGTACTTGTGCCCGTGTCACCGTTACCATTGCCCTGTCCATCGCCACCAGAGGTGTAACTCGTGTTGACTCGGCGGCGCTATCAGCGGCGCTGCTGATAGCCGCGAGGCGGCGCGGCGGGGAGAGGTCCCGCGCAGGGCACTCGGGGAGTCGCGGGCGCCGACGCGCCTGTCGGCCGAGTCCACGTGTGCCGGCGACGATCCGAGCGGCGAGGCTATTAGGGAGTTTTCAGCACGGTGTAGCGTACAGCAGTTGACAGCATTGTCGATCCTCCGCGCGTGAGCAGATACTTAAAAGTGATGCGGAACTCGAACTGCGCAAGCGCAGAAGGTTGCTATCGATAGTTGTAACTAAACACTGGGGTTAAATTCCCTGTTTTGGGTCAGAAGTATAATTATCGGTATTGAAACAATGAGACTGCCGACATTGTATTGGTTGTTACAATCATAATATAAGTTTCGGGTAAGATCTTCCTTTCGCTACAACTTTCCTTTTGTAATGCCATACGAATGGAGTATGTAGTTGTCATTTATTGAGGGATAAAATACGTATTTGTAGAAAATATGTGAATTACAACAATTCAACAAGAATATATTTTGAACTCTGAAGAAAATATAATTTGCATAAATTCCTGCAGTTTACATCGTGTATGAAATTAAAAGTCAGTACTGACGGTTGATATCCATAGTTCGTCAAATGATACCGTTTCCAACACCAGTACAATAAATATCTTCTCTAGATGTCAGCAATGTTGTCAATCTTATTACTAAAATTAGCGGCATAAATATCTGTCACGTAATGAATTGTAAGAACACATACCATCAATGTAATGTTTCTTTGATGCAATTTGCTCACATGAACTTTCAAAGTGTAACATGGTGTGTTTGATGTGCTATATTGTGGAAGCGAATCGGGTGTATTATTCGTTCTTTGCTTGGGAGCTCCTGGAGGTTGGTTATTGTTTACCTGGGCGTCGCGTTGACTAGGCCAAGCGAACGGTTTGCGGGTAGCGGGCCGGGCGCCGTCGCCAAGACGCGAGCTCGCACGCCTGCACGCGTCGCACGGACCCGCCCCGCACGCCCGTGCGTTGCGCACGCTTCCTGGCGTCTGGGCGCCCCGCTGCGCTGGCGCGACGCTCCTTTCACGAGTGCAGCTTATAATTTCGCGGTCACTGCCTCCTCGCCTATCTAAGGGAGCTTTAGAGTTTAGGAGGTATTAGTTCCATCGACCGTAGATGAAAAGTTGTTCCCATTTGAAGCTGTTTTTATGAAATACTGTCCCCTTACTGGTGAAGGGGTTTGTCGGTAAGTTGAAATGAGCAACTCTGTGAGACAAGGGATTTATTTAAACCAACTTACTTTCAAAATCTCTGAACCTTCCCTTTCCATACCTAATTAAATAAAAATAGTTTTTTGTTTATATAGAGGTTCGTATTCTTTTAAAAATTGATAAGCTCTTGACAACTCTTATGGTATGCTCTTGAAAAGCCCATGATGTGTGGGGATAAAATTACAATAAAACTTAAATTTTCTCTTATATACGGCGTCAAAATTAATGGATATTTGTTCCAATATTTGTTTTTAAGAAAATTTATTTAATTCATAAAATTAATTGAAGTACCAAGTTTACGAAATTAAAGACTTGTATATTTTCAAAATACGAATGCGTGCTTGTGCGTTTATTGTTTATTTTTATTTATTTCGGTTCTGTCTTGCATTGACGAAAGAAATATTGTAGCATGTTTAACCCCAGCTTACATATTTGCGCCTTGCGTCGTTACAAATGGAGAAGGAGCTTCGTGGACGAGGGAGGGTTTTCACTCGCTGCGGGGCCGGAGTGAACGCGCGACTATGAATCCATCAACGGGCGGAGGGAGCCAAAAGTTATCAACTACAAAGTAAAAAAAGTATAAAATATTATAAACAATTAAGCAGACACATGTTTCGAGAATCTTATACCATCTTCAGTGGTACCAAGTGTCGTGGATCAAATATGTGTTTACACATGTGACACAACCTTATCTAACTTTCGTGGCATCAAGTATAATGGATTAAACACGTGTTTAATCCACGGAAGATGGGATAGAATTCTCGAAACATGCGGCTGATGAATTATTTATAAAATTGAGTCTATAAAAAATGTTTGATATCTCTTGGATCATTACTAGTTGTTATGGATTCTCACAATGCCACCAGAAACGTTGGTGAAGGAAACTATGTTTAGTGAAAACCAAGTGTATTGAAATTAGCGTTCTCCGCAGATATACCGTGTCGTCCGGTTCCTTGTGTCGAGATGCGTGGCTTAGGTGCGTCGTGCGGTGGGGGTTTGTCGAGACTATGAATCCGTCAACGGGCGGAGGGTTCCGGGCTGCCGTCGGGCTTCGCGTCGCGCGTCCACCTCATCCTCTGCGAATCGCGCGGCTCCAAATTGTGGCGTTTATAATTAGACGCGCGGCGGCCGGCGGAAATGTAGGTTGCGGTGCGGTGTGCCGCGTCGCCGTCGTCGCCGCGCCATAGGCCCAACGACAGGGTCTGTCGCTCAATGCGACTGCAGTGACAGGCTCGTTTTTGCAGTGCCGAAGTCTAAAGAGAAGGCATATATGCTGCCGCAGGGTGTGTGGGGTGTGTACTTTTGTTGGCGCGTCTGATCACGACTTGTGTAAATGAAAAAGGATTGTGCGGCCGGAATCAATAGACACTCGGCTGCAGTGCATTTCGCCCTGAAGAAGGTCTCCAGTATGACTACTGAAACATTGGGAGCACCGAAACTATTCCTCGGTCGCGGCATTTCCCGAACAGCCAAGTAACTACGACATGTGTTGTTCACTTTTTCAGTATTCGCACTCATGAACATAAGCGCATTGCAGTTTATTGAAATATTGCGAAGTACTGTCTTCTTGACATTCTTCATATGTAAGAATCTTTCTCCACATCTGTATTTCTTACTGAGGGCTTCCGTACGTAAGAACAATCACACAGCGTATATAAATGCATTTTTACTATTAAAATGGTCTATCTTGACTTATCGTCTGCTGGGCAATCCTGTGATACATAATATTCAAAATGTTTCTTTAACTCCCTCGCGCACGTACAACTAATAGTTCGCAAGGTGTCAGTGCCGGCCACAAAGACATGTTTTGATTCTATCCTTCGGGGATGCTGTAACGTACGTTTTTCGGTAAATTGCAAACTATCCGTCTGAAACCGTGGATTTCCTTGTACATTCGTAAGACCGAAAGAAGATTTAAATGTAATGTTTGGGGTTGGGAGATCGTATATCATCAGACATGTCATTATTATTGCATGATACCTCTTCACTTCTCCTTCGAGTATTCCATATGTTCATGCACACTGTTGTCTCCATTCTTATTAAAAAAATCTCTGCTAGTTCTTCATGAAATAGCATTTACGTTCGTTTCATGTCTTTTCGTTTTACCTCAAGATATTAAAATAATTAGCATAATGTGTCAGATCCATGTATAAGTATGCGGAAGACATTCTCTTACATATGTAAGTACATATGTGCTTATACAATTCCAGTCGTCTTGTGAAATCGTCGAGAAAATTTTATTGGAAGAATTATTTCACTAAATGAATTCAGCGTGTGGCTGGACATTTTATGGGTGCGTTTGACAATTGCCGTTTTACAATACTGTGTCATTATCGATGTCGAAAACTCTTGCAATTGATCCGGATGTGGTTGTTACAGGTCCCTATTAATCGTAACCACAGGAAACCGCGAGATATTGTGTCAGTTTGATAAAGAACATGGAAACGCAATATTTATTGTACGATTGTATAATCATATAATGACCTTACTTCTGTACCTCTGTAGAGCTGATAGCTGGTAGCTGAGAGCTGACAGCTTGTGGATGTGCGAATATTAAATTACATGAATGTAAAGACAATCACTCTACGTCTAGGTAATATTCGACTATATGTAAAACGTTTACTATTAATACATTTACTATTAAATTTATTACATAAAATAATTATGGAATGTTTTAAAACAAAACTTCCTCATCGTGTCTGGAACATAATGCCTTTGCAAAGCCGGATTTCAGGTCAAAGCTAATTATATACTAATTATAGCACCCTTTTCTCGAAAATAAATGAAATATACTATGCCGGAAAAATAATTAGCGTACGTTTCTGCAGCAAGATATATTTTGTAAAATGATGCTCGCTGGAAGAAAAAGAAATGCAAAGTTTTGTTTCATCCCTTATATGTGTAAGTTCCTTTGCTGTTGAATAAATATCGACTTCTGGAAAATCAATATGAGTACTATGTGTTTGTTGAAATTAAGTCTTGCGATAACTTAGGGAGCCAAAGGATCACCTTCACGAGAATGTCTTCCGCATCACTCGTTCTGGTGACACAGTTCCCGCGGCTCAACCACAGAGTTCCTGCAGCTTCCGGGCATCGCCTCTCGATCGGTTATTTTTTATTTCCTCGTTCCATTTCTTTTTTCTCCTCCATCCTCCTCCTTCAGCCTCGCCCTGTGAACACTCTTTTACTCTGGGCCTCCGATATGATAAGGGTCTCGCTTTGCGGAAGGATCTGTGTTGTTTACTGGGAAACATCTGCCACGGGCTGAGCGAAGGTTACGTCTTCGCTTCGTATTAGATATTTAAATCGATTTTCGTTTTTCAGACTTCGAGGAGGAGAATGAAAATTGGAAAGGTAATTCCGAAAATACAGTAAAATAATATAAACCAATAAATTCTACGTATTACCGAGAGACAGTAGAACAACGGAAGATGCGTGAGTTGATTAAATTCCCCATAACCGATTGGAATGCGTTTAGTTTAAGTTGGTCAGGTTTGTAGGTCGAATCTTGAAAACTATGAACGCGTTGTTGTACATGGTTTGTGTGACTGCAATTTTCAAAATCAGTTTCATAAATTTCCATGGCAAATAGTTATATATCTACTCCGCAGTGCCGCGATAAATAAATCAAATGATGACAAATTTGGTTTATTAAAATTCGAAATTCCGTAAAGACGGCCTAACAAATTTGTGACGGAGAAATGAAAGGAAAAGCTAATCTAGATAGGTTTAAAAAATGTGTAACAGGTAACAGGTTAAACTAATTTTAACTACGTAGTTGAAACATAATTTAAAAAAAATTAAATATCATGAATTTTCTTCACTTGGAGTTAATTTTTTTTATGAGAAGTTGCTGTTAAGGTTTTTCTTCTTCTTCTTCTTCTTCTTCTTCTTCTTCTTCTTCAGATACTTTGCACTAGTTCTTCGTGCGCTCAAAGCTCGTATTCGGAGTGCTGGCGAGCTAAACCTGCCCTGGCTCCCCTCATTCATGAAGCATCCGACTGCGCCTCCGTGGCTGGCGAGGTACTTTTCCGACGGTGGGGGCGGCGGGGGGAGGGGGCGGCGGCCTTCGCCACGCTCGCTCGGGCGGCGGCTGCTCGCGTGCGACTCCATGCGAGAGCGCGACCGCCCCCTCCCCTCCTTCCCCTCTCCACCTTCCACCGTGCCACTTGAAGGGGGGCTCCCTCAACTGCCCGCAATCCCCTCTTCTACAGCTCATCTCCATGGCCGGTTCGACGTTCATTGTATGAGCTACCGGTTAAAACAGTGTTGGAGGGAAGGAGACCCCGAGCACATAAAGAGATGCTTTGAACATGAATTTTGAGGCGGAGCTAATGTGACGTCATATGCATTCCCTTTGCTGATTCGCAGAGAATGTGACAGTTGGAGCTAGTGAGAATATGGTGACGTACCAGAGTTCAGACTAATTATTTCGAACCTTCTTTTCAATTATTGTTAATAAATCGCAATTTTGCAATAAATGATTTGAAATGTAATTTTTATACTAACAAATTTCGAAGCTGCCTTTATTTTACTTCCTGTGATGTTTAAACTTCTTCAAAATATTTTTTGAAAATTATAATAGATTTACTTATTTAATCTTTTTTAACGACAACAATCATTTTAGTGCCACAATACTCCAAATTATCTTACCACCGACAATTTACACCGATTATAATCATAGCAAAAAATAAAAACAATTCAGTGTTGGGCGACTTTCGGTATTGCTTCCTTGTTTGGGTATGGTGAGCGCTTTATTCTAGAATAAGGATAGATTCCGTCGGTAGTAAAGCATTCCCAATTCGAAGCGCTCGCCCCATTCGTCCCGAAAGCGTCCCGGCGCCGAAGCAGGCGCGCGGGGTAAAATGCATCTCGTTAAGATGAGGCGGTATTTTTAGCGGTATTGCAGGAGCGGTTATTTATACGGGGGAAGCTGCGGCGGTGAAGGCGGCGGCGGACGGAGCGTTCGCGACGCCATCTTGTGAGCGTATTTATTTTTCCGCGGTGAGCATTTTCATATTTCGACCCCACCGATCGTCCTTAATCTCTAGTTGTGTACCTCATGCGCGCATGATTGCATGCGGTGTCTTGTGCTGTAGCAGTGGGTGAAGATGATTGTGAAGTGTTGTGAAACAAGTCAAACAAAGTAAATTGTGTAGTATTGTAAAACAAGTCAAAGTAAATTGTGAAATATTGTAGACAGTCGACCTTTCCTAATTTCTGAGACGGTAAAAAGTCAAAGAATACAAGGAACGGAAATATATTTTAATACACTCAGAATTACAGAGTGTAATTTGTATTTTGACATTTTTTAAAATAAAGGACACATCATTTGACGTTTTTAGAGTGTTTAGCACTGTTAAACATTTTTTTCTGATGGTAAGCCTGCTATAATGCAACATAACGATGTGTAAAATACTAGCTTCGTTTTAAGTTTATCGATATAAGCTTACCGTAGTATTTGTAATTTTTCTGTTGATGAACTAAAAGCACATATCAGAAATTCTCTCTTTTTTCATTAAACCGAGCGAAATGGCTGGCTGGATTAGCAATTGGGAGATCCGTATTCGATCCCTGGGCCGGCCATCGTGACAGGGGTTTTCCTGTGTTCCCTTGTTCATAAAGCAAATGCTGGGATAGTTAAAAAAAAATCCCACGAACATCTCCCACTTCTCACTACCCCACCTTCCACCTACTACCATCATCCTAGTCCTCTCGCCCTTCATCATCATCCTATCATTTCAATAATAATAATAATAATAATGTATGAATAATAATATAAAAATAACAATTCACAGCGGGGAGAAAGTTGCTCGCGTCCGTGGTGGACCACACGTGTGTCCTGGGTGACGCTAAATGAGCAGCAGTTATTTGCTTCCTACGTGCTTGACCATTGTGAACGTGCGAATCCCCACACGCTTAGGGAAACTGCACGTCTATACGGGTCAGCGCGTCACCAAATGGATAACATGCCAAGGGTGGGCGTTGGAAAACACAAACAAACATTTCTTTTTCACTAAAAGTTTGCTTTTTCTGATTGAGCTTCTTATGTATCCTAGTATCTGAGCCGTCCCTTCCGCATACAGCTTCTTAGATACTCCTTCGGAAACGAGGGCAACTCGTCCGCTAAATTTTCCCGTGGAAATGACTTATCTGTAGCGAATAAGTGACGGGTAAATATTGGCAACGTAATGCGGAAGTGAATTACTCCATTCCATTTGCCCCATCCGGAGGCAGATCTTTTATCGCTTGGCCCTACTTTGGATCAGGCCCGGAAGTATCGACAGGTACTCCGAGGATTGCTTGATTGAAACCTTCTCTCGGCAGTGTTCAAGTGGGTCACACTAGATTGCTTGTTTGCGATTGGAACTGGATTGTGATCAGTGCTGAAAAATTAATGGGTAGCCGTAGCTAAATGAGAAAATTCGTTTCGTGTAGTTTTGAAATATACCACAAATCACGCACGTTAATTGGGTTTCATTCGCTCGTCAGGTGTATATCGAAAATCGTATGTTTCTATTAATATCCATGTGTTTGAGGGATACATTGATATTTTTATAAATCAGCAACATTCACATCTTATTTTTTTATTGGTGAACTTTCGAGATTGCAGATTATTTTAGTTACATTTTCTAAAAGGTTTCAATTAGACAATTTTTTGCAGTAAAAGGCACGAATGTGAGACATTTTCTTGAAGATGATGATTACACCATGCAACAAAATTTTGTGTAAAGTTAATTTTGTTGTTGTTTCTGATGCAGTATGTTTCAAAACTATGTAAACACATTTTTTCATATGGGAAATTGTTTTTAGGGAAATGGTATCGATTTTCTTAATTTGAGGAAAATACATATATTTGAAACAATGAATACTCGTTTATATATACCCATGAAACAAAAAAAAAAAATTCTTAAATACAACGTTTGGAAAAATGTAAATACAGTAAATATATATGATAAAAATGTTAAAGTACATGAAAATATTCACATATCACGTACAGTGTGCTTAAAAATGTGTTGTCTTTCTACTTTTCGTCTTGTATGTTACATCACTCTCTCTCTCTCTGATCAGTCCCCAAATATAATCACCAAACATTCCCTCATTATACTGTCCCTGGTACCTTCTTTCAAACAATTGTAAATCCTGATGGAACCTTTCACCCTGTTCCTCTGCATATAAATTTATAAGCTATTTCTTGTCTTATGTCGTTTTCTACGTTGGATATTAATTTGCCCCAGGATTGTTGATGGGCTTGCCTTACTATTTTACGAGCCTAATTACGTTCCTCTTTATAGTTTGCTGCAGATTCATCTATTTTCTTTTGTATATATTCTTTATATGTTTTTTCTTTTCATTTAGGGCATTCTCTATTCCCATAATCCATGTTCTTAGTCATGTATTTTTGTTGGAGAGCGTTTTTAGTTGGAGAGGTGATCTTCTGGTTCTCGCCAAATACTTGACACTCCAAATTCCATTTTTCTGTTTTTTCCTGTATACCAGACCTGGAGAGTGGTTCTACAACATCCACATACGATGTGTGGTGCCCAGTTCTTGTCTTGGGTTCCACAGGCATACCAAAATATGAACTGTATGTTAAGCAGAAGATGTTAGGATCCTTTATTCTATGTTTTACTGCTTTCGATCCCAGGAAAATGCCACACACATAACAAAAACAGTCTGGATTACGCTTACAACAACGGGAAGATGCCATTATTCATCAATTATGTGAATGTGAAACAGACAATATATAATTAGTTATAAAAAGCAACGGAACAATTATATAAAAGTAGGAATACTCAGTGTAGTTTAGTTGAGACCTAATTCATCCAAAACAAGCTTAAAATTCACTTAAACAAGCAAAAGGTTTTTTTTTTTGTTACATGGTGTTATCGGCCAGTATTGACAAAGTAATTCCTGATAAAGTTACCTTCTCCTAAAGTAATGAATGTGGGTAGTGGGGAATCGCACCGGTAGTGGCTTTTCAAGTATGATGTAAGGTATATGATTACTCGTAGCCGAGACATGTGCCTCCGTAGTCGACAATGTCCAATACATCGTAATAACATTGGGCAACGAGAAGGAAGGGAAAGCGCAAACAAGAGCGTTGGAGCTGTGCTGCTACTATAATAATCGCGTGCGCGGGTGGTGGGGAGGTGGGCGTGGCGGGGCGCGGGCGGACGTGGCTCGGCCTGCGCCCAATCGAGAAGTGACGAGGAGGGAGGGGAACGGGGGAGGGCGGTGCGGCCCCCGTGAAATGCTGGGTCGTCGCGGGGTGCCGCCCATTGCCTCGCAACTCCTTTCGCAAAGCAGTGATCAGTCGGCCGCGTGGCCGAGATCGCTAACACAGTACTGCCGTAGTGATCTCATGCCGAGGGGTCGCGGGTTCGAGTCCCGCCTCGGCCATGGTTGTATGTGTTCGTCTTTTCACCCCCTATCATCACCATATCGTTTCATTATCATACCATAACATTGGATCCAATTGCGGTCGCTGATAATCTAGTAGTTGGTGCGACCGTAAACAACAACAAAAAACAAACGCAGTGATCGCTTCTCCGCAAGCAAGAGACGCTGTCAGAGATTTGCGGGGGCGGGCGGCGGAAGACCAGGAGGAGGAGGGCGTTGTTAAGGGAATGGGTAAGGAAGCGAGGGCTCCAATTGGAACCTTCTTACGCTCTGTGGCGGTGAAGGGGTATTCTTATTTCAACGGTCCAAGCGTGTAGAATTTGTACCCCTTCCCTTCCGAACATTTCAATGTGCGAGATTCAATTGGTAGAGACGAAACACTTCAGTAACAATTGAAGGGCTTAGGGCAGTAATACGAACACCCATAGCAAGTCTCCCACTATTCTTAAACGTTAATACCTCGACTTTAGTCAATGTGTGGCTAATTGTGTTACTGCTCCAACCTCTTATTCATGAACAAGACATAATATAAATAATAATAAATTAAAATAAGCCACTCACCGAAAGCAAGATATTAATTTTCGCGAGTATGAGGAGGCTTGCTGTGGTGGATGTAGCTTATCTTCTTCTTACTGCTCTAAGCCCTTCAATTGTATTTTGCAATTTACACTTTAAAACCTTGTACTTCTCAGAAAAATAATTATTTATTTAGATCTTTGTGGATTTTTTATTCGTGACTGAAGTTCCTATTTAGTGGATGTGCAAGTGCATGTCAAACCTGTTTTCCTTGAACATCATTCTCTTTATCCCAAAGAATAAATGTGGTAGGATAACTCATCACTTCTTTTGTAGCTCATTATGGGAGTGTTGTTGCATTAATAACACTCTTCTCCCAAAGCGTCGTATGAGAGTTTCTAAGTTTAACAGAAAGTGAGACTTCAAAGGATCTTTTCTATCTACTGGCAAGTCACACGATTCAGGAAAATTGTCACAAAACACGGTTGCAGACCCGCTTGGAAAGATAAGTATTTTTTTTTTTACTTACAAAGTCGCATATGTGAGTAAGTGTACTATAATTTTCTGTCATGTATCTTCTTTAAAGAGTTGGAGATAAATGTAAAATAAATTATGGTACTTGAGAATTTTTGTGGAGCTTTGTTCTGTTGCAAAAGTTGCCAGCGTCATGGCTAAAGGTGCGAGAATTGCTGAGAGGATAACTCGCGATTCTAACTTCAAATGCCCACTAGTCGAGTTTTTCTAAGTGCTAGTGACCGTCATACATATTCATAAATGTTGGAATTTGGAGATAATGAATGATCAAGATGGGACTGTATTCTCAAAACTTACTAGCAAGTTTGTATATTATTAGGCTTCCCAAAATTTCTAAAAAAAGAAAAAAATGTAAAAATAAAAATAAATCCGCGAACTCTCAAACATTTTCCATTATTAAAGCCATTTCCCATTCAAACCACAGAACAGTGGATTATCAAAGAATTGAATCAAATGTTTCTTTTGTTTTCATATCAAAAAATCTATTCTATCTAATTATTATCCTATTTTTGTACAGTATGTGAATTAGTCGAGCTGGGTAATCGATTTAGAAACAGATTGAAAATTGTATGAGTGCCCTGCTATGAACCGAGCTCATGTTATTAGTTCAGTTTGATATGGGAAGGGTAAAGGAGCCCATAGACGTGACAGTTTTGCCCGTCCGGGTCTCAAGTCCTTAGCACGGCGGCCTGACTGTCCTTCCCAGACCCACGCCTACTCGTTGTCTGGGCGAGGACGCGTCACTTTCCCTTGTGAAGCGCACAGTCCTCGGGAGAGGGCTTCTTCAGATACGGGAAACCTGCAGCACGCGGCCAAAGTTTGAGCAGTCGACGTCTTTCGCTCGAGACACTTTCAGGCGGCCATCACAGCTCGAAACGGATGAAATCAAACGAAACAGAACTTCCTCCGACAGTCGATGTTTTCGGACGCCGGCGAAGGAGGTCGTTCTGGTTCATTATGGCGATTTCCGTTTGTCATCGTGTATTTCAACGAATTCGACACATCGAAGAAAACGTGGGACGCGGGCTGACCGAAATTTCAGCCAAAGGGGCTCCACTGTGACCGCCACCGTACTCGCCGGATTGTGATGGCAGGCGATCGCGTTTTCCTGGGCTGATGAATGTAAAAGGTGGCTCCACACATTCGGCGTTCGCCGAGCAGCGGGCTACTGCTCGCCCGATCCCAACTAGCTGATGTGTTCGGCGAATGTTCGCTCCCTTTGATGTGTCCAAAAGACCGACACGCGATGAGTGGGGCGAGCGCCGAACGTTCGTCATTCGGCAAATAGCGAGCCACCCATCCCCACTACTCGTGAATCGGCGAGCGGTTGTTCGCTGTTCGCCGAATAGAGAATGTGTGGAACCGCCTTAAGGGGCCGAACCATAGGAGTGGCGGTGCCCCCATGCGCTGTGCGGGCGCCGCCATGCCCGACGGCGCGGCGCGACGCGGCGCCGCCTCCAAGGACAGCTGCGTGTCCTTGGCGCCGCCCCGCCGAGGACCGGTCTGCGTCTATTTCGGGCTCGCGTGCACCCGTGTGTGCAATTAGCGTTATTACTCGCTCATGACGTCATGCACCGTACCGACCGTGGCTTTTGCACTGTGAAACAAGTGGTTTTCGAGTTTCGTGGGGTTGAGTCGGCGGTTCGGTGCTCTGAGAGTTTTTGTCCTTGTTCTATTTTCCATACATTCATTTCCGATATGTATTGTAAAATCGTAAATGAACGTGAAATTGATACACATTGGACCATCCAATTCTGATCTTTGTTGTTGTCTATTATAGGTTTATTTTTCATTGATCATATTTAACTTTCATTAGAAAATGTGTCAGTATATTTCTGCAGGTATTATTCTAGAACGTGTCGCTTCATTTGCATAAATGCCACATGCAATATAAATTATTTGGCTGAGAACAGTGTGGATTCGCTGGCCCGTATGAGTTTCATGTGCAAACGCGGTGTTCATACACGTGTTTTCTATTGCAAAGTTTGATGGACGTCATTGCTGAAGTTTGTAGACTGTGCGCCGCTTCCAGCCGTCCATGTTCGTCGGGCGTTGAATGCTGGGTTCGCCGAAGAGTTTTTACAAGAGACTTCTGCTTAACACATCCCAGGGTCTTCCCCGGCGCTAGTCTTCCTCCCGCTTTCCTCTCTGCTCATCCTCACCTCCTTTGCTGTGCCACACCTTGTTCTCTCTCGTCTCTTCCCACCGCCTAGTCCTCTCTGCATTTCTATCTCCCCTCCCCTAGTCCTCTTCATTTCGCCCCACCCCCCTCTGCTCCGTCCCACCTACTTCGTTCTGCCCCGTCTTTTCACCACAACAACTGTTCTTACGTCTCGTACTTATCCTCTCTTGGCGCAAATGATTTCCAGTCGCTAACAGATGAATTTCCTGATCCAAAAATGTAATGGATGCATTTGAACTTTCTGTGAGTTCTTGAAACTTTTGAATTTAAAAATACGGTTGTGATTCATGCATAATTTTCCTTCACTTATGCGACCAAGATCTATCACTGACGACAGTCTTTATTCTTTTATGTCAGTCTTTTATTCTTTTACTTTTATTCTTTTCATGCTTTCTAAGAATTTAGTTGATGAGTTCATATTGAAGATCTAGTAACGACTTATAGAAATCTTTTATTTAGTTGTAACGAGTTATATATTATTATTATTATTATTATTATTATTATTATATTAGAGGATCGCACTACCGGCATCTACAATGTGGAAGGGGAGGTCATAATTGTATTTAATGAATTCGGGGAGACTATTGCATTTGAAACGCTTTGTTTGCTGTTCATCCAATGCTGAATGGCAGTCTGAGTTATTCTTTTTACTTCCACTTTGTGTCCTCATTCCTTCCATGTATATGGATTCGCTCTTCCGAGAAGCTGCAACACTGAATTGAAAACATATCTCTAAGAAACATGTCTGCGTTATTAAATTCCAAGCCATTCGCCCTGGGCTCCGCGAAGTGGAATAAGGAACGAGTTCGTCCCAGAGTCGATCAAGAACTGCGCGTTCGGAAGGCCAAGTGGCACCTGGTGATGACTTTGATATGTAATTATGACCTGATGTTTGAAGCAATAATAGTAGGAAGTAGATAACAGAAACAATTATAATTAACGTAATCGCAGCGTTTATTCGTTGTCTTATTGGCGCAGTGGTCTTATTTCTTATGAAAAAGACAGTGAAGTTGGAAGGAGCATTTTTGTTCCGTGTTCAGATGTCAATGAACCATGTTTCATGGCAATTATTTCAACATAATCACTTCTGCATGATTCGCTATTTTGCATTATGCGAATGCGAGGGGAAATCCATTGTAAATCACCTCTTATATATAATACTACAATCATTACAATAATTATCGCAGCTCATAATGTACTCACGTGTTCAGCCATCTGGAGGATTAGTTCGTAATAGCTGTAACTGAAGCGTGAAGTCCAACGAACGATTTGGCTGGGAATAGTCTCCATTCTTAACCTCTCCACATCTTCTCGATTTGCACTTATTGATGGAGCACCCAGCAACTGATGTTGTATCCCGGGAATATAGAGTTTGCAGCACACTCTGGCGACACAGTAAGGAACAAATTCCATTTATCATGATACGTGACCTCTGTCGTACACGAGACGAGCCCCTCTAATTTCACGCGATAATTCTGGTGGAGTATTGTTTTCCCACTATCTCTCTAAAGTAACGTTTTAGTTCGCGCATGCGCAGTGGCTCAAAAGTGATTTCATGTCGTAAACATACAGTGTTTCACACTGTGCATTCACTTTCTAATGTTACTATGGCATCAGTTGTGCTATCGTTATACTACCTCCTACAGACACATAATGACAATCCTGTGTCACCTGCTCCACGTCTGCCCGTCTCCCTCTGCGTGGGCGTCGCCGTGGCGACAGCCGGATTCCGCCCCTCTCGGCGCCCACCTGCGCGTCCGCCGGCCCTTTGCGCCAGACCGCTCCAGAATCGCATCGAGGGTGAGGCTCGCGTGTTCGGAAATGTGTGCTCCCTTCATAGCCCTCACTCTTGCTTATCCTGGTCCTGCTATGTTCACGACCCTCAGGTTGAATTCTCTATGCGAATGGAATTTCTGAAATTTACAACCGTTTTCTTAATTGCCCTCTTATCGTTCGATGCAAGCATGTGTTTGTTAAGTGTGATTTTGGATTTTTTTTTTTTTTTAGTTTATCCGTGCGTTTTGACTCCGGCGAATTTCCTTCTTAAGGTTTGATTTTCTTTGCCGTGAATCTTTATATTTCTTCATTTGCTGTGTTTTAGTGCCTTGCTTTAGTTGCCTACCTCCTTTTGCTGTATTTCCTTGCCTTTGTCCGGCTTCACTCTTTCTCTATGTTAGTTCCTTGATTTCTTCTTCACGTCGCATCCCATACCGCTCCCTGCTGCGCCCACAGCCGCCTTCTCCCGTCGACCTCTGCCTATTCAGTTTTCCTGCCCCCTCCGCCCCCGTTCGGATCACTGTGAGCAATTAAGGCATTATCACCGCGGGGCGGCGACAGCCCAGGGAGCGGGAATCGCTTCGCCGCGGGGGGCACCGGCCCCTTTGCAGGAGTTGCGCCCCTCATATCTATTTCGATTAGGCGAAGATGGAACGGTAGTGAAAGCAGGGCACGGCTACCAGTCTTTTGATGCGTCGCATTTGCTGGGATCATCCCTTCCGTGGTACATCGCTTTACGTGGGTGAAAAAGTATTGTATGAATTCATGTGCCTCATTCTCTTTGGAAATATACTGTGCGTTTTATGTAAAACTGAACGGTCCTTAAGCATATTTAAGTAACACTTTCGAGAATTTGAAATGTCTCTCATTTAAGCTTACTTGTAATGACATATTTAAAGCAAATAACTCTTGCGTTCCGTACACCATGTTCTTCTGTCTACTGCCTTTGATGTTTCCTTTACCTATATTATACATCTCTACATCTACTTTCCGACATCACATTTTCGTTTGTTTCTTCCCCTCTTTCCCTTTTCTGTTCGTGTGTGGATGAAGTGACGTCCATTGTATCCCCTGCTTCCAATCAGGGGTGTCAAATTTTACATTGTGTCCCAACACATTCGAAGAATGGGTGGAAAAATGCGCATGGGGAAGGAGCAATTTCGTTTCCTTTCTCGTGTTTTGGGTGGAGCGCCCTCCCTTCCTCCCTCGCGGCCCCGGCACACAAGGCCCGCTTCACGAGTCCGCCTGCCCTTATCAACGCGCGCATTGTGTCGCGAATCGTCACGTCATCCTCGCCGGATACCGTATTCTCCGTTTCAGCTGCGACAAATCCCGGTACCCAACGCGCTGCGAGATTTTGTGAAAGAGGTTGCACCCAAATCGTGTTTTTGCGCAGTCAGTTGTAAATTTGTTGAAGTTCGGGATCCAAATCGAATGGAAGTTTGGATTATTTTTCCTTTGCAGTATTGATTGCGGGGGCCTAAGATGGATAGATTATAGATAATATGTTTGTTCTAGGACGCATAAATTACTTACGACACATTAATGGTATCAGGTACATTAACTGATGTAATTCAATATTACAAATAAAATCTGTACACTAAACTGTTTCAGTAAGGATTTATATTTTGCTGTATAGCTTTATGTACGTCAGAAACTTAATAAATGTTGTAGGTGATTCCCGGTATTTTGACACTTCAGTATGTAAATTCAGTGTTATTGTAGTCTGATGGTCTCGTATTTAGGGCATATGAGAATGTGTCTACTGAGTATACTGCAATAGACAAACGATAGAGATTATAATTACTACCAATTTCAAGGATACTGAGATATATAAAACCACATCATAAAAGGTTTCATGGTTTAGAATTCGTGGGAGCATTTGCAATTTTTTCAAGAAATTATTTACATTTTTCAAATTTCCTAACGACTGCTTTTATGTGATCTTACCCAAAGAATTTTTTAAAATTTTTAGTTTCATGCATTAAAATGATTTTAAAAGGAAATATTGTTCAGCTGGCAGGGAAAGTATGTGTTTGTCAAGCTAGCTAACTGTGCTTTAAGCAGTTTAATAAGAAGAGGCGGTGCTTGTGTCCGTGTTGGTTATTTTAATCACGCAACTTTATTGGTGATTTTATTTCGCCCTTTCGCCTTACGTATGTAGAACTGTTCCATGTATATTTGTTTGCTTTTCGACCCGAGGTATTAAAATATTATCTAGAATTTTAATTTAATATGCACATGGTTCAGCTACTTGTTTTGGAATGGACGGGGGTTTACGTTGCCGCATGTACTTTACATCGGAACGCTAAATGTGGGAACCGAATTAATTCGGGTACAGTCGATATTCTTCGGCTTGCTAGCCTACTGTGCCCTGGGCAATTACTGACCGGTCCGTCTCGTATTTATGAGCTATTACGGCATTAACGTGCAGCGGCCCGTGTGTTTGAGACTCCCTTGTCAGAACCGTGGGGCGCCGTGGGGGGGGGGGGGGTCGTTTGCCCGCGCTCTTGACATTCAGCGCGCCGCGCTATCGCTCGTCCCCGCGCACCTGGGGCGCGCACTCGAGGGTCAACGCTTCCTTGCGATAAGCCCTCCGCCGCTGCCGCCGCCGGCGCAGCCTTCGGTGACGTCGCATGCCGGGCGCTCTAATGCGCGTTCCGTGTCTGTCAAGTACGCGCGGCCGAGCACTGTCGTAATTTTTTTCTTTCTTTCTTTTTCTTCGTCTTCCCCTGTCGGCGAACTGCCACGCTGTGATGCTCAACGTCCTCGCGGTCCGCAGTGACCTCGTGTTGAAGCACGTGGTTGAACGAGGATTGTTTTCTTCCAGTCGCCAATAATTTCCAGGTTACACTGCCTGGGGTCATACACCATTGATTAATTGATTATCGCTTGAATGATGTGTTAGTGTTCTTCCTGTAGATATGGGTAATATTTTCCATCCCGGTTGGTACTTCCGGTCCGCCGGAAAGAAACTAGAGTTAGCGTATCTTCCGTAATGCATGGTTTGGTTGTCATTGGTGAAATCATTTATGTGTTACAGCTTCCGTTTTTTGCATCGTCTTTTACGTACGATAGTAGTCACGATACTACAAACTTATTGCTCGTCTTCCGCTCTTTGGTTCCGCGACGTTGTGGTGAGAGCCGTCATGTTGATAGGTCCTTAATATGACGCTCCGCGTATGTGAGATTTGCCCCATTTTTGTGATGGTGAAGAAAGAATGTTCATATAGTGTAATTAGATTTCGTGGCGACATTGTTCATAAAAAGATTGAATTAATACTCTTAGCTATCCCGAATTCTCTCCTAGCATACTGTTAAATGGAGACATGTGAGTAAACCTTTGAACTGAAAACGAAAGCTTTCCTTTGCTAGTGTTACTTATCCAAAAACCCAGTTTCAACTCCGTTGTTTATGTCTTCTAGTTTCCACATTATGCGTCTGAGTACCTTAATTAGATAAGATTGCAATAAAATGAAGGTAGATTCCATGTAATACGAACTTTATCATATCAATGTTCATGCGAAGAGCGTGTTGTCAATTAAGTCAAGGTCGCACTTTAAGTCAAGCTGTGCAACTTTGTTTTGATTTTTTAAAAATATTTTATTGCGTTTCTATCAACTCTTCTTCCTCTTTTTTCGTCCTGTCGTCTCCATATTTTCTTTCTCTTCTTACACCCTTTTTTCATTCGACTCGTCTTTTCGCTTCCCACCCTATTTTTTCTTCCCACCGTTTTTTTACTCGTATGTTTTCTTCTTCCACTGTGGTTTTTTGTCTGCCGCTTTTTTTCATCTCGCCATTTTACCTGCACACACCATACACTTCTTTCGTTTTTCCTTCTTCGCTCATCTTCCCTCTTCTGTTATTCCCTTTCACGTCTCTCTTTCTTCGGGAGTGGCGTGTGATCGCTGGCTGGCGCGCGGCGTCCCAGGGAAAAGGAGTAAGTAATTGGGCGGCAGGGGCGTCCAGGGCCGCCTTCGCTTTCGCCGCCGGCGGAGCGCGCTAGTTGGGCTGCGGCCAGGCCCAGACCCAGGCCCAGGCCCGGGCCCGCGCCGCAGCCTCCTTTCGCAACCCTCGTCGCCCGAGCGCTTTTTGCGGTGCATTTCTTGTTTATTTTGAGCGGAAGTTACGTGGACGCGAAATATATCGACTCCCGGGCCAAACAGATGGCGTTACCAAACGTACGTCTTTTTAAACGATGATGAACATACGTACTTCACGCTTGAAGGGAATTAAGGGAATATATGTTAAATAAATAATACATTATTTTATATTACGTAATATTTACGCAAATGTACAAGCTCGTTTTGTATAAACGATTGGTTTGTCCACTGAAGTTATTTACACACTATGATTATTTCGTAGTATTGTAAATTGTGGAATCTTTCGATGACTGTGAGCAACTAATGTGACTCACTCTGATATGAGGACACGTTCGCCGTTATTTGGTTTTGCTGTTAAAAAAAAAAGGTTGTGGTTACTCACGTAGTGTTATCGCAATGCAGGCAATTGGAGAAAATGTTACTAACAGAACAACGTAACGGGAATATCCGTTTTCCTTCTGTGGTCGTTTAGTTTTTAGAAATTCATATTTTCTGCTACCCAGACCAACTGTGATGGAAGTGACTTAATACTTTTATTCACTAATATTACTATCACGAATCGAAAAGTTGTAATAAAAGATTTCTTCTTATTCTGTAGCAACACTTTTCGAAGGAATATATAATGGAAAAAATGTAATGTTCTTATTAATGAACACAAAATTTACAGTTTGTAAGTGTACTGAACTGCGGAATAAACTAAAAAATATTTATAGTACGTTTAGACTGAAAGATATCTGCAAACTGTCTATTTTAATATTTAAATCCGTTTCGATACGGTTGCAATATAATCCATCCACATTCGTTTCATTTATCAAATTTTTCTTAGGTTCTCTTAGCTCTTCTAATAATGGGCTTGAATATGGAAAAGTCTGTTTAGGGATCGAAAAGACGAGTGTTAATTAATGAGTCTGAATTGAATAAACATAAAAATATCGTACAGAGTTAAGCATATTTGAACTATGGTACCACAACAGCACATACTTTCTCGCATTATTTGCAACTTTTGTATTTTCGAAAATTCAGAAAGTTGTTGGAACCTTTGCCACTTTTTATCATCTCACATTGCATTATTCGAGAAAAAAATTAGAAAATTATGGAGTTAATTTTTTTTAATTGCCTTCACTCAAAAAATTACGCAAAAACGATTGATATTTTTGGGGATTTGTGTCTTTACAAATCAGATTTTATGAAGAAAATGTATGGCTATCAAATATTGTAGCAGAACGAAGACGCCGAAAGTTTTTTATTTTTATTTTTTATTTTTTATTTGTCAAAAAAACAGTAAAAACTGTATATGACGTGTGGGGAAAGAAATTTATCTGCGCACATTTTCTTGAGGGCCAGAATTTTATTTAAAAAAAAGTTTTGAAACTATTTCAGTTTTCGAAAATTCCGAGAGTTCAACAAAAGTGAAACGTACAATTTTTTACGCGTCCTTTGCTCTATCCGACAAAAAAGTTATTAAAAAATTCTGAAACTATTTTGTTATAATTTTGAAATATTAAGGCTTCGTGTGAAGTATCTCCAAAAATCACAATAACCGTTTCTTGTTCGCAGAGCTTCGAATTTGGCCAAATAGAGCGGGGAATATCAGTTCTTCTTCTCCTTCAGATGTATAAGCATTGTCTGTCACTTCTCCCATCCAATTTCGTCACACCAATATCAGTTTTGAAGAAATTCGTCTGGACGGTTTGGGCTTGACGTGAACCGATATTTAGGTGTCGAAGATCCTGAAAACGCGGATTCTGGCTGACGAATGGGTTAGGAAAAGAAATTTATTACATATAGGAACAAGGCTCATTAACTTTTTGAAATGTTGGACCCCTCAATACGAGTTTTTCTGGAGAAAAATCGCCGTTTTGCGTTGCAGTATCACAATACTTTCTCTTTTTCTACATAAATACTAAGTAGGTGAGGCAGTAAAAATATATAAGGAATTCGTTTTTCCGGAGTTGCTCTGTAGATTTGCCTTACTGGTTTTGATGGCAGGCCCTCGTCCATTACGTCTCCGGCACCACTGGCCGCCCGCCCTTGTTATTAAGTCGCCGGCCAGGTGAGAGGCCAACCGTCTTGGTCCCCCTGCTCCGCCATTTCTCGAGGCGCAGCGGCCTGCCGGCCTGCCTTCGTGGCCCCGCGGGGCCCCCACCTGTCGCGGGCACGTGCCGACCAGCTGCCCCCCGCGCACACCTTGTAAGCCCCCCTCCCCACCACGTGCCCCTCCCCCGCCCGCCCGCCCGCCCGCCCGCGCTCCTTCCCCCTTTTTTATTATTATCATCGGAGTTTTTTTTTCGTTTCTTTTCTTCGAAAAATACCCACGGACGGCTACCACCCGTTCACAATTTGCCGCACGAACGGACGAAAGAGAGACCCCCGGCTGGATACATCATCAAGTCACCGGGGAACAAAAGAACATCAGCAGACCGTCCCGCCCCCTCCCACCCGCCCCTACCCCCACCCACTCCCGTCGCGCGCCCCTCGTCTTCAGGGACCTGCGGTTTTTCTTGCTATGCACGCTGTAATTTATGTCTTTATATATCACTCTCTGGACACGAGCGACGTAATGATATGCGTCTTCGCAGAGGCGGCGAGGGCGGGGGCGGGGGCGGGGCGGGCCGGGGGTCGAGAGGGGGCGGCGGCGGCGTGCCGCCTCACCGGCTGTTGCGCGCTCGCGACAATGATCTCCGCCCTAATAAATTGGAATTATAATTAAAAATTCCTCTCGGTGGCCGTGGCTATCCCACATGGCGCGTGCCGTGCGGGGGAGGGGGGTGGGGCGTACGAGTTGTGGGGTGCGCGCAGAAGCTTCGCGCCACTGGATGTCCACTGTCTGAGGAGCAGGGATTTCTCGTAGGAAGTGGATCGGTAGGTTTTTCTTTATTAAGCACGTGCAAAATACTTTCCGTTTCTACATTATTGAACTTTTTTAGGTTAAACGTAGTTTGGAAGTAGTTTGTGAAGCATCCCCAATTGTTGTACATTCTCATGTTTTGCATGTTATTTTTAAAGCAATACTTACGCACCGTATTACTCGTAACAAAATAGTTCCAAGTTTTCACTTTAAATAAAAAATATCCCAATGCAATTCATCAATGATTATAATTAAAAACGCATTTTAAGAGAGATAAAGTTAAATGCTGTTAGTATTAAATATTATCGTTTCAGCTGAACAAGTAGTTGCATTATTTCGTTTTCTGCCTGGCACATTTTACCAGGAAAACTCCTCTCGACAACAGTGTACTCGCATTTAAGCATTATGTAACCGAGTAGTTCCGTGAGGAATTCAAACCTTTTCGCTCTGGATCTGCCACAGAGGGGAGGTGTTTGATTTGAAAGGAGACGTGTCAATTAGCGTTAGTGAGATTTATTTCCAGCGCGGGGCCGCCTTCGCGTGATCTCCATTAGGCCTAATTGCAGGCGCCGCGCCGCGTCAAGCAGCGCCTCGCCTCGCGACGCGGGTGGATGCGGGCGCTCCGTCGACTCCGCGGCGCGGCGGGGCGGGCGGTTGCCAAATGTCAGGCCTCCGGCAGCACGCGAACGCCCAACCCTCCGCACTTTGTTTTCTCTAGAAAATAAATGATAAACGCCCAGGAAATAAAATAAAAATAAACTTTATTTATAAAAGGAACTTTATACAACTTTATATACAAATGTAAAAACACAAGTACAGTCGACTCCGGTTATAGTGAACTTTTGGGGACTAACAGTTTCTTTTTCACTGTATCAGAAGTTTACTACATCCGATGATGTCAAAATTAATAGAATATCCCACAATAATTGATTTATTAATACAGGTACAGCAAAATGCATGAACAGTATGAACTGAAAGTTCAATATCTTTATTTGTCCTTGAAAATTGATTATTTTCAATTATTTGATTCGTACATTTTTCAATAGAATTCCTCTAGATCTTTCTCCAGCGTTTGTGCTCTCTCCATACTTGATTCTGCATTGTCCACTTTCTCCAAGTATCGTAATGCAGTCTTGACATCCTTCAATGCCTCTTTCACTGTTGGAACATCATCCCACTCTCCGAACGTGATACTTTCTGTAGCGGGATGGCACAAGCGGCTAATGAACAAAACACCTTGCGATGTCTTGGAGAATCTCAAGCAATATCAGGCTTGAAACTTGAGTTGCAGAGATTCATCAGTAATGTTTCCAATATGGGTCCGCTACCTGCACCTCAGAGGAGACTTCTTCGATTATAAACTTTGACGGACGATCTTTTTTCCAAGCTGCATGGTTTTGGAATTTGTAACACTGAGGCGATGTATTTTTTTCCAGGCAGGAATTACTTTCCTTAAACGTTGTATTTCCTATGTTCTCTACAGACGAGGTTCAGGTTCACTATAATCGAATTTTCTTATGCTTATTTGTAATGTAAGTGAAACGGGACTAGTGACAAGTTCACTATAACCGAGGGTTCACCATATACGATTTCACTATAACCGGTGTTACAGTTTATTTGTAAAAAAAAAAAAAAAAAACCCTCAAATTTTAATTCAACCGTGTTTCTTGGATACTACTGAAAAATAACAAGATAATGTTTTCTTTTTAATTTCCTACATCAATGATAAAATAAATCATTAAAGAAGGTGTCTCACACAGCATTTTTCCAGTTGATTTTTCCAATTTATTTCATCTCATATGTAGCAGTGTCTTCATCCGGGAAATGATAGTTTTGTCTATTCCAACTCGCTCGGTTATTTTTAAGAATTCGTTTGATGCGACCTGCCTAGCGGCATCGGATGCTTTGCGTCGCACCGTTGGCAGCCCTGCTGCATCCCCCTAACGACGCGCACATGTGGCGCGGGCCCGCGGGCTGCTGACTCCGCCGCCTCCACCGTCGCTGTCGTCTTCGCTTCTCCTTCGCCTCCGCCGCAGCCCCCTTAATTGCGTTTAATTGTCCGCCCGGAGAGGCCCCACCCCACCCCGACCCGCTCCGCCCCGCTCCGCCTCGCAGAAACCTTCTAGGGGACTTGGACGCGTGCTCGGCCTCGCCGCTTCTCCACCCCTGCCCCTGCCTCTGCCTCTGCCTCTGCCTCCGCTTCCGTCGTCGCCGCCGCCGCCGCCAGCGTCTCCTTCCCCAGCGGCCGCCTCTGTCGCCGTCCTCGTCCCTTGTCGGCTCGTTGCCTTCCCTCGCGGAGTCTTCTTTGTCGTAGTCGTCGCCCTTGCCCAGCTTCGCTTGTTCTGTTCCTCTTGCGATCTCCCGTCGCATGCGCTGGGACGCTTTCGACTTTCCTGCGAAAGGTTTCTCTTCGGTTCCTTTGAGCACGCCAATTTGATTTTGCTTCCTTCTCTGTAACCCTGTATTTCTTTTTGTTCCCTTCCTTGAATGCTTTACTTATTCGCTCACTGGTTTTTTTTCATCGTTCATTACGTGTTCGCCCTTTCTTCACGAAATGGCTAGTACTTGTTTTTGTTTCTTCGATTAATTATTCGCTCAGTCTACTCGCTTGCTCTCACTCTACCTGATCGTTCTTTTGGTTCCTCACATTACACATATCGACATACACTCCTCGTACCCATTCACTCCCATTGATCTCAGCCTCGAAGCATGAACACTGGCTTCGTTCTTTCTCTCTTATTTCACACTTTTGTACTTTCTGGGTCTGTGATTCATCCTCGTACCTCTTTTATCATTTTGCATCAGTGGATGTCTTATGAAGTCCATTGATACACGTTAGCGTGTTAGTATTTTTGAATTTGACTGTAACCAGCCCCTTCCCCTCCATTGTTTTGTTAACTTTGTAGTATGACGAGCCTTAAATAGGGCCCCGGAGTCGCGAGACCTTCCGCGCAGGGCTTCCTCCTCCTCCTCCTCGTCGTGCGCGCCGCGGTCGCGCGCGACCCTCGCGTGCAGCCTCGCCCCCCCCCCCCCCCGCCTCCCGCCCGCGCGCTCCTAACGAGACGGCGACCGCAGCGCTTTGGGCCGCCGCCGTGCTTCGCGGAAGCCCACGGCCGTGTGTGCCGCCGCCGCCGCCGCCTGCGATTTCCGAAGGTGCCCTCCGCGCTGTGCCGCGCGCGCCGCAAACACGCCCACCTGTGCCGGGCTCTCCGGCGCGTGCGCCCCGCGGGCTGCGTGCGGAAAGCGGCCACCGCCACCGCTCGCCGGCGCTTCACGAGTGCTGCTGCTGCTGGCTGGAGTGACTCCGCTGATGTGTTGGTCGGGCAGAGGAGCCGGCTGCCGTAGTTCACGGGTGGCAATACCGGATTCGACTCCCGACGGTGACGAATTTTCGCACTGGCTAGCTAGGTCGAATGTCGGGAGGAGAATTGTAGCGGGCGGCTGTCGTGTAGTTCTGAGTGGTTTCTCCTATGAAGACAAGGAGAATGCCGATGCAATATCAAGAAACGGGCCATGGCCATCGTGTGATCGTTCCTTCATCCTTCACTGTCTTCCCTTCCACACCCGCACACAGTATAAAATGAACTAACAAATTTATAAATCGAATAGAAAGTTCTATTTGTTGTAAAAATTTATGAACTAGTATCACAGTTTCTTGTGTACTAGGGCGATCTTGGGTGTTAGGCTTCTTTCTGTACAGTTTTCCATTTTTTGCTATTAACATTTTATGGCAAAAAATTCTACGAGTGAACTTACATTTAACTGCGGACGAAAGTGTAAAAGTTGGACTTTTGGCCTTTTATACGACTTCATTCGTTCACACACGGTTCTTGAAACCGTGAACTAAAATTCAGCCCACCTGAATAAGAAATTCTAGACGAATATCTTCGGTTTTTTTTCCGTAGAAACTTTTCTTTTGTTCTCGGTTCCAAACATCGCGCGCCATAAGTTTGTTGTCATTCGTGGCATTCATTATACATCACATCCCCCGTATTGAGAAATACCCTCGCCTGGTCCCCCGAGGGCACATGTCGGCGCTTATCCCTCGGCGGCCGTTTCTTTCCGCCCCCTCCCCCGCCGCGCCGCCCACCTTGCGAGGGCGGGGTGGGGGCGGCGGCGGCGCACATGGCGCCCGGGGGCGCGCGCGTCCCATATGTGGCGGTGGGGGCGGCGCGCGCAGGTGCCCGGCTCCCGCCCCCGCCGCCGCCCCCGCCGCCGCCGCCGCCACCTGCCGCCTCCGCGGGGGCGGGGCGCAGCTCGGACTGTCTAGCGCTGGCCGGGGCGCTCACCACTGCGTACGTCTGGACGATGGAGTGGCGGCGCTTTAGTCGAGTTGAATTTTCCTAACGTCCGGTCTCATTGGAACATAAAATATTTGATTTATTCCAGCATAAGCGTGGCTGCTTGAGAAATGGACTTTTCTGTGAAATAAAAATCCTTATTAGAATTTTGGGATGATGAGGAAGATATGCAATGTTGAAGGATCATTTCAGATTGAGCCATAATTTCAGAAAGATAATATTTTGAAATTGTGTCCTTCAAGGGATTATATTTTGAACATAGAAGAAGCTACTTTATTAATTTATGCTCGCATTACGTGTCGTGTTAGAGCTTTTTTATTATAATTTCGGAAATTGGTACTTCGTTAATTTTTGATATGTGAATACCAAGAATCGTGTCATTTTCAGTAGTTTCATCACATTCCTATTTTGTGCTTTTTACCCTATTACTGTAGAATTTTATTAATTCTTATTTGAATTATTCTTATTTATAGTGTAGCGAACAGATTTCTAAACTTATTTGTAGCCTTATCTTCCTGTAATTATTAATAGTTCAGAGAATCGCGACTTTCGTTACCTCAAGAATGCTTGTTTGAGTTCTGATCCTCTTCACAAAGATTGTGTTTTCACGATTGAGGAGATTCGCAAACCTCGTACTTTTTATCTAACTAGTTCTTGGGTCAACTTCCTGCCCTTCCTCTGCCCTCGTGTCCCCTCTTGAGCGAGCCTGTGGTGTCCCCGGCATCGGAGCCCTGTGCCCGCGCGCCTCGCCGCCACAGCTGCAAAAAAAGCTTGAGAGCCGCTCGTCCCGAGTGCTGCGCCCGGCGCGGATTATTTTGTCTTTAAAGACGCATTAGGGGCGACTCGCGCGACGCGAGACCTGCTGCTAGGGCGATGACGTCTGCCCTGCCTTTGTGGACTCTACACGCGCGACCGTTGCAACGTGAAATGGGGGGTCTTGGCCCAAAATATTGTGTTTAGGAATGCCCTCCAAGGATTATTGTAGGAATTATTCTTCAATTGTATTTCTTTGTGGAAAATTGATTATCCGCTTCAGTCAGTTATCATTGTTTTCTGAACCGTTTTCTCTTTATCTGCAATTGCAAGGTTGCAAGTCCTTGTAGTTGTAGTCCTTCGTGAATATATAAGGCGGAAGTTATGATATACTTTGCTTGACAAGTTCGAAAAGTAGAAGAGGTTTAGTGAAGACTTATTTAAAGTTATTTTGAAGAATTTATTAGTCTCCGTGAAATATCTTTAACTCGGCTATGTGTTCCTCTGAAAGAACATCATTGTCTATTATTATTATTATTATTATTATTATTATTATTATTATTATTATTTCTAGTATGTATAAGTTCTTGTTGGAATTTTTACAAAGTTTCATCTGACTTGTAATTTGTTTCTTTTCGTAATCATTGAAACGTAACCCAGTGATTATCCCAATTTCTTACTGTAGACCACTGCAGCGGGCTGCATGACTTCTTTGTCGAGCGCAATAAGCAAGTACGAGAGTGCTCGGAGGAGAGCCGAAGTGCTGGCAACTTCTTGGAAGCTCTTCGCGGCAGAGTTTCGTCTCACCGCCGCGCCGCGCCGCCCCGCGCGCGTGGGAAAGACGCGAGTCGGGGCGCGCCATTACGGAGCGATGAACCTGTCGCTCGGCTTAGCTGCCGCTCGTCCTTCATTACTCTCCTCGGGGGCATCGCTTGGCGCTCCACCTTTCAACCCACCCACGTATCCCCGCAATGGTGTTATCTGACTCGGCGGGATCGTCGGAATGTTGAGAATGGCGCACTCTTGTTAGACGGGAGATTTGTTTAATTACGTAGTGTCGGGCTTCCCCTTATTTATGATAATGAGAAACAGAATGAACATATGGCAGAAGTTAAAAATATCATATTCCAAATATTTTTCTTATCAATAAAATATTTGCAGGTATTTATTATTTCAAAATATACTCGAGTATGAATGTGGAGAATAAATAATTTCTTTCTGTATACTGTTTAATATATTTGAAACCTAGACTCTCGTATGCAACATACTTTTTCGAGTGGAAATTTGGAAGAAAATGACCCTCACAATAGAAGAGCCAACGAACATATAATTATTGTGGAGCTGTAAAGTATCACTCGTGATAGTGTTGGTGTTTCCACATTCTGAACATTGTAATTTTTAAATTTTTAAAAATCATTCACATTTGTGAGGGATCATTCGTATTTGTGTGTGATAAATCGGTGGCTGCAGTGAAGGGCGGAGCTGAGCGGTGCATGGAGGGGCTTAAGGCGACGTGTGAGAAATCTGGCAACGCGCCCCAAGTGTGTCGGCGGCCGGGCGAAGGCCCATGCGGGCACAAGCACTGCCCCACTGAGCAGCCCCTGCGTCTGCACGCCACCCCCGCCCGCACCCTCGGGTGCCTGCAATCTCTGCCTCTCTCTTCACACTTCTCTGCTTTCCCACTAGGTATTGTTCTCGTTGGGTCCGTCTTTCCTAAATTCTGGCATTTCTTTGCCGTGTCTTTACATTTTTATCTCTCTTTTTTTACTGACATTAGTTCGTAACAATTTTAGTCGATATTCTGTGGTGTAATCAAAGAAGATACTACTAAAGTCTGTCTTTCATGCACATAGCAAGGAAGTTACCACTAAATTCCTAATTCTAAGTAAGGTACAAGAGAAGGGAAGGATTGGCAGATCTAATTATTTCTTGGTTGAAAAGCCTTACAACTGACATCACGATGTTATTTATGTACATACAGCTTTCCTGAACTACATTAAAAACACAGCCAGCCAAGATGGTTGCTGAACTCTGAAACAGACGGGGACCACAAGAAGAACAATTCCGTCATTCGAATAATTTTATGTTTCTTATTTCTCTCTTTGCCATATTCATGACTGCTTTCTACATTGTCTCTCTTACTAAGCCATCTATATAATTATCACTTCACATGTGTTTAGTGTTTCATCGGTGTCGAATCATGTTTCTCACACTTCCATCAGAATATTTCTCATTTTATTATTCTCTTGCGTTTACAAGGCCCCTACCTCTATTTTCTTCGTATTATGGTTGCTTTTTATGTTGTCAATCATATCCTTCCCCATGTCTTCTTAGGCTTAGCTTTCGTATCTTTCGCTTTCCTCGATCTGTTTGTCCTGCGCCTTGGGACGGTTGCGGTCCTGCCACCGCCTACGCGTCCTCGCCTTCCTCCGCCCCTGCGACGGCCCCTAACGAGCGCTGGAACAATTTGGAGACGCACCGATCCGTTGCGGGCGGGACGGACCGGCCGCCCCCTCCGCTCTCGACCCACTCCATTCCTCTCCGCCTCGCCTGCCCGCCCTCGGCCGCCCGCCCTCGCCCGCCCGCCCTCGCCCGCCCGCCCTCGTCCGCCCGCCCTCGCCATCCCTCGCCCGCCCTCGCCCGCCCTCGCCCGCCCTCGCCCGCCCTCGCCCGCCCTCGCCCGCCCTCGCCCGCCCTCGCCCGCCCTCGCCCGCCCTCGCCCGCCCTCGCCCGCCCTCGCCCGCCCTCGCCCGCCCTCGCCCGCCCTCGCCCGCCCTCGCCCGCCCTCGCCCGCCCTCGCCCGCCCTCGCCCGCCCTCGCCCGCCCTCGCCCGCCCTCGCCCGCCCTCGCCCGCCCTCGCCCGCCCTCGCCCGCCCTCGCCCGCCCTCGCCCGCCCTCGCCCGCCCTCGCCCGCCCTCGCCCGCCCTCGCCCGCCCTCGCCCGCCCTCGCCCGCCCTCGCCCGCCCTCGCCCGCCCTCGCCCGCCCTCGCCCGCCCTCGCCCGCCCTCGCCCGCCCTCGCCCGCCCTCGCCCGCCCTCGCCCGCCCTCGCCCGCCCTCGCCCGCCCTCGCCCGCCCTCGCCCGCCCTCGCCCGCCCTCGCCCGCCCTCGCCCGCCCTCGCCCGCCCTCGCCCGCCCTCGCCCGCCCTCGCCCGCCCTCGCCCGCCCTCGCCCGCCCTCGCCCGCCCTCGCCCGCCCTCGCCCGCCCTCGCCCGCCCTCGCCCGCCCTCGCCCGCCCTCGCCCGCCCTCGCCCGCCCTCGCCCGCCCTCGCCCGCCCTCGCCCGCCCTCGCCCGCCCTCGCCCGCCCTCGCCCGCCCTCGCCCGCCCTCGCCCGCCCTCGCCCGCCCTCGCCCGCCGCCCGCCCGCCCTTGCCGCCACTGCTCCTCGGCCAAAGCACCTACAGGACCAACTTACTGGCTTTGTATCATCCTTCCCTGTCCTCACAGCTTTTATTCTCTCTTCTCGCGGCAATTTTTTTTTTTTTTTTCCACTTGATGAAGTCATCCTGGTTACCCTTAGTTTTTTCAAAACTGGCCTTTTTACTGTTCTATGTAATTTATGTTCATAAAATGCATCGTTTCTTGAGTCATTCGTTAGATCTCCATAGAATCTCTTGGAATTGGGTGAAGTGCAATTAAGTTCGTTTACTCATGAACTAATTTACACATTTGTGTTGTTAATGTTTTCGTTGGATATGTATATTTTGCTGCCCATTGTCTTCGTTTGGTTTGGCGATTTTTCTTTTCTAAAAATAAAACTGACAATGAATTAATTAGTGAATGCATGAGAAGATAGTCATACATTAGATGATGAATACGATGGTGAGCGAATAGACATGTTGGCATGAGAACGTTCTACCCCACAATCACCTGCTGAAAACACTCTTTCCGTACATGGGACTCGAACCGTGGAAATATATTGATCGCAAGTTCTTCACTCGCTCTTCGGATTTCCTAGACATCCTACTGAGAATGCGACATCGGCAACAAAACATCGATGTTCAAAATTAGAACGTCGATACATGGCCTCCAAAACATCGATGATTTACGAATACGAGGAAATTGGTAGGAAATGCCAGAGCATCGCGATCGCCTCTCGGTCGAGAGATTTTGCTGTATGAAAATGCTTCGATCAGCGTTCGTCTCGTTCGAACACAAGAATTGACAATACTATTTTAAGTTTGTATTTCTATTTTAACTTTTACCAAATTGTGATTATGGGTCATTTTTCATTCACATACAGAACATCGAAAACGTAAAAAACATCGAACGCAAATCTTCGATGCTGGAAAAACATCGGATGCATTAACAAATCGATGTTTGCACGTCGATGTTTTGAAAAGACTTGGATGTCGCATCTCGCTTCTGTGCAGCTCGGAGCCTCCACGCTCATCCGCCGTGGAAGCCCGTCGCGCGGCGCGCTCCTGCGTCGTGTCACCTGTCTCGTATATTTCGCGCTAGTTCTGCCTGAGGACGCCCGTCGCTCGTGTATAATACGCGCGCTTTTTTCTAAATAAACGCTCCACTTGTTTAGAGCGCGCGGCTTGTTTGCCCGTAAACTCGCGTCGGCCGATAAATCCTAGGGACATCTCGAGTGTTTAGCCCTCCCCCCCCCCCCCCCAGCGCCGCGCTCTGTTTGAATGCGCTGCTAGGCACGCGCGCCCTTTTTTGCATTTTCGTTTACTGACTTTTCTCTCTCGCTTTTCGTTTTCTCGTCCCCCTCTTTTGGTCAGATCGTTCGCCGAATTTTCGTTCAAAATTTAAGTGACAATTTTAATGGGGGGCTCGTGATGATTCAAAGAAAAATATATTAAGTAAATACTCTTCGTCATGTTTCTGTTAACAAATCAAGATATGTGAAGGAGAGGAACAGGCGGAAAGTGTTTAAGAGGGGCGGACAGAGAGGTTGGCAGAGGGACAGTCAGACTGACAGAGGGATGGACGGGGGAGACTGACAGAGGGACGGACGGACAGACTGGCAGAGGAGCGGACGGACAGATGGAGCGACACGAGGCACAGAAACCTGCGCATGCAAGTCTTGTGAACGTCTTGGATCTTTAGACACACATGTCAAAAGGCTCCATGTTAAATGAGTGATCTTTCATTTATGTTGTCAGTCATGACTAGTTAGCGTTTCTTGATTGCGTGCAAGCGAAGTTGCTAACCTGCCGGCATCTGTCTTGCAGGTTGCTATTCACAGCGCTCTGACGCTCCGTGTTCCCTGCTTGCAGATATTCCTACGCAGGTGCCCCCGCTCACGCCGGGCACCAACAAGAAGATGACGGAGGCGCTGAAGGCGTCCTTCGCCTCTTGGGAGAAGGAGCAGCTCAGGCTCAACATCGTCAAAGGTAGGACGCCATTCAAAGTCACAAGTAGGCTGCACTGCGGTCCGAAAAATATCCTCACGAGGTTGTACCGACAGATATCCTCTTTCTCTTCAATGAAACGTAGTAAACTATACTGTAGCAGGTTTACTAAACTTTTAAGATATTACACCCTAGACCTGATAAAAGTATTTTATTTCGTTGGTTCCGAATATTGCTTTTCTAAACTTTTCTGAATTTATAAATAGATGTACTACAAATACCTGGCACGATAACTTTTTTTCAGAAGTTTGGTTTAAATGTATTAACTTCTCAATAATTTCAAAGGAGCGCGTGTGCCGTATCGTATATCACTATGGGTTAACAGTGCCCTCTTATGCCATTTTGTTCCTGTAATTAGAACTGAAGCGTGTGAAGGACTTTCTCATTTGGTCTGGAAGAAGAACAATTCACTGTTAATTTTAAGTTAACATTTTTATATGCATTATTGTTGATAAGGACTGTTCTGATGTCTTGACGTGAAGTATTTGCAATCGGTGTGTGTGCAAGAGTAACTTAAACATTGACATTTGAAATAGCCACAAATGAAAGTACCCTTCCTACCCATCACGGAAGGAAAGTAGACGGAGGATATTTTTGGACCGCAGTGTAGAATGCAAGCTATCTCAAAGTTATTTGGTACGGAAGAAAAGCCTCATATGAGTGTGTAACAAAGCATGTGCTCTTCGATTAAGATTAGTATGTTATTGACACTTCAACAACCAATCATACTACTTCAGCGGAAGATTCAACAATTTCAGCAGTTTCGTGTTTCCGTAAACTCGTCTCTCCGTATTACGAGAGTCGATCGCCAACTTATTTTAATCACACCTTAAAGGCTTTAAAATTCTTAGACAATAGATCTTATTTTTCCATAGAGTGAATTCTATGAGTCGTAGATATTCAATTCAGCCAAAAGTAATATTTGACAGAGATGAATAAAAAAGATCCAAGTAGCGAAGCAATTGAAAAAAAGGAAACTACGAATATTCCCTGATCATTTTTCTTTCCTCCAATGCAAACGTACTGAAAAATTGTACTTATTAGTTAAATTGAAGATAATAAATGTCCCTCTTAACAAATAAAACAATTTATTTAAACGCAAAGGTAGATATGTATAACAATTCCTCTCAATAAAATAATTTCAGTGAAATAATGAAATAAAATAAAAAAAATGAAACATCAAATAATAAACGTTTTAAGTATATAAGGGGTTATATTCGAATCTGTTATTGGCTTGTTAGTAATTAGTCTTACCCATCCACATTCAAGCGTCATTTGTCGGTCAGTGTCGAAAATGTTACTATTTCTCCTTCCGTTCATCCTTTCTTTCTTTTTTTTCTTCTTTGCTTCTTCCTTTCCCTCCATTTACATTCCTTTTTTTCTTTCCTTCATACTGTTTCTCTCTACCCCATCATCCTTCATCTCCATCCATTCCGTTTCTTCTTACTCCCCCCTACAATCTGAACGTCTACGTCGATGCATGTTTGTGGGCTTGTGGCCCCCATGGTGACTGAGGAGGGGGCTCCGGGGCGCGGCGTGGCCAACCTCCGCGAGCGCCTCCCGCGCGCCGCTAAACGACGCTTAACGCGCGCTTTGTGCCCCCATCGGCGCCCAGGGTTGTCCACCCGCCCCGCCCCGCCCCGCCCCACCCCTCCACGCCGGAAGGCCGCAGGGCTGCCCCAACCTGTGACTTCTTGAGGCTCACCCGGAGATCTTCTGGAGTTCGGTGGAATACATGT
Source organism: Acheta domesticus (assembly GCA_031308135.1). NCBI lineage: Eukaryota > Metazoa > Arthropoda > Insecta > Orthoptera > Gryllidae > Acheta > Acheta domesticus. Next base: position 33,126,961 of record JAHLJT010009355.1, read on the forward strand.
AAAATGGAAGAGAAAGCTGTAAATCGCGTACGATGCACATGTCAAACTGCAGGCGCAGGAGCTACTTGCCGGCTTTGTAAGCTCGGCGCTCCTGCGAGCAGAGGGAACGCCCCCTCTCCCCGCTCTCATTTCCCCTGCAAATCCAGTGAGGGGTGTAAATGCCCAAGCTGTAGGAGAGAAACGTGAGGTCAAAGCACGTTCGAAATATAACGAACGGTTCCGTCAAATGAAATTAATTTTGTTTGATATTTTCTTTCGAACAACCGATATTTTAAATATGTTAATATACTTTACTACTTGTTACTTTATGTTCATCTTTTTAAATTCTCCCTTGCATGAGCATTTTGTTAAGGGACAGGATTATTACTTTGCTTGTCTCCGTTTTGTATTATGTTGTATTACATCATTCTGTCCTTTTTGCATGCAGCAATAATGTGAAATAAATTAACAAGTTTCTGTTATGGGCGGAGAGCTCGTTAAACAGAGAAGAGGGGAGTTGCGTACTGTGAGAGGTAAAGTTAGTTTTTCGGAAATTGTACTACATTATTAAAAACTTCCAAATATATTTTAAATTCTGTAATTTCGTTTGTAGTTCCATTTCTACCTGCTGCATTGTTTTATAGCAAGAATTGAGTTTGAAATTTCAAATGAAATAATTTGAAGTTAATTGGTGTTTATTGCATTTTACATTAAACATCATTCACTTTTTCAGCTAGTCACAAAATAGCTTTATCACTCCTGAGAAGGAAAGCACTTTTGAGGAAGGAGTTTGAAATATTTCCGGACCTTACGTAAACTTGTCATAATTTTACATTGTTTTGTTTTCGAAAACTGACTTAACCCAGCAATCTTTCTCTCGACTGATTACTTCCAGAATGCAACGTACCTTCGCTTTCTGGTTGACTTCTTCCGAAGTAAATCAAGTGAGGACGAAATAAAATGCAGTTTAACAGCGTAGAAACAATATCCTTAAGAGCTTCATGAGCGAGCAGGAGTCGCCGAGGTGCGCCGCGAGGCATGTACCAAGGCCGAGACACGATACTTCATCCATAAACAACATGCGGACTAGCCGTGCGTCGCCCGGGGTCGTGATCTACATTGTTTTGCTCGGCGTTGCGTTACTCGGTGCTACCGTCAAACAGGAGGCTTTTCGTCATTGGATATGTTCATGTTTCACTGCTGACGAGAGAAAGCTATTACGTTCGTAAAGCTCAGGTTGTCACTCTACCTAATGAAAGAGGTTAATAGTTACGGAAGAGGTAATGCTTGGTTAGTTTAAATTGAGGCGCTTGATTCAAGTTGCATACTGTTGTGTTGAATGCAGGGAGAGAGATGCGCTTAACAGGAAGGTGTATGAAATATTGACGGGGAGTCTGACCTACTTGTAATCTATTCAAAAATTCTGGACCATTCATCCGACCATTTGTACACGGGGGTTCGAAGTTAAGTGGATTTGTGACGAGATACGACACGGGGTACCGGGAGATTTTTTTTAATTTAGAAATTTGAGAAAATACTATTACTTTTATATATAGGTGATTGCTAGAAATTCTACAAAACCAGTTAACGAGTTTTGAAATTATTTGCTTGTCGGGGTTCTCCCGTAGTTCCCTGATTAAAACGTGGCCGCGTTCATTTTTCTACAGATAATTTCATACTTCTGTAATTAGCATTTTTATAGTGTTTAGTTTTCCGGGAAAATATTTACAATAGACTTTCTTAGGATTGAATTTAATATTAATTGTTCGAATCGTTGTTGGGCGATTTCGTCCTCTAGTTTTGTAGTCTCTTCTAGTTTTGTAGTCGTAAAAGAAGCTCCAATGTAAAGATTTCGACGAGATGTGAACTCCAACTTCAAAGTTTAAAAAAAGACGTAAATAAGAAAAGATAAAAATATTTAAAAGTTAATAATTTGTTCTTATCGTAAGTTCTTAAAAATTCGTGTACGCTGCGTGAATGTAAAATGAAGCGTCTACAATAAGACGGCATTCCGAAATCGTAGTTTTCGTCGCGATGATATGACTCTATCGAAGAGCTTGGAGTTACCGAATGAAAGGAGCGTGGAGGGCGGCGCATGGTCCAGGCAGAAGGCACGGGAGAGAGTCCCTAGATACAGAGATTAGCGCATTCCATTGTTCCACAGATCCGGCCATTTTATGTCCAGTTGTCAGGAGAATTAGAACTCTGATGTTCTGCCTGTTAAGAACTATGAATCTATCCCAAATCAATATTAATATTCTTGAACATCTCCATAAAGTTACCGATTGTTATAATTTCCCTTCATCTTCTGAATGCTGCCTGGCGGGGCTATCGGGTGAGAGGATATTAAATGGCGGCGGTTGTGCTACTCTCTGTATGTAGGGACTCGAGCACGGGACGACACGGCGCGACGCGGCGGCGAGCTCGCGAAGCTCGGCTGGCCTGGCCTGGCCGGGCCGCTGGCGAGCGGACACGGACAGAGATACATGGGACAGGTGAGTGGCAGCCCCAGGGTACAGGGCCGGTAGGAATCGAGCCGCTGCGAGGGCTGCGAACATCTTTCTTTCTCTTTTTTACATTTTGTGTCCGATTGTTTTTTGCGCCTATTTCGGCCTCGTTGAGATCTTTCGGACTTCTGACGGTTCAGAAAATACTCTTTTAGATACCGTAGACACATCATGAGTGTAATGTTGCTGAAGAGTGATGGATAATCGGACAGCGAGCGCCGTATTTCTGTTGTAAGAGAAAGAAATTCATCGATTTCTTTTCTTAGATTAACTTCTTGCTGCTGCCAGAATTGGTCAGTACTTTCCATAATTTTAGAACTCCAAGTGGAAACTTCAAGTTTCTTCAGCTACATCTCTTTCATTGAACACTTTTTCCACGCAAGTAATTTACTCTTGAACGCTCAGCTGATCTATGATGTCTCTTTAACGTACCTTTTACTGTACTACTCATTTCAATTCAACTTTCGTTTTCGTGCCTAGTTTGATCTGTGCTTCGGTTTAACATCAATACTTTTTCTTCCGTTTCTGGTAATAATTTTCTCTATTTTCGGCATCTTACAAAATCTATCCGCCCATGGATATTGTGTCGAATTATTTTTTGGCACCACATCATATAGATCCATCTGTCATTCATCCCTTCCTACATAAATTTACCATCTGAATTTTCACCGAATGAATCGCGTAGACGTGGCTCTCCCCCATTCAGCGTGTGCACCCATCGGCCCTCGTCGCGCCGCCCGCTTTTCGTCCGGCCGTGCGTCGGCGGGGCCGCACCGCCCATCGATCGAAGCAACAAGTGCGCGCAGGAAGCAACAGATGTGCGGCGCGGCGCGGCGCGGCGACCCGACCCGACCCGCCTTCAACCGCCGCGCCGCCGCCAGGGCCCCCGCTGGCAGGGCGGCGACGGCGCGCACACTGGGCCCAAGCGGGCACAAGGGCTGGCTCGCTTGGAAGGAATTTATAAAAATGCGCCTTTTTCTTGATCCCGCATCTCTTGTACATAAAGAACAAAGCAAATAAATTCTTTCAACGCAGTTGTAACTTGTAAATTTAAAATCGTTTACTGATCAACAGTAGTTATTTTCGGCTATCTGAGTGATGGAATAGAGGCAATGATGCATCTGTAAATGGAAAAGTGATTTCGCAATTAAAAAGGGAACAAAATTAAAAGTTATATTACCTTCACTTCATTACGTGCGTGTAAACGAATATTGCTGAAAGAGGCATTTTGGGTCATTTTTTTATGAAAAATGAGAAGGGAAAAATTACGTAACAAATGTGAAGAGAACATAACTACGCAATGAAATTTATTTATTTATTTATTTATTTTGGCACATTACCTTCGTGGACATGAAACACGAAATTGAAATGCACTAGTGGAGGCGTTTCGGGTCACTGTCTCGCGCTGACCTTCTGGTGCCCGCGCTGGGCGTTAGGACCCGTGCGCCCTTTTGCCGCCCCCTCGCCCCGCACTCTGGGCACAATGAAAGAAAGCGGGGCACTGGGAACGTCGCTCGAATGGGCTCGGCCCAGTGCAGCGGGGCCCTTGCAGGTCCTTCCGTATTTTCCCACTGTCGTGGAGTTCCGTCCCTCCGTGACCACTGAGCCCCCGGAAGGAAAGAGTCAGAGGTTGGGGGGTTAAAGAAAATAATAGACAAGAATCCACATGTTATCTCGTTGTGACTAGAGCATTTGATCTACAAATATCTATTTTATAGTAAGATATTTGTCTATCCGTGTTATTTAATTTACATCTAATTGAAACTGCAGTGAAACATTTGAAACATTTTTCTTTAAGGGCTCATTCGAATTCCTGTAAAGATAGTGACTTCCTACCGCACTTAACAAATTTCGTGATTTTCGTCTCCATTAGCATCTCATCTGCATTTGCGAAATAAATAAGCAAATCTACAAAGCAAGCCAAGAATCGCGAAACGGGCACACTCCTCTCGCAAGCGAACAGCTCATTTGCAGAGGACACCCAACAGACAAAGGCGTCGGTTAGTTCTTCAATTTCTACACATTTTCAGCTTATTAACACACACTAACCATATATTATTAACGAAATAGATCCCAAATCACTTCCCACAAGCGCGACGATTTAGGTCGTTCGCCGAAGCGAGCGATCATTCACCTCCGCCCAAAAAAGCGGTGCATGCGCCCGGGCGCGCAATCGGCGCTCTCCTTTGTCCCGCTCGCGTGCCCCTGTCCGTCCGTCCGTGTGCTGTCTCCTCCGCGCCGCGTCGTTTCGTTTCCTGAGCCCGGAGCGTTGACGGCGCGGCGGCCCGGCCGAAGGGCGTAGCTCCTGATCCAGCCGCACAGATACGATCTTCGGCCGCTAATTTGCGCGTGAGTCAGTGGCGCGGAGACGCGCCGCCGAGCAGCGGCGACGGCGGCTGCGGCGGGGGCGTCGCGACGCCAGCACGCGAGCCGCGGCCCGCGACGCATCCGGCTTTGTCCGGCTGCTAATTGAGTGGCGACGGAGCGCGGCCAGCCTTGCCATCGGACAGGTCGCCAAACTTTGCGGAGCAGGGGGTGGATTGTTGTGGCATTGCATGTGAATGTCATTGTTGGAGGCGTGTGTTGTCAGTTTGCGTCAGTGGTTTTTAAATAACTGCTCTAATGCGTGACACTTCTTTAATTAAATTATAAATTAAACGAATGCATGCTTAACCAAGACCATTATAAAATTATTTGAATGAAAATGTATGAGGATTTACGTTGAGGATTTATGAGAGTTGATTGGTGTACTTTGTACAGAATGACGTGATTCGAATAGATGTTGGATCATGGAACATTTACATATACATGGTTTCAATTACGAAGTTCGAAATAAAAAAAACAACATAGAATAGCGTGAGAACAATGACCTGTCGGTCCCGAACCTTCGGAGTCACGTTTTACGTAAGGCATTCGGCAATCCGACTCTGACATTTCATCTCTAGTTAGCGATCGCATACTCTTTAATTGACAGATCGCCGCGGACACCTGGCAACTTTTGATATCTCGTAACAATGACGCGAATTTTGCGTCTCTATTTCCGCATTGCTGTTGCTTAGCGGTGGCTTTAGCAACATAGATCGTTTTGTAATCGTGACCTAACTGCGGACAAAACTTTTAACTACGTAATACGTGTCTCGAACCTCATTTTTATTTCGGGCTACTTCCTGATTCTTTGATGAAAAGCAATTTCGGTTCTTCCTTTTCCAAGCCATAACCTTTTCTTCGTCTAGCTTCAGAACAACCATCACATTCATTACAACAAAATTGCCGATAAAGAGTTACTTTGCGACCAGGTTCAACGTAGTATGTGTAATCATGACGGCATGTAATCATGTAGTATTAGATGAGTCGTATTGTTGCTAAAGCTGCAGCTCAGGCAACGGCTCCGATTGGTTGAGGCTTCTGGTAGGGCACATGCGTCATACGCTCTTCTGCACCAGCTGGCTGTGGCCGTGGCGTGAAGTTGCCTGCCTCGCCCTGCGGCGGGGCGCGGGCGTGTCGTTTGCGAGTTCCGCCGGCGACGGTGGCGCCGCGCGGCGTGTCTCCGGGCGCGCGCTGGACCGCGCCGCCGCCGACCGCGCCCTCTATTGAGGGGCGGCCTGCGGGAACGGGCGCTGGCCGCTGGCCTTTGTCCGGCCGCCGCCCCCGCCGGATACGCCCTCGCGTGCGCCCTCCGCCCCGCCCCGCCCCCTCCTCTGGCCATCGCCTCTCCACCGCTGCGCAGCCGTTTTCGCATGCTCTGGCTCACCAGGAGGCCCTCGAATGAATTGTGCGCGACGACCCCGGCGATCGGATCCTAGTAGGTTCCCTTCCTCCTGAAAACTCAGGGTAGTTGTTGGAGCATGGCGACAATAACAAAGACATTTAGCATCATTCAAAACGACAGTAACCATCTGTCTTCCTTATAACACTTACACGTCTTACACACGTGAAATTATTTATAGAATCAGCCGGAAATTATTACGTGCGCACAAAGAATCATAACGTAAATGATGAAGTGACTGTCGTCAAAGGCGGTTTCCTCCTTGCCTGAGCGTCACCGATTGGCGTTCTCGACGCTTACGTCGTGCGTGAATGTCCGCTTTGATATTCCACACCGCCGCGTTGGACGCAAGCGCGCAGGAGCGCCAGTCACGCCCGCTTTGCCATGCGCACGGCGACGCGGCGCCCCGCGCAGCGCGTCAAAGGCGACCTAGCTGCACTGGCGGCGCCGGCGCATCGCCCCGCCACCCGTCTCCGCCCTGGCCACCCGACGCGCTTCGCCGCCCCTGCCCCCGTTCCCGCTTCCCACCTCACTTCCTCGAGTCTGCCCTGCCACCCGTCCCCGCGAAAAAAATCCTTCGTACGCCTTCCTTCGGAGAAGTAAAGCCGGCTGTCCCATGTTTGTAGATTTACTTGCATGTAAAAGATCCTCAAGCCTAAATGACGCCTCTGAGCTAAATTCAAATCGCCTGTTTCGTCGCCCGAGATAATACCTTCTTTCTCCGCTAGGTGGTGAAAGGAGCGTAGTAGAAATTTGCGTGGTCAGGCGGAAGAGCGGGCCTGATGGCCCGAGTCTCGCCACGTAAAATAAGGCACTAACTAACTAACTAGCCAAGCCACGCGTCCCCGCCCCGCCATCCCACTCCGCTTTGGCCACTCTCAGCCATGCCCTTCCCGGCTCTCGAACGCACTTCCTCGTCCCCGCCCCGCCACCCACTACTCCCCGCGAATCGTCATTGTCACTCTTCCTCTCCCCCCCCCCCCCCATGGCCTTCGCCGCCGCGTCCCCGTTCCAGTCGCCCCGCCCCGCCCCGCCCCGCCCCGCCATTCTTCCCCGGCCGGTGCCCTTCGCTGCACCGTTCCCCCTCCCCATCGCACTTCCCCGTCCTGCTGCCAAATCACCGCCCTAGGCGCTTCACGCTACCCGCCGTGTGTCCCCGCCTGAGCGTCTGCGTACTCCCTCGTGTCCTCTCGTCGCCGTCGTTGGCCGCTGGCGCCCGTGGCGGGAGGCAGCGATGACGTGGCCGGCGGCGGCGCGGCGCCGTGGCGAGCACCGGGTCGCTGGCCTGCTGAGGCACAGACCACGCGAACGGGCAACGGGCACGGACCCTCTTCTGGAAAACGTTTCTCATATTTTTATCGATTGCAAGACAATGGATTCTAAATAACAACATGGGGGCATTTCCGATTCTTGTACTATGAATTTTATTTTTCCTGCATTCTGCAGTTTCATACATGACTTGCTCTTTAGTCCCCTTATCCATATTTACTCCGAAACGGAAATGGACGTAGTAGCACTAAGTCAAATGTCCTACATCATTCAAATACGCAATAATTGGAGGCAAATGTCACAAAAAACGCATTTAGCCGAACTATCATAGCTTTCTTTGTTTCTAACCAATAGTTTCACATCGAAATGACTACGTATTTCCATAACGCAAAATTAGCTTTTCGAGACATTTAAATTATACGATTTCGAGGTGAAGAAGACAAATGGTTTTGAAGGACATTCTCCTAAAAGATAATTCTCTTGGTGAAACAAACGCACATTAAACATTGGGGCGTTTTCTTGTGACCTTGTAAAAGTCTACTGATAGCTCGGTGATACTATTGAAAGTAAATAAACGTAAGCCACCTCAAGGTGACTTCGGGATAAAATCCTGTGACGCAACACAATCAGCACATTAAGAAAACCGGCTGTGCTTAAAAGTCGCCAGATAAACGTGTTTGGTAATTGGCTGCGATTCTCCCACAATGTATTCATACAGGAGTGGCCTACTGAAGGGCCCGTATGCAATACTCCCCCAGTGCATGTCATTATCGCTAGGGCGTTGTTGTTTCTGGAAGGGGGAGATAAGGGTCTGTGCTTTGTGGCGCCCTCAGGAGAGCGTGAAAATTAATGGCGTGTCTACATGCAAAGTTCTGCACTGCCGAAGATAATGCTGTGAACAACGGGGTTGATAAGTGCGTAGTCGCATGTGGATGATGCAACTGCGCCATTCCTGAACAATCGTCAAGGGCCGTAAATATGTATTTGCGGGGAAATTCAATGGTGTGGAACGCTGGTGCCCCAAATATTGCCAATTTTCGTAATCCTATTTTTATTCCTTAATTTATTCCTTAAAATTTACATTTTATTTTTTGTTAGGTAATTCAAAATATTAGCAATATATTAAGGAGAGGAGCATTGAAGAATATACTCATTAATTCAGGTATGCTATCTAGTTATGGAGAATCTTAATCTCTTTGTTCCTGAGGACATCGTATTTGCATTATGAAAAGAATGTGATTGACAGTTAATTATTAAGAGTTTGATTGTTTAGAATTCTGATCGCAAGCACGCATACATTTCTGCGGTATGGCAGTGCCTGCTTTGCATACTCACGTGGGCGTGTTTCTGTCAGAACTTTTAGCGACCAGGATGTGATAAGTGCCGTGATACTTTACAATAATGTCAGCATGATGCCAAGTCAAAGTGTCCGCGATTGTCCTTCGTTAATATGCATACATTTGAGAACTTCCACGTCTACAGCCCAGGAGGGAGAGCTCAAAAAACATGTATGTTACGGTCTGTAGTTGCCCTCTAGTGTTCCTTGTTGCGTTAAGGCATTAATTCTTCACGAAGTTGTCAAGATTAAAACAAGATTTTTATTTTTTTAGACAAAATAGAATGAGGGAATTTCTTTGCACTGTTTCCAACAAACTCCTCTATATCCTCGTGGCTGCCTGAGGAACTCCTCGAGCAGATAATGGAGTTGCCGCACATATTGAATGTTCGTTGTAGGTTTATATTACTTAAAGATTTATTTACTCGTAGAAACACTGCAAATGGATGAGATATGAGCTAGAATTTCGATGCAAATTTAGTGACGAGTCAACGAAATTAGAATATGCTTTTTCGGCACTCATGTGCGAGCAATCACAGTTGCACGGCAATTGAGTTCGTAGTTTTTACTTTCTCACCTTATTTTGTTTTTGTGTCACGGAGGGCATCGTGTCTTGCTGATCCCCCATTCGAGGTTCCCCTTTTGCGTGTGTCCAGTTGTCTGGGAGCATCACTAAGGGTTCCACAATAAATTTATAGCAGCAGCACATACATATTTGATCTCTCGAAGAGTATAATAAACTTTATATGAAATTACAACAGGCTATTGAGTTTATATAGCGCATTTTGATCGTCTGACAATCTCTAAGAAATTTCTAAATAAATAAAATTAATAAATAATATTTTAACAAAACTAAGTTGTACATGTAATGTAGATAGTTTTCTGTTTTACAATTATCTTGAAATTGCTTATTATTTTAAGGATTGCGCAAGGTCTGAAGAAGGCAAAAACTGAATTAGAGTAGATGGTTTTATGGATTGTTACTGGCTTCAAACTCTTGATGGGGGGAAAAAGCTTTGACTTATTCGTACTAATTATTTTTCGAGCGAGTGAATACCACTGGAAAGAATATAATCTGGACAATAACCGCCACGAAATCTGCTTGCTGCTTCAATCCGCAGCCATTTTGAGGAAAGCTGTTGCGGTCTTGTTGCGGCGCCATTGCTGCCCAGCGGGGGTCTCATTGTCCTGCCTTCCCGCCCCGCCCCGCTCCGCTCCACCCCGCGCCCCACCCGCCGCCTCGCTTCACCGTGTCACGCTCCGCTGCTCCCTGGGGATCTCCAGGGCTCCGCTCACCGCAGAGCCGCGGTGAACAAATCGTTTACGCACTTAGAGTAATTGGAAATTGTTTAATGTTGGCGGCAGGAGAATATTCTACATTTAAAGATGAGTGATAAATTCGTCGTAAAAAATAGGCTGCGAACTGAATGACATTTTTTTGACAAAAAAAATTGTAATATTATCAATCAATAGTTTCCTCTTAAATACTTGATAAATTGCGATCCATGTGTCCGTAGGCTCCATTGGACCATGTGAGGGTTTTGGGCTTTTTTCCACAAGAAATTGATCTTGTGAATTTCACACAATTTCAGAAAATGAACTCGGGAGAAATCTCTTCAGAATGATCCTGAGTTAGAAGACAAATTCTGTCACATCCCCGGAAATAACTAAAAGGAATGTGCAATAATTCTTCTGCCATTTGTTTAAAAAATGGAATATGTCTTATTGAGAGTCTAACTGGATGGATTGGGGAGAATGTGTTCATATCTCAATTTTTGCCGAAATACGGTGCAGACATGTCATCTTATCCTTAAAATATAAATTTTTACGTGTATTGAATGGGTAAAATAAATGTTTATAAATAATATTGGGGAATTATGGTAAACCCTTCATCAACTACTGCCCTCTCAGGTGGCTCCTTGGTTAGCGTGTTGGCTTTCCACGGCGCAATACCGGGTTCGATTCCCGGCCGAAGCAAATTATAACTGCGCATTCCTTACCCAATCTATTGTTGTGTGACCCCTAGAAAGCCCATGGAACCCTGAGGTTAAGAAGACCTGTTTATACGGTAAAGGGATGAATACGTGCTAACCGCTCGAACCCCTTATCCCATGGTGGAGAGACTGGGTCACTGCCCGCTGGTCGGCCAAGCCTTGTAGCGGGCTGTCGAGCAAAGGACAGGTCTTAATAAACTACTATCAATATTTTGTTTCTTTCATGTATGCATTTACTTCTCACTATAGTTATAGAATAACTTAATTTAAAAATAAAACAGTGGCGAAAAGAGGAGTACGGGGAAATTCGGCCAATCGAGAAAGAGATGCATTGCGTGTAGGTTCGCCCGACCATGGGAGGGCGGGGCGATCTCGGCGGCGCCTGATCGCTCCGTCTCGCCGTCTCCGCCCCTCTTGCCGCCCTCGCCGCCCTCCCGCCCTCCCGCCCTCCCGCCCTCCCGCCCTCGCCGCCCCCGCCGGCCCCGCCCCGAGAGCACACACGCGTCGTGTTTGCTGGTTCCCTCGCCGTTTCCTGCGCGAGACCATTCTGCCTTTGAGGTTTCGCCCGAAGGCAGTTTACGAGGCGCGCGCCGCGCACCTTGCAACCTCCGCCGAAAAGTGGGACAGGAAGAAGCTCTCAGTTCGGATTTCGGATTTTTTATGAACGATTCATTGTTTGGAGAAGCTGTGAATATAATGACAAGAGCATTACTCTCCAAAATTAAATCATTTGCTTCTCTGCTCTTATACCATTTGTTAGGTTTGACCTTTTATCAGGCTCTGGAACTCTTCCACGTGCATTATTGAATTTTTTTCAACTTGTTTCGTTCTTTTATCGTTTAGTATCATATTTATATTTTTGTATCATTATTTACAGACTTTTAGAAACATATCAATGTTCAATGTTCTCTCAACTCTAATGTTTTTCTAAAATTCTAATTGTAATAATTTTTGCCACCGAACATTAGCTTAGAGCGAATTTTAATAAATGTATCAATTTATGAAACTATATTTCCATCTACATATTGTATATATTTATTTATCTATCAAATACTCCTTAATAGAATGTGTTGATACAGTGCTTCATCAATAGCATTTAAATTTGTGCTTTAGTTACGACGTATGGAGTAGAAAGTGCAAACCAGAAGGTGAAGAACACTGGTTCTGAAGCGTGGCAAACGCGAAAGGAACTCTTAAGTTGAAACTGCGTCGTAACCGCGGGGAGGTGGTCGGGCGTGGGGCGTGGGGCGTTGGGCGTGGCGAGGCGCCGCGCAGACTCGCGGCGCACCCAAGCCTCCTCCCCCGAGCGGCGGCCCCACTCCGCTGCCCACGCCGGGAATAGAACGGCGCCCCTCCGCGCGCTTGCCATTCGCCGCGTCCCCCTGCCCTGCCCTGGCCCCGCCCCTCCCACCCCCACCCGCACCCCCGCACAACGCCGTGCGCCGTCTCTCGTCCCATCTGCCCCCGCTCTGCGCCGGCGACAGAGGCCGCTGCCTGGCCGCTTTTATCTTTTGCGTCGCGCCGCGATTCCTGAAATTCGACGCTTCTGCGTCTCGACTATTAATAGTTTTGCTGACTTATGACTTGCTGCAAAATTGGTTACTTTCTGGAGCAAATGCTTTGTTTGACATATAAACTGTTCATTGCTCTGCAAATGAGTTTTATTGAAATAAGCTTCTTTTGAAGACTTTCGCTTAAAGACTTCCGATCAGAATAGTCAACAAGGCAATACAAGGCAATCAGTGACAGTTATATCTATGGGGTTCGCGATGCCTGCAACCACATAGCTGAAGTTTGGGGTCTGCCCATAGGGGCTACATTTTCAGGGCTTGTTTACTGTTACTTCAACACACATTTCTCTTCCTTCGTGTAATACGCTCTTTATCGACAATTTCAAGGTGAAAAGTAGGATCGACCCTACTAAGTCTTGCTGAGCGAGGGAGCAAATTGGATTATAGAATTCGGCCACCCACCGCGGCGGGCTCGCGAACCGCCTGCTGCGATTGCGATTACGATCCAATCGAGGTCCTCGACGACCGCCTCTCCCATCGAGCTTCGTCATAAGTCGTGTCATTGTTCGCGGGCAGACAAAACACAATTTCTTATGCCGGAGGGCGGGGCAGTAGCTCCCATAAACACGGGCCCCAACGCCCACGGTGCTTCGGATAGTCTTCATCTGGCTTTGTCGGCCTGCGTACTTCTCTTTAAAGATTAGACGTATGAACGCATCTGCCAACGTTGCTGTTCCTTGTTCATTACTAATTCAAGTGCCCGCTCATTCGCGCCTGTTTGCTTATCGAGCTTTCGCGGTGTGCGCTGCATCTCGGCTGACTTTTTGTCTGGGCACGGCGAGTGTCAAGTCTGTCGGGGTGTGTCCCTGTCTTTTCGGAGGAAAGTTGGGACGCCCCGGTCGTAGGGCGCGGTCAGGAAGTGACGTCTATGTAAACATGGCTTTCTACGACTTCGCGTGGGTGCGTTTTGCCTGGCCTCTGCGCCATGTCAGCGGATATACAGACTTTATTAAGGAGCGCAAAACATTTTAAAACGCTGCCTTTGGACAAGAAAGGCAGCGTGCTACATGAGAATAGAGATGACTTCAGCCAAATGAAGAATAATAGCATTCCTGATGTATTAATAATGTAAAAGTAAATAATATAAAATTGTTAGAGATGCTTGTTGTTGAATGTACTTCCTTTCGAACATAATTCTCTCTCATAATTTTTTATTACATGTGGCTTCAAATTTACCACAGACATCCCAATCCACTTGTACTAGGGTTTCTAAGGCATTTTCACATTTATCGTTCTTTTGTTGGAAAAGTTGCTCAATCTAGAGAATTCGTTGGCAATGCGTTGTGCGGAAAAAGGTTATCTAATTAAATTGCGCTTCTAGGGCCAAGGACAGGTGAAGGCCCTCTTCATGTTGCAACACCCGGGGCTATACCTCCCACTCACCTTTTCAGGGTGTTTCATCTCACCCATTTAAGCTCGAACAACCACTGATTTGCATATGGCATTGCTTTATTGTGCGTTGATGGGCAGGCGAGAGTGGGTGCTGTTTCGACACCCCGCATCTCGAATCTCCTCCCTCTCCCCTCCACTGTGCACTTCTGCCTGGGTTCCTCCCCCACCGCTTGACGGTTCGTCTTTCGACCCAAATTGAGCTGCAGCTGCTTGATATGCTAACGATCCTCCATTGTTAGCCCTCCTCCTATTACCGGCTCTTTGTTCTTCATGTGTTTGTGTGTCCAATGATCATTCGATTTTAACGTAATTTGCTTGTTGCGCTTGTTGCATTACGTCCTAAATAAGAGAATCTTGGCTGCAGAGCACCAACTGTGAGAGACGAACATTTGGCCTCACAAGTGTGGAGACGATTGTTTAATTTTTTTTCTCGATGTGAGTAATTAACGAAGATAATGTGCAGCCACATTGTGAATTTCACGACCCATGTAAGTTAGTATGAGGGAGAATTCCCTTCAACCTTAGAATGATCGGTTTTGATATCTTTTTTTCATACACAGAAGTGTTTGGTGCTAATTGGACACAATATGAACCACGTAAGTGTAGTGATACCGAATAGATTCAAGTTTATTCTGCCGCAAAATAACTCCACGCAGGCAGCGACGCGAGAGATGCGAGGCGCCACGGGGGCGACCCGAGGGCCAGGCGAGGCGCCACGGTGTCGGCACCCTTCGCTCCATAATTCGTCGCGGACACGTGTGCCCCAACTCTGGGTAGCCGCTCTGCACACGACCCCTTCAGTATTTTTCCACGACGCCTGGAACTCTTCCGTCAACCTCCCTAGAGATTCCTAGCCCCTCACACCCCCCCGGTCGTTAATAACTGCCCCTTTTCGACGCAAAATTAAAGCGAGAGGGAGCGATAACCAGCCCCTCTCTCACTCTTTTCTCGGCCTCGAAAACATCCTCTGATTGGGCAGAAAATATCTAATGCGCAGTACCCTTTCGCCAATAGCAACCAGAATTCGGGTTTGTTCTAGAATATTCCAGAGTCACAGGGATAATTTTGGTAGGGGGAACGAGGTTTCCTAAAACTTGGAGCGACGAGGCACAAAAGAGAAGCTGGGGAGCTGTGTTCAGAATCGGACGCAAGTGGCGGCCGCAGGGGGGAACCTGTTATATTCTGTTGTGGCGTTCGGTTCGATGGACTTAGAAAAATTATTAAGTTTCTTGTAGAGTTTGGGTACAAGACTTCTGTGACGAACGCAGGCCGCAGAACAGTATTATGAACATTTGACAGCAATTCATATTATATTACGTCCGATTTACGTGCGAACTCGAGACTCTCTTTTCCTTAGTGAATTTGTGCGATAATTCACGGGCTCATTAGTATCAAAGTATTGTGAGATCGACCGGGAATGAACCGACCGTGTCAGTGAATGAACTGTGCTGACCCATTCACCGCAGCGAGCAGACGGCGCTTTTGTGTTCCGGCCGCCTTGGCCGCTACCCTCGCAAGTACCTGATCTGACCTACATTTTCCGAGCGGCGCCCCTCGCTCGCCACGAACCTCGCAGCCAGCTGACCTGAGGTCGTTCAACTTCAGTGGGTGGCGCAGGCCGCCTAACAGAGGTATTTTCTGTTTGAGTGTCTTATGTCGTACCCGCGATCGAGAGGTGTGAACAGTACATCAGACAATCAGTGTTGACTTCCTCTCGACCGGGCGACGAAGAGGAGTTCCCGGCCGCGCATGGCCGTCAAGCGGGAATTCGCGCGCGAAGAAGAGTTTCATCTGATTGTAATCACTTTGTAATTTTTTGTTCTCTTATGTGCATGACATTTCATTTTTTTGTTTTATTTCGATTTTGGGGGCATGCTCGCCAGAGTTATCATCACCAGACCATTAGCGTTTTCTTTTTTTTAATGAATAAATTCAACTTGTTCTAAATTCACATGTTTGACTTCTCATTCAACCTAGGCCACCGGCTTCCTCCATCTTCGCCGTTTCAGGTAATCTGTCGACTGAGCGGGCCGGCTACCCGTCTGAGGCGCCCAACCGAAGACCCGAGGGTAGTTGCAATTGGCGCCCAACGTGGGGCTCGATTAACGCGAAATAATCGTAATTTTCATTTTTTAATATCCCAGATAAGCGCCCTGAGATTTCTCTGCCTAAATTATTAAATTGTTTAAATTATTAAGATGATGGATGGAAGCACGGTGTAGAGAAGTTAATAACTTATGGTCTGTTGAGGATGTCATTTTGTACTGTGTTTTCCTTGTAAGTGTCATTGTCTTGTGTTGTGTTGTGTTGTGTGAATACCGTGTGCGCGTACTAAAACAAGTGAAACCGCGTAACATTGTAAAAATGCAGGACGAATCAGGTATTGACGTGACGGGTGAAGACAGTTTTGAGGAGCCGTCGACGCAAGGTCCCACCTTAAGTGAGATCTTGCGCGTTATGAGAGAAATTTCAGATAACACTGTTGCCAAATTTGAGGAGAAATTTTCAGACAACGCCGCTAAATTGAAAGAAATTAAAGACCAGTCAGATAGCAATGTCGCAAAATTAGAGGAGAAAATCTCAAATAATGCCGCGAAATTAGAGGAGAAAATCTCAAATAACACTGCCAAATTACAGGAAATGTTAGATGAACGGTTCACAGCACATGAGAGCAAGTGTGAGGACAGATTTAACCGAATCGAAAGTCATTTGGAAGCCCAAGCAAATAAATTAGAAAGTCTCGAGCAAAAACTTAACCATGAAATAGGGATTTTAAAGAATCAGGTCGAAGGCAGATGCGGGGAAATAGAGGGGAACGTAGAAAAACTCAGTCAGGAGTTGGGAAGGGCACAAGCGGAAACTACCGAAAATTTCAAAATTTTTAAAATCGAAATTCAGACCAAATTACAGGCATGCGACGACAAAGTAGAAGCGTGCTGTGAGTCGGTTACTGAAAAGATCATTGAAGTTAAGCAGGAAATGGGCGAAAAATTTAATAAAATCGGACAGAAACTCCATTCAGAAGTGTCGCATATCCACGAAAAGTTCGCGCAAGTAGGCAATATTAGTGAGGAAAACATCAGGGAGAGAGAAGCCAAATTAAAAAGGGAAATTGATCGTACTGTCCTAGAATTGGTAAAGGAGGAAATTGAAAAGGAACGCGAGAATTACCCAAATCCGAATTCTGGTGGCTCAGGCCTTCGCTTCTCGTGGGCTCCACCGCAAAACCTGTATTTTTCCGGAAAACCCGATGAAAATCCCAAAGTTTTCCTTGACCGGGCGGAAAATTACATGAATCTCACGAAGGCGGTACCTTCACACTTGAAGGCTAAATTTATGCAAGAATTGTTGAAAGGCAATGCATCTTATTGGATTTCCGCTTTAAACCCTTTCCCTCAAAATTATGAAGAGTTTCGGGAGAAGTTTCTGAATCGATACTGGGGCGAACAACGGAGATATGAGTTCGAGCGGAAGATTTTAGAATCGCGATGGGAAAACCGCCACGGGCAGTCCTATTTAGACTACGCCATGGAGAAAATCTCCGCCATCAAGCTGTGTGACCCGCAGGCAAACGACCGAAAAATCATCTGGTTACTGACAGCTCATTTCCCAACGTATGTACAGAATATTGTCAACAGCGTGGAGTGTAGAGATTTAGAACGTTTCCAAGAACTGTTGGCACAATTTGATAGAACGCGGGACAACTGTCACAATGAGAACCGCGACAGAAATCGCAGGCCCGACGGAAACTACCAAGGCAGGCCGCAGTGGCATAGAGATAATAGGGCCGGAGGGAACGAGGCAGATGATCGGCGAGCGCCGCCCGAATCCCGTGAGAACCGTGGACATCGCGATGAGAGAGATGGACGGCAAAATTCATCCCGGCCGGCTTCAACAAATTAGAAACGTCCCAGCTGTCTCGGTATCTGGGTGACGGACGAGTTTCTTTAGAGATACCATTTCATGCGATCATATCAGTGAATTATGCCTTTTTTGATTTTAACGAAGACGAGGATGTGACTATCAAAGAACGTGCCAGAAAATGCCCTATTATTGAATCCTTTATGGGAAATTTATGTGTCCAAGCTCTTATTGATACTGGTAGTGAAATTAGTGCTGTGTCAAAGAAATTTTATGCGCGACTTATAAGCGAGCGGATTCCAGTACCGACATTACCTACCGTCAGATGCTATGTCATAGGGGTTGGGAGAAAACGAAGCAAGCCAATTTCAATGCAGGTCCTGATTTCAATTAATATAGGAGATATGTTGTTTGATGTGCCCTGTCTAGTAATTGAAGATCTTAATCATGATGTTATTTTGGGGGTTGATTTTTTAAGAGAAAACGGTGGAATAATAGATTTTTCCAGAAATGTTATGAGTTTCGGTGCCGGTAAAGAAATTATTATTCAAGATGACGGGGAAGATAGGATTGATCTTAGCATTTCTAGTGCAACTTGGGAAGGGGGGGAAACGACGAAGGGGATTATTTGCCAAAATGTGCAAAAATGTGATTTTTTGAACTATGATGAACGCTCCCAGTTGCAGACAGTGCTACTTGATTATTTACATGTCTTCGGTCGCCCCGTTCATCCAATTAAAGACTTTTGTTTTCGAATTAGGGTTACCGATGACTCGCCGTTTAAGATGAAAAACTATCCTATTCCACAAGCTTTAAGGGGGGAAGTTGATGAGACCGTCAGAAAAATGATTGACGAGGGCATCATCGAGAGATCAGTGACCGCCTATCTAAATCCGATTGTCGTTGTAAAAAAGAAAGACGGAGGGGTCAGAATTTGTTTAGACGCTCGCAGAATTAATGAAGTGACCGTTCCAGAAAATGAGGCGCCGCAGAATATTGATGATATTCTTTGGAAGTTTAACCAAACAAAAATTTTCTCAGCTTTGGATTTTTCTAGTTCGTACTGGCAAATTGCTATTCACCCAGACGACAGAAAATTTACAGGATTCTTTTACAACGGCCTCACTTATGTCTGGAAGCGGATGCCTTTCGGCCTAAAGAACAGTGGCGCAGCCTTCATTCGATGCTTAGATGGAAAATTAGGTGACGAACTCAAACGCTTCGTTACGCCTTATATTGACGACCTTGTGATTTCATCTCGAAATTTTCAGGAACATCTTTGTCATTTAAAGCGACTGTTAGAATGCCTTTCTACCAATCAAATGAAAGAATGAAAACTTAATTCCAAACTTTATTAATCTCTAAAATAAACTCGCCAGAACCGTACAGCTTACCGAGTAGTTCGTGATAGCCGTGCCTTCACTGTTTAAGAAATAATATTTGTAACCGTAGATTAGGGAATTCAGATTTTCTTGTAGTTTATTAGTTTATTTTATTACTCCACCATTATTAGGGTTAATGAGTTTAATTTAAGGGTAATTATTTGAATAAGACCTTTTATGTAATTGTTATCACAGAAATTAGTCGTTAGAATTCGGTACCACTTTTTTAAATTTTTTTTTTGACGAGATAAGCATCTCAGGTTTCAAAACTTCTCACCACGCCTTACGAATTTTAAAACACGATGCATATCTCTACTGCGGGAAGGGAGGCCAATGTAGTGATACCGAATAGATTCAAGTTTATTCTGCCGCAAAATAACTCCACGCAGGCAGCGACGCGAGAGATGCGAGGCGCCACGGGGGCGACCCGAGGGCCAGGCGAGGCGCCACGGTGTCGGCACCCTTCGCTCCATAATTCGTCGCGGACACGTGTGCCCCAACTCTGGGTAGCCGCTCTGCACACGACCCCTTCAGTATTTTTCCACGACGCCTGGAACTCTTCCGTCAACCTCCCTAGAGATTCCTAGCCCCTCACACCCCCCCGGTCGTTAATAACTGCCCCTTTTCGACGCAAAATTAAAGCGAGAGGGAGCGATAACCAGCCCCTCTCTCACTCTTTTCTCGGCCTCGAAAACATCCTCTGATTGGGCAGAAAATATCTAATGCGCAGTACCCTTTCGCCAATAGCAACCAGAATTCGGGTTTGTTCTAGAATATTCCAGAGTCACAGGGATAATTTTGGTAGGGGGAACGAGGTTTCCTAAAACTTGGAGCGACGAGGCACAAAAGAGAAGCTGGGGAGCTGTGTTCAGAATCGGACGCAAGTGGCGGCCGCAGGGGGGAACCTGTTATATTCTGTTGTGGCGTTCGGTTCGATGGACTTAGAAAAATTATTAAGTTTCTTGTAGAGTTTGGGTACAAGACTTCTGTGACGAACGCAGGCCGCAGAACAGTATTATGAACATTTGACAGCAATTCATATTATATTACGTCCGATTTACGTGCGAACTCGAGACTCTCTTTTCCTTAGTGAATTTGTGCGATAATTCACGGGCTCATTAGTATCAAAGTATTGTGAGATCGACCGGGAATGAACCGACCGTGTCAGTGAATGAACTGTGCTGACCCATTCACCGCAGCGAGCAGACGGCGCTTTTGTGTTCCGGCCGCCTTGGCCGCTACCCTCGCAAGTACCTGATCTGACCTACATTTTCCGAGCGGCGCCCCTCGCTCGCCACGAACCTCGCAGCCAGCTGACCTGAGGTCGTTCAACTTCAGTGGGTGGCGCAGGCCGCCTAACAGAGGTATTTTCTGTTTGAGTGTCTTATGTCGTACCCGCGATCGAGAGGTGTGAACAGTACATCAGACAATCAGTGTTGACTTCCTCTCGACCGGGCGACGAAGAGGAGTTCCCGGCCGCGCATGGCCGTCAAGCGGGAATTCGCGCGCGAAGAAGAGTTTCATCTGATTGTAATCACTTTGTAATTTTTTGTTCTCTTATGTGCATGACATTTCATTTTTTTGTTTTATTTCGATTTTGGGGGCATGCTCGCCAGAGTTATCATCACCAGACCATTAGCGTTTTCTTTTTTTTAATGAATAAATTCAACTTGTTCTAAATTCACATGTTTGACTTCTCATTCAACCTAGGCCACCGGCTTCCTCCATCTTCGCCGTTTCAGGTAATCTGTCGACTGAGCGGGCCGGCTACCCGTCTGAGGCGCCCAACCGAAGACCCGAGGGTAGTTGCATAAGAAAATGGATGAATGCAGACTGATACGAGAATGAGTGTGTACTGGTTTGTCGCATAGTGCCGTGTGTCTTGTTACTGTGTTTTAGGAAACGTCAAAATGCTTCTGGCCTTTTTTCAACATATAGCTTGTAACATTTGACTTTCTGTAAGTTGCTGAGCTCTCTTGAAGTTCAGGTGGGAAAAACGGGGATTCTGGCAAAAACCACCGTGCATCTTTTCCGTTCTCCAATTTTGTCACATCTTGTTCCTTACATAACGCGTCTGTGTCATACCATGGCGTGACACAGGTTTTTAAGCCGAAGCGTTAGCATTGTTTTCTTTACCTCTTCGCAGTACGAGCTTTTTCTTTCTTTCTTTCTTTCTTTCACGGGAGCGGACACCAATCCTTCTGCGTTAACCTCGCCGTTTTACGCTTGGTGCGTGCCCTTCCATCTTGGCTTCCAGCGAGTGGAAAAGCACTTGGCCTGGGGCGTCGCTTGTCAGCGTTATCGCTCTGATCTCCGCGGAGTCACTTATTACGTTTTCCGCCACTGTTGCTTTCAAATGGAAGAGTGTGGAGGAACAATTCAAACCATGCATTTCCTGGAGAGAGCATGCCACGATTGGAGAGGGTACGCCAGTTGACTTGTTTTTAACTCTAACTCTGATTTTCGTTCGCGACTTGCGATTTCAGTAGTTTAACAAACTCAAGAACTCTGTTTGAAAAGATGTGGATTGAATGATCTTCGCTGTCTGTGTGACGCCGCGTCGAAGGCTGTGTTGCCGACGTGTTACCGTGGTCTTCTTCAGGGCTGATTTGCGACTTCAAGATGTGGATTGTTTGTGAAAGAATAAAATGAAGCTGGACATAGTATTGCAGTTCTTATTTCAGCAACTTGCAGAATGATTGCATAATATTTTTTACCCGACTTAGATTAGGAAACTTGCTTTGATTCTTATTGCTGTACTGTTGTAATTCTTCATGAGTATTTTTATTTTCCAATTTCTGGAAAAGGTTTTAGAGATAGCAACAATAGTGCACATATAACATCGCGCTAACACATCTCATGGTTCACATACACGGCATGGTTATCGGAGCTCGTCAGCTGCCACCGAGTCGTGGGAACAGTTGGTTGTGGGAACGCGACGTCCGGACGCCCTTCCATCGAAATTCGAATGGAGTGGAAAACAATCAAAACATCGTCTTGCTCATTCCCCCGCCCTTATATAACGCTCATCGGAGCGTATTACGAGGGCCATTGATACGTCACGAAGGCGGGTGGGGGGTGGCCGCCGCCTCCAGGGCACGCACTGGCGCGCGGTGCTTGGGGAGACGCCACAAGCGGGCCAAATTAATTTCTCAAAGGGACGAATTCACATAATTCGTGCACAACAGTAGTTCAGGTTTCATACTATCTCTTCATGTATTTTTATCCATACCTGTGTAGACGCAAATACGCGAATCCGCAAATACGTGAATTTTTAGAAGTGAGACAGTCAATTTTTTCCGTCACTTTAGGGGTTTCATATGTCAGTAATTGGTACTGCTGTAAAAATTGCATATTTCCCTCCCTATCTTTCGTTAGATTTTTCACTTTCTTACAGAAAAAAACTTGGTTTGTAAATATTATTTTTAAACATAGACCTGCTCGAAACAGCTTTGCATTTTTTCTTTTTCAGAGTATATGCGATTTTTTTGTTTTATGAACTTGACCAAGCACTACAAAAAAAATGGGAATACAATGGTGAAGGTACCACTTTCATCTCTGGCCTTCATTGTAACATAAAATTAATTTTTAATATGTTTGTACTTCAAGAAAACAGAGAAAGGATTACTCATGGGCCATGCCTCGATTATACGAACTGCACACAGGCTTCCTGCCAGAATTGATCGACGTAAACCATAACCATAGAAACTACTGATCAGATTATCCAAACTCCAGACTTCTTATTCAGGATTTGTACGTCACTTTTCTTCAGCTGTGATCGAGTGTCCTCCGCTCTCGGGGTCCGAACGTGCGACGTCTTCTCTGCGAATGTCAATTTACGCCAGGAATAATTTTTTGCCCGCGTGCCCCGGACGCGGCCCACTGCGCGGCGCGGCGCCGGCGAGGGGCTCCCGTCCTCCGCCGCGACGCCCGCACGCACAGGGGCGGGCGGCTGTAAAAGCCCCGCGCCATTTTACTTGGTAATGCAGGGCGATGAGAGGGAACGGGCGGCCAGGCAGAGAAGGGAAACAAGAGCGACAGTGGGCTTTTGGACGAACGAGCGACATTCTATGGTCAAGTGCTTGAAACTTTTAGATAAGATTATTGTTAGATTTTTTTTCTTCCAAAGTGGCAAAGTGAACTGAATAGTGAGAAATTTGTTGAAACTTGACTACACGTTCATAAAACTTTGTAACTTTGACTATATGTTTGGAAACTGTCGTGAAAACTAAGTAAATATCGAATGTTGGAATGTACTGTATTTAATGTATATAATGTACGAAGTTGATATACTGCACTTTGTTTTCTCTGTTTCTCTGAGAGAACTACGTTTTTGCTTTTACTGGTGGAATCAAGGATCGCAATTTCAATTCTTTAAATTGCAGACCTGGAGCAGTGTGTCTGGATTTGTAGATATCTGGCGTGAGTTGACCTAACACTGAGAAATATACTTATTGACAGACACGCTTGTGTGCTGCAGGTATGAGTTTGCTGTAGCATCGTGGATGTTTATTACACACCCTGCACTGTCAATTCACTTAATGAGAAATCAGTTGAATCTGAATTTTTGTTTCAACAAACGCGAGCATATTCCCCCATTGCTACCGTTGCATCTACTTTTTTCCCCAGTGGCGTGTCCTAGTCTGTAAGGTAGGAAGCGGCGCGAGGGGCCCACTGTGGTGTGGAGGCGGTGGCGACGGGCGCGCGGGGGCAGCGAGCGGAACGTTCCCGTGTCCAGCCGTCACGGGCCCCACGCCCGCGCATAACTCAGCTCGGCTCTGCTCGGCTCAGCTCAGCTGCCGTCGCCCGCGCCCTCCTCGCTTTATGGCGCGCTTCTCGGGAGAGCTCCCGGACGTCCCCCGCTCGACCCCCGCCGCAGCCTTTACGACGCTCCCGCCCCCACTCGTACGATTCCCGGGAATTTGTTCGGTGCCGCGGAGCTCTTTCGGGATATCTTTTCTGTTCGTGTAGTTAAAATGTGTTACTTCATGTCATGTTCGTACACTGTTTACTTCACGTCGTGTTCAGAAATCTAATAATTTCGTGCTGCTTGAAGACATTTTCAATTTTACTCCTGTGATTTGCAGAAGCGGTATGTGTGAGGCTTGTGAAGGTTGTTTGCCTAATTGGGCATGTAGTGAAACATTCAGAGCTTCAGGAGCTGCCGCGCGTTTTGAACATTTAAAATTGCACCCCCTTACTTTGCGATGATTGGCCATCATACTGTTCAGAAAAGTTGCTTGATACGATGGCAATTAAAAATACGCATAATACTGACGTGCAACATAGGCTTAGCACATTGAGCTGTTCTCGTGTGTGTGCAGATTATGTGACTCGTTGGCTCTAATCTGTAGTCAATTTCACCCGAGTCATAAGTAAGAAAAACTTGTCAGGAAATAATGCCGAACTATCTAGATGGTGCTAGAAGTCCGCCCATTTTAAATCGTATTATTTTAAATTACTTTTCTACGAAGAGAATTCTAGAGTAAATGAACGTTTCCACAGCCATCCCCGCTCTTTAAAATAGACTTCAGAATATGTCACTTGAGTAAGCGTTTTTCCCTGTAACGTTCAAACAGCACGCAAAAAATCGTGTACTTGTGCATAATAATGTATGTTGTTCACTGTGTTCGTTTTGCTATAAGGGCACATATAAAGCAATAAATACACTTAACCGAATTTTCTACTCCAGATCACTGTTTTTTTAACCTCTTTGTGAGCCTTTCGCTGTAGTTGTCGTAATTATCCGAAGCGTTCATTTACATCGGAGTGGTCTTCACCTTCTACACAAATGCGCGGGTGCACTTGACGATTTTCCCACAGCTGCCAACCACGTGGACGTCACGGCGAGCGAGCGGGCAAGGCGTCTGCTGCAGGGCTGCGATCTGGCGGGGGAGAGATTAATTTATCCGAGCCCCGTCCCAGTAATTACTGAGACGCTTGCACGGGAGCGGAACGCCCCTCCCACCGCCCACACCCTCCCCGCCCCCGGCCGACGTTGCCTCCCCTCGCAAGCGCCCATCGCCCGCGCTCTGGTGTCCGCACCTTCCCCGCCCCCGCACCGAATGATGCGCGCCGCAGGGGAACATTGGGAGAGCCGCGGGCGGGTTGATGGAAGAGCCGTGTAGTTCCCCCCGTGGTTTTATGGCCTGTCCGCCTCGAGGCGGCCCTGGCGGCGGCGAAGCGTCGCGGCGCCCGCCCCCCCTTCCTCCCGCTGGCGGCGTCGGCGTCGCTCCGCGGGCGCCGGAACGTCCTGGGACCGCACACGGACGCCGTAGATGGAGGCTTCGTTCTGCTCGTCGAGCCATTGTCGGGGGCGCGTTCGCTTTTTGTGTTTGTTTTTGTGTTACATGGGCCCTTTGTCTTCCTACTGTATTCGTGTCTAAACTAATTTTATATGGTAATCTTGTGTAGTAAAATTCGTGCAATTGAATAAGTGCATCGCCGTAAATTTAAAAAAGGACAAATCACTAAAAAGTTACGTTTTGTATTTTATTTAGTACCTCAAAGGTCCGTTTCTTCATTGGGGATTGCTTATTTCTAATAGTTTTGAGATTGGATGTACGAATTATGTATCATTAAAAACTTCTATAAGCAATCCCTAAATGCAAAATCGCAATGAATAAGGATTTTTACGCAAATTATGTCACGGAAAACAGTCGTATATTAACTTGCTAACATTTAAGCCCTAGCTATAGGGAAACAAATTAATTTTTTACTTTTATTCACACTACCTGAACCCAAAGGGCCAACCCCACTTCTATTCCGTGAAGATTCTTCTTTTCAGCCCCCTGAACTTTCGGTAAGTCACCCTATCTCAAACAATAAGTCATTTTCAAGAGACTAACAGAAATATATATTATAAAATATATTTTAAAACTTATAAACCCTCCTTTTCACAGCAAATGGTCCTACACAATGGGCCAACCACGCGCGCCGTTCTACGAGCGCGATTTCCTCGCTCGGGAAATAATGAAAACGAAAGGCATCCACGCCCGCCCCCACGCTCACGCGACCGCGAATTCTGAGCGCGCGCGGTGCCCCCAGACGCGGCGGCGCGGGGCGTTTCGCTTACGCAACACTCTCGACTTCGCGCGCGCGCAGCCCATTCGTCTGCCCGCCCCGCCCCGCCCCACGCCGTCGCGTTAATGAGCGGCCGCGAAAGTAAGCGCGCCAATTAGCGCGCGATGTTTCTTTTTTTCTTCCCTCGGCTCGCGCTCGTGACCCCGCCCCTCCACGCCCCCCATTTACCTCGACGCCGCCCCCGCGTCTTGTCGCTCAGAGCCCCACGTGCGATCCTGCATGGGTAAAATACATGGGATGAGTGTTTTACCCATGCAGGTAAATAGTTTCATTGTCAATGTGACTTGGAGAATAACAAGCAAGATTCGTAGTTTCTGATTGGATCTGGTGAGTGTCGAACTCTTTTCGGCACATGCGAGAAAGAAGCTGGCTTACATCTGGTGAACCTCTTTCTTGGGGATTTCGTCCAAGTGGTATTTTGCCTAAGCCTTTCACCGTACGAAGAATAATAGGATACTCATGAAGGGTGGAAGATTATGGTGATGCAAGAGCGATTAGAGATGGAATGATGTTAATGTGTATGTGTAACGTAAACGAGACTCCAACCTGCATTCTTCGTCTCCGCATACTTGGACGCTGCTCCAAGCCTCGATTTTCCATCTTTGATACTAAGCAAACTATTATGTTCATGAATTTTTTCATTGATGCCGCCCCATATCATTTTTGGGGAAGACCCCCCCCCCCTACGTGCAATCTGCACCGTCTCCGAGTCCTTCACCGACATAGATATCTATGAAGATACTCTGTCGATGAATCCTAGGAATACTTCACAAGTTTCCTGGTATATGTGCGACGATATCTCTGAATGATCGTCTGTTAGGGAGCGATGCGTTTGTGAGAGGTGTTCTCCCTGTAACTCCCGCCCACGCAGCGAACACATCGACGCCTCTGCCACAAGCTCCCTCCCGCTTGTGTGGGCTCAGCCGCGTCCGACATACACGTATGACTAGGTACAGGTCCGCCTCGTGGGAAATCGCTATGAAGCCATAATTCAATAAAAAATAAGTTTTATGCAATATACGAGTTAACAAGCGAATATTAAAGCAGATTGTTTTCTTTGTTTAATTGTGAAGATAATAGTTATTCCAACACGCGATTCTTTGTATAGAATTCAATCTGATGGCGTCACACGATACTGTGTGACTGTGTATACTGAGCAAGTGAAGACCACAATGTACGATATTTTCTAAACATATAATGCATTATCCAAGTTCTGTATTTATGTGGGAAGTGCATTTAGATGATCAGTTGCTCTTTGCGTCATTGCATTCCCTCCATGTCAATCGTGTACTCTATTCCTGAAGGACAGTCACCTCTCGATGAAACGTGAGGGCAGTGCCCGCCAGGTATCTGTTTTCAGGGTGACCGCCTGCCCGGATGCACGCTTAGTGGCCTTAACATGTCTTTTGTTGACATCTTGGTTTGCGACCCCTCCTTTTTCGTGTGCGCTCGAAATTTATTTTTGCTGTTCTCTTCCCTAGTTTTCGTCAATTTGCCTTAGTTGTATCGTCTGCAGTTGTGTCGAACTGATCGGTTACTAGAAGTGACCGCACCTGCTTTTGAGTTTGCGTGTTGCACAGTTGGTTCTGGAGTCGTATTCACTCGCCAAACGTAACCGCCATAAAGTCCAGCAATTCAGTACCGTTTACATGCGTTCTGGAAAAAGAAAATTATTCCTTGTGAACACGTGTAGTATTCACGTGTTGTAAGAGCATTGAAATGTGAAGGATAGTGGTTAAATGAATCGCTAACTGCGGGAAAGCATGCCATGCGTGCGTCTTCTGAACAATGGCGTGCCTTCCTTAACTCTCTCAGAAAAATCCACGATGGA
The DNA here is from genome assembly GCA_031308135.1 of Acheta domesticus. NCBI lineage: Eukaryota > Metazoa > Arthropoda > Insecta > Orthoptera > Gryllidae > Acheta > Acheta domesticus. The sequence goes on from JAHLJT010009355.1 coordinate 33,154,932, forward strand.
AAGAAGCAGCCTCATCCGTGCCAAGGTCCTTCGGCTTCACTCCTTCATTCTCCTCCGATGATTTCTGCTTGTTTGCAACCTTCCCTCTGAAGAACATTACGGACCGGCATCGTTGTCTGCGTCTACCACCTCCGTCAAGATGTAGGAGAAGTAGTGTTAACTTCAGTAAGCAATCGAAATGTTAATTATATTAGGCTTTCCCACATTACGATGAAAGCGAAATGAAGGCAAACGTTAATTGTGGCGTTCAGATAAGCACACCTGGCCGTGTGAAGGGTTCATCTTCATATATGCGCGTCAGTTCTGGATCTTGTTTCATCGAAGGGCGAAGTCTTCTCTCATCATGTGGGAAAAAGCAAACGCGACGTCATGCTCTGTAATAATGATATACTCTCCCTTTCGTGGATTTTGTTCTCACGCTGTAAAATAATAATCACTTGCGTGTAACATTTGCGTCCTTCATTTCTGATGTTTGATATCTATATTACATGTAATTGCGAATATCTGGGTGAAAGATAAAGAAATATAACGGTGAATTTCTTGTCACATGAACGTTATGGGGCCTATGTATTTATTATTCTGCGTGTATTGAGAAGTTACATGTCATGAATTTAATTCACGTGTTTCAGTAGATTAGAGCTCCCACTACTTTCGACATTCTGACTGTCATTCCAGACCAATAAAATTCTGAGAGAGTTGTGTATTTCTACTCATTTTGTGCAGAGGTTGTTCGTCGACTATCAGCCGAACAGTAAACACACGAGGTCTCCCAAGTGATTACCGATAATCTCGTATTATCGTGAGATTATCCTGTTGGCCAGGGCAGTCGGAAGAACTAATGAATGCGCATGGTTGTTACATAGAACTTCCATGCCTGAAGAAAGCACAAGAGAGCGAGATCCGTTCTGTTGCTGAAGGCATCGAAACCCAATGATTCACGGAGCGAGTGGGCACACAGACCCGAGGGTCGGCCAGGACGGTTCCGAGCTTCTGATCGCAAGGGAGGCTCCCGCGCCCTTCTCCGCCTCATCCGGCGGGCGAGCGTCTTGCCCCACCTGCTGGCCGCGGCCCCTCGCGGTGCGCGGCGGGCGTTGCGGGGGCGGCCGCAGCTTCAATGGGGCGATCGGGGCTGAATGAGCGGGAGGGCGGCCAGGTACGGGCTCTAAAACAATGAATGGGCCGCCGGCGGGCGGGCGGGCGGGCGGGCGGGCGGGCGGGCGGGCGGGCGGGCGGGCGGGCGGGCGGGCGGGCGGGCGGGCGGGCGGCCCGGGGCGGCCCGGGGCGGCCGGATGTGGGGGGCGGGGGCGGGCGACCCACCCCCGGCCGGCGGCGGCGGCGGCGGCGCGGGGGCGGTGCGTTGACATAGCCCGCGGCTGTTTGCCCGTGGCCAACAGGCGGTGGCTTTGAGAGGGCCCGCGGCCGGAACGCCGTGCCCCGCCTGCCCGAGGGGGCGGCGGCGGTGGGGCCCCTCGCCAGACGCGCACCTTTCGGGACCTCCGGGACCCGCCTGCGGCCGCCTGCTCGAGGCCGTTAATGTTTTCGAAATAGGGACAGGGGGTGGGATAAACGAAGTCGGAAGCTTGCGCGGGCGGTGGGGTGATGAAGCTCTCGGCTGTTATGGAACCTACGAGCTCGTTTTCTTCTTCTTCCAGAAGTTTGAAATACAGCTGAACAACGCGTCGTATGTCGGATAGTTGATATCTTAGCAATGAAGTGCAATGTTTGTCATCAGCTGCAACTGAAATTCGGCTCGTGACATAGTTTGTTCCGTTATTCCCTTTCGGGGAATCTTTGGTTAAGTAACTTCCTAGATGAACATTTCGCTCTGACGCTCTATTATTTCTGTGATTGAAGTACCATCAAATAATTTTATCCTTGACATCTGGACTTATTGTTAGTGTAGGCTTGGCTACATCAATCCAAGTGATTGGAAATAGGGAAGACAATCATGGTAATACTGTCAACTGAAACTAGCCTGTGGGAACATAAGTTATTCGTTACTTGTATTCGTATCTGCTTATTCATTACATCTCTCTCGCCTAGCCCTGTAGCGATGTTATATATCGCGCTGTTTCGTGACTGACTGAAAGTCTAATTGTGAAAGACGAATTTCACTTTATGATTACTCACTGAAAATCAGAACGAACTATTTTAACTTTTTGATGAATTCCCGAAACTTCCGATTTCATGTCAGTTCATCCACCCGAATTTTCATTCCGATAAAAATATCCTGGTGTCAAATCTCTTCCTCTTCCTCCTTCCACGGGCCGAGCGTCATTCCGCAGAGCCGCGCGTGAACAAGGCGAGCGAGTGATCGATTGCAGGCGGATGACGGACGGGGGCGCGACCCGCGGGACGCAACGCCCTCTCATCTGCAAGCTAATTGCTTCTGTGCTCGGGCTGCGCGGCGCGGGGCGGCGCGGCTCAAAGCCGAGGCCTCCGCCTCCGCGCTCGGCTGCGCGCGCGTTGCGAACGGGCTGATGAATGATAGACGCGCTGATGTGAGTGCCGAGGAATGTTCTGCAGGCGCTCGATAACGAACGCGCGGCTACCGCTTGGAAGCCAAGGGGGGAAAGTGAATTTTCTTGGGGACCGTCCAGCGTAGCGTTACGACTATACCTGATACCTGGAGTGATGTTTCTTGAATGAACGTCTTCAATGATTAAACTCCGGGTTTTATCGTTTAATTACTTTTCTCCCAGTTTGACTTTTTAAATTTTTTAGATGGTTCGCTCATTAAATTGCTTGAAAACTAAAGCCTTTAGTTTACGCAAATTCTTCAAAAACTCCCGTTGTAAGAAATGTACCCCAGGAACAAGTACATATTTGTGTAGTTATCCCATACAGAAGAAAGGATCTTCTACAATTTTGAATGGGATTAAGTTATGCTCTTACCATTTCCTTTTTTTGAGTGTGAAGATTGCAGTTTCTCGGTGCGTTGTTTTACCAAAGAGACCCACTCATAGCGGGTTTCATATCGGTTCGTTGCGTGTGGCTGAATTGTCTCGGTTAATTGCCTTCAGAAACGGCAGCGGTCGATCCCTAGTGCGGTTGTGTAAAGGGGTAGTTTCGTCGAGCTGCGTAGGAATCTTGGAATGCCTACCCTCCAGAATATTCCGCGCTCTTTCGTTAGGAAGGCTGACGACGACTCTGTCAATGGCGGCCGTGCTTTTGGCGCGTCATTCTCACCGCGTGCCCGTGTTTGCACGCCGTCGGAGCGTCTCGCCGAATTCAGGGAGGCCCCGTGGCCCTGGCCCGTGACGCGTCGGGCAAACCCCGTCAGCGCGTCCCGTCCGCGAGCGGCGCCGGCTGGCAGCGCCTGCCTGCGTTGCATCACTGCGAGGAGGAGCCCAGGGCGAGGAGGCCATTTTCTCGGAGCCATTGTGACGCGGAGCGAGGAGGGGCGGGGAGGGGAGGGGAGGGATGGGATGGGTGGGTGGGGAGCGGCGGCGCATCGCGCTCGGCTCGGCCTGGATTTCGCCAAGCGGAAAGATCGCGCGCCGCGTTACCGCGGCCGCCACGTGACTGCGGGCGGGCGCCGTGGAGGGGCGCGGGGCCTTCTCTGCTCGGCGGAGCCTCTCCTTTGCAGGACTCTTCCGTCTGCGCCATGGAATTGTTTTTTTTTGTTTATTTATTCTGCCTGCTGTTTCCTTAATAATTGTTTCTTTCGCTGCGTTAGAAGGTTAAAGGATCCCCGTGCTTACGCAAACAAGCCGAGAAAGTCCGACGGGGGCGGTGGCAGGTTAGAGCTCAATCTTTTCGTTGCCATTGCGACTAGATGGAGATGATGTGATACCACGCTCCGTGGTCTGTAGCTCCTAGAGATTTACTGTTAACGAACCAATAAATCTTCAGATTTTATTTGACGGTGGGTTATCTGTGACTTCGTGTTTTAAAGGTCTTAATTGTTCCTCTATTTCTCCCTAGTTTTTCGTTGTTTAGTTGGCATCTAAATTGATGTTCGTGTTTGCTGACGAGCCATTCGCGACAGACCTATTCTTTTCTAGATTTTTCTTTTGTGATTCATTATACCATGTGTGGACTGATGGTGTTAAATTCCTTCTTGAAGTTAGGTAGCTATCCTAAGTAGTTACAAAACCTATTGAATGCAGCGTTGGGAGGATTGCAGATGTCAGACGATCGCTCCTCATAAGCAAACCTATATTTTCATGAAGATTTTACTTCATACCACAAACTATACTGTAGTTACGATGTCGTCAGAAATCTGTTTATTAAAATATACTCGTTTGATAGTCACATTTATGAGAGAAATCGGAGTATATAATTTTATTTGGAAGGTAAGGGCAATGTTTTATATTTTTTGGGCCCCTTTACAGCAAATCTTACGTTTTATGATAAATTTTACTTTTGTTTTTTATACTTTTCTTCTGCCCTGTGTACTTGTATACTTGATGCAGAATTCAAGCCTTTTTTTTCAGATTATGTTCATGCTTTTAATCAGCGGATAAATTGCATTTGCAACACTTACTAAATCTATTCTTTTTTAAATTCTTTGGCATGGTCACCAATGACCACAGAAGTTGAAGCGCCCTCTAAACCCTGATTAACTAACAGAGTCACATAAACCGTTTCTATTTTTTATGCACTGCTGCTCAAGTACATTTTGCAACAACATTTTTTATCTGCATTTTAAATGACAGTGCTTTCACTTTTCACCAGTGTACGAAGTACTCAAACTACGAGCTCATAAGACCACAATACAAAAAAGGACGCGATAATTTTTCTGAAAAATGCCACAATGCGCCTGGTCTGCTGGAATGTCCTCTTCCGCTGCTCTTCCCGACGCGGCGGACGGCGCGTGCTGGCGCGTCGAGTGAAAGTTCACACAGTATTCTACAAAACTCGCCGACCAGAAATGTACGCGCACATAATTGTTCACAGTAGGTTGGCGCGCGGCACAATTAACTCATTTCCTCACAATGCCCGCGGCGCCGTTGTTGTTACCGCATCCATCTGGGCGGTTGGGCGGGCGTCGGGACGCCTCTAAGCGCCACGCGGAAGCGGCGTCGAAGCCGAAAACGGGCGCCGGAGCGTCGCGGTGCCAGGCGGTGGCCAAGCTACTGCTTGTACCGCTAGGGGCGCTGTTGGTGATGGCTAAAAAAAAAAAAATTACAAAACACAAATACAAAGGTTTAACCGCGAGGAGGAACTTCATAGTGATGACGAAGCTGGCGACGGAGAATTCTGTGGTAGAGAAGGAAACCGAAGGACTCACAATTTTCGTTAATTAATTTCAGGTTTTGACCAGTACCTGTGTCATCTACAGACATAGGAATCATTCATAACACTTTCTGGAATGTATGTTGATTAATCCAAAAATAAATGTTTTTTTATTTTATTTTTTTACTTTCTGTCGAAGGGGCCGTCCATAAATTACGTTACGCAAATTTCGAATATTTTCAATACCCCCTCCCCCCTTGTAACGCATCCGTAACGCGCGCTTGAACCCCCCTAAATAATTACATAACGCTTACCCCTTACCCCTTTAAAATTCAAGAAGTGAAAATAAAATATAGCGCAGTAAAAACAATTTGTATTTATTTTACTTGTGTTACATATTAAAATTAATGAAAAAGTAGATATTGGCGATGCTGGCTGCACCTAACAATACGATTGGGGCAAGTTGTGAGAGATGGAAGAATACTTGGGCGAGAAATGGTTGATCACGAGCTATGCACACCCCTTTGTCGGTGATGCAAAAGCTGTACTCTACAGAGCGAAATTAAATGGATTCTAGAATATACTTCATACCAGTTTTTAATATTTTCTTCGTAATCTTACAGATTAAAAACTAGTTGAAAAATTACTTCCATTTATTGTAACTATTTACAACTAATAACTTTGGTTTATTTGTTTTTAAAACAAATTACTTGGTTTATGTTTTACTTATTTTAATGATTTAATGTAGGCCTCGAAAAATGAATTATTTCAGCAACTGTTGAAAAATGTAAAAAAAAAATAATTATCACTTTACGTAACATTTAACTAATACCCCCGTAATACCCTGTGTAACAGCGTAACGCTGCCTCAGATCCCCTCCCTCCCGCTTGAGCGTTACGTGATTTATGGACGACCCCAAAATAAATTTGACCACTTTAGAGAATTTACGATATTTACTTTAAAAAAATACATTTTTGGTCATCAGTTTGAAAAATTTACTTATTCTAGACATGAATTGAGAACTATAAATTTATATTAACAGGCAGTACTTCATGCTAGAACATATTGCAAACAGGCTCGACAGTTAAATGAAATTAAAGCAGGTGAAATTACAATTTATAAATTTCTGGAATCTTGTAGCTTGGAAAAGTGAGTGCCGTGTTGTATGAAGTATTAAAGGTAGGTCGTTAATTGTAACAATTACTGTTTATTGAAAATTATTTTCAGGAGAAATAATAAGTAATAAGACTTAAAGTCAGTTCGAGATCAGCGCTGTACGAAATGTTTCCAAAATTACCACAATATGAAAACTTTTGCGAAAAATTGAGTTCTAATCAGCGACAGAGTACTTATGTAGGAACGAACATTCTTTCAACAGTTTTATTCAAGAACTGAAATAATAATTTAAATAAACTAAAAAATTAAGTAAACGTATATCATAATACGAATTTAAATTAATTTGCTAATATCTTGAGTTGAAACACTTTCTGTTATCCATACTTTTTTTCCATCGTTGATGTCGGCATGTAATGTCCATCAGTGCGAGAATCAATTGCCCACGCGGAAGCGGCGCCGAAGACGAAAACCGGCGTCGTGAGGCGTCGCGGTGCCAGGCGCCGCCGCCTCGAGCTCGCACTCCGGAAGCCGCCCGCCCGCCCGCACGCGTGTGCAACTGGAGCGGCGCGCAGTTACTTTTATGTCGGTTATTGTGCGAGGGGGGACGAGCCGTGAAAGCGGAGAGCGCACCCCGCTACTCGTCGATTTAAATGGAGTGACTTCGGATGTACGATCACGGCTATCCGATCGCGAGCTTCGTTACGCCCTAACTTTTTGTATTGAAGCTCCCGATTGGATTCCTGCGTCCCAGCTAATCGTACCTCAAAGGTGACTCTATGTAAATGGAAAAATAATACCCTGCATCAGACATAATTATGGTGATCAGAAGTTTTTTAATCGACACTATTCGGAAGTTACCAAGTTTTCTCAATGTAATAATATATCAGTTTGCATATAATTGCCATTGAGAATAACTCACTCCAACACGAATCTTGTTGTGCCTAGTTAGCGTTAGCTTTGAGTAATTTAGAACTAACTCGACAAAAGTGCCACGTTGCTAGGAACGATTAATTACTTTCTTCTTGTATTTACGGAGCAGTTATTCAACTTATTCTTATGTTTCATAGATATCAACTTATTCTTTCATAGATGATACGCTGACTATTATTTCCCATTACCAATTTCTGTGTGCTTATTCTTATATCAATATTGAGAAATTAGGCGTGGAATTCTTTACTTTGTGTGGTCCTATCAGCTATGTCTTTGCGAATGAAATCTTGTGTCCAGTCTACTTTTAAACAAAGCTTTTACTATTTCAATTTTTGTTTAAAATCGACATTAGGGAATTGTTAACCGTTGTCACGTTCTATTAATCTTCAAAACCAAAATGTTATACTTCCCACATCTCATAATTAACGTAACGTTCCTGCAATATCACGTTACGCACGGCGAGTAACTGATGGTATAAGTTTCTCCACTCCCACCCCCGTTTCCTCATATGCGCGCGTGGGCACGTATGCTTTATGACTGCTCCATCCTGCATGCTCAGGAAGCTTTGTTTTTATCGGCGAGCTTCCTTCCCGATTTTCCTTCTTGCGTCACGTTCACGTGCGAAGGATATTTTTATTTCTTTTCAGCGCAGGTTAACTTTCGCTCTCGAGGCCGTCAGCGGGCGCAAACTAGGCCGCACGCGGCGCGATGCTTCAGCCATTGTAGAACATCGCCCTCGGATTTCATACACCGGACGACGCGTGTATGCCGATTACAAGCGCGGGTTGGGGATGCTGTGAGCGTCCGTGTGTTGAGTTGCCAAACCTCCTTTGTGTTAACTTATGGAGGAAGCCGTGACATCCGCCGCTCGACGGGCATCTAAGGATCTCTCTATCTGAGACGAGTTCCGTTTCTGATGTTTCTTAGCATGTTAGCAACTGTGTTGTGTGACGTAGGACGCCTGTGAAAAGTTAAGTTACATCATTCTTGTAATTATGGTGGTTTTATATGAGTGAATAATGAAAGTGGAATAAATTAGAAATATAATAGGAATGAAGGATGGATATTATCAGTGCATGAAATACCACGTATAATTAAGCAGTATTTTTTGTTCAAACACACGAAATTCGTAGTTACGCCTCAGAAGCGGCGTTTTTGACGTCGGTAGGTGTATTCAGTTTTCATTGCTTCATTGACACGTCTTATTAGTATATATCCGTACAGTACATTTCACGTTCATTGAAAATTTTGATACGAGAGAAATGAGTTAGATATTTTTAACTGTTTCCCAAAATATTTTCTTAATGTATGAACCATATACAGGATACCTTCGGAAAATAATTTATTCTCGGAGCCTTTCGATTCCGATGTTCAAATAAAAAACCTCATATTTTTTTAAGTGCACACCTATACTGCGAGTTTTCTAACTTTGCCCCTCAAGGTCCGTGTTCACGATGGCATGTGTCACGGTATTTCGCGACGTTCTCAGTCGTGCCGCTGGGTATCGCATGATCGCGACCGTATCAAGCCGTGCTTGCGATCATGCGACTTGTAGCGGTACAAGGGAGAAAGACGCAAAATGCCGTGTGATGTTCCATCGTGGCCGTAGGGGCTTGAGGGGCAGAGTTAGAAATATCGCACTACACTTCCGCAGTCCTTTTTTCACAGCATCTTGCTTCTGTAGCCATCTCCGCTCCCGCGCCCGCTCACCGAGTGACATGTCTTCCCCGCGCTGTGAGAGTGGGCGCCCGCCCGCCTATCTCTCCTTTGTTACCCTTTCTGGTGAAGAAGCCTCGCCGCGCCGCCCCGCGCCGTTGTCTGCGTCTCGCAATGTGTCATCGCTGCGACCGCGGCGGCGACGCGGCAATCGCGTCGTTTATCTCCGCAGGCTTCCTGCTGCGCCCCGCGCAGCTGCGCAGGCGCCGATGTGGTGGGCGTCCCCCTACCCCCCACCCCTACCCTCTCCGCCCCCGCAGTCGCATGCCCCCGACCACCCTATCGGCGTCTATGGTATCTGGTGTTTTCTCTGCATGTGTCAATTATCGCGTCGCCTTCACTTGATGTGAAGTTGTGACTACTGTTTGAAGTGCGTTGTTCGTTCACTTGGCAAACGATAGGCAAGATATTCGCGACAGTATCCACAGAAGTTTCGTAGCGGTCAGTTGTAAAGAGAGCTATATCTAGTGGAAAAAATGTTTTCTCTTTAATCAGTACACTATTTTCAATTAGATTTCAGTATTATGTGGGTTGTATTTGCTGCGTGAACTTGTAAGAACCTGAAACTGTATGATTCGTTTAGAAATGTCCATGTTCGTTTAGAAATCCTGATACTTTTATATTACGTGGATTTCTTTATTAAATATTTGGCAGAATACTTGCTGATTTAAAAAGGGAAAAACATTTTCGTAAAAAAAGTAATAGTGTAAAGCGCACAAAAGGTGTATACGGGAAGGTCTTCAAAAGATTTATACGAAATATTTATTTAGAGACTTTCGACTTCTAAGAACGTCTCTTTGGTGAGGTTCCGTCCCGTTCATTCCGGGATCAACCGCAAAAACAAACTCTGGAGACCAACAACCAGAATCGCCTCCCAACACCATAAAATGCAGATGATGGATGAGCTGTGACGCAGCGCGTGCCTGGTGTTTGGTCCGGTGAACCCCGCGCGAAGGCTGCAACCCTTGCGCCCCCTCCCCTCTCGCTTTGTTCCACGGCGAAGATGAGTCAGGACGGGAAGCACCTGCTCTGTGACTAACGCTAATTCAGAAGACCTGCTCTGGGGTAAAACGAGCATATGGGGTAAGCGGAACCTTCCCTACGTCTCTCGAAAATTTGCTTGCTTATACGCATATTATTATTTTCATCAAGCCATATTTATTGTGCATTTAAATCGTTTCTTTAACTTAATGTGCCTCTGCAGGAAATGTGCATTGATCCCCAAATCTTACATTTATCAAACTTTAAGTATGATATTTACTGTCGAAAACTTGGCCTTCATTCCAAGTGTAGTTGTTACAGGCCCCTTTGGAAGAAATGGTGATCGTGTAAGATGTAACAGACGTAGTAAGATGACGTGTAAGATGTGTGAGATGTAACGGCCACTAAGTCATCTAGTGCGAACGGGTGTTGTATCTAGGGCTATAAAAGTTTTCAGCCGTTAGTTCAGATGTTCAATTTAGGCTTGATAATCTTTTAGCTGTCACTTATGCCATGGAACAACCGTCTTTCCCTGCCTTCTGAAGGGAAGCATACAAAGACGTTTTACTTTTAAAAAATGGAAAGCCCGTATTCGTAATTACACCATCGAAGGCGTATTCACAAATTATATTTATTACCGTTTGATTCCCAGCTGCTCTCCAGATTCCTCGGATCGTCCTTTCCCCCGCCCCCTCCCCCGTCGTGTCCCCTCCTCCGCCGCGTGTGGACACGGCCGGCCGGCTTGACGTGCCGCGAGCAAACACTGGCGGCCGAGAGCTGTCGCAACAACTTGTTCTGTGCCCACAGTCAATATTGACTCGCGGTACACGCGAGCGTGAGTCGCCCCCTCCCCTCTCTCCAGCCCAAGCGCAGCTCTTTCTCGTGCGGTCGCGCCGCCCGCCCACTTCGCGCGCCGAAGCCCCCCGCTCTCCTGGATTTCACGGACAATTCGACGCTGGTGACCAAGGCGATCGGGTTCAGACGCTTTGTTAAATAGATGTTCTTCCTATCGCGTTCTAAGCTGCTTCGATAGTCTACTTTCGCTTTTTATTTATTTATTTTTTTGAAAATTCCAAACCAGCTTCCCTTTTCTAACTTTGTGGGGCAGTCTACTTTAACACTTTTGTTGGTATGAATATGGATTTCGGTGTTCTACGATTTTTGCACGAAGAAACAGTATGAGTCAGCAATATTTTTTTAAGTACTATTTGACATTTTCTATTATCCTGAGTTTGGATGTTGAAATATTTTTTTATCATGTTGAACATGGAATATAGATTTTCGTGAAGACGCGACATAATCTACTTTTTATTGTTGGTTTTCGTTTCAGTAGTGGTTTTTATTTTTCTGTTCTCCATAGTATTTTATAAATATTTTGGCTTTTGCCACGATAATCAATTTCAATTGTCAAATTTTTGGGCTATTACCTTTAAGTATCTTTTATTTTGCCATTAGTTGCAAGTTCTTTTATTCATTACTTTTTTCTACTCACGGTAAATTGCGTCAATTGTATAAAGTATGATAAATCCGGAACGGAGACGCAGGAGGCAGCCCGGACGTGTGTTCGTTGGGAGGCCGGTGCAGGGTGGGGTGCAGGTTTAGGGCGCCGGCGGGGGCGGATCGCGGCGCGCATGCGCGGAGAGGTCGTGGGCTCCTCCCGTTGTCGCTGCCACCCGCGCTGTCACCCAACGACACTTCTGTTTCGTCCGGCGGCCGCGGGCTGCGCGGCGAGCGCTGGCGCCGGCGCCGAGCGCGGCGGCTGTGTGCGACGGGAGGCCTATCTGGCAGGCGCTCCCGACGGAGACCCCTGGAGACGCCTGCCTGCATACACGTGCTTATTGCGACATTCTCGCGATGCATTGGGAAGACCACTTCGGAAAATGTGCGAGATATTTGGAACATAAAGCATTGACGTCGGTTGTGAAGTTCTGCCTGATTCTGATAATTCTATGAAAAAATATGCAATTCCAACTATTGCTTCTTCTGTTGACAGGGCTCATTTAAACAATCCTCAACGTCTCTGATTTTCGAAGTCTTGCAATCTCTGTAGTTGTTTTGTGAACTTGGTAGTATGTAGCTTTGTCTCCGTGGAAAGTATGGTTGGAAGTTATGATTGCAGTTGTTATTGAGATCCTGCATGAACGAGTTTCTGAAGGACTTTTAGCGACGTTTTGCTTCCACGTACGCATCGTATATCGGTGTTATTAGTGAAAGTTTAATGATTGCAATGGAATTCTCCGTGAGAGGAATATTGCAGTTTTAAAGGATGTAAACCACGCAAGAAATATATTCCAAGAATTCAATGCTAATCGAAAGGTTATACATTAAGCAGGGTACATCAGCGTGTTAAAAGTTCAGTACCTTCAGCCAGGCGATGAACTTGATGACGGAGGAGGTAACGTCAAAGTGAATTAGCTCTCATTGTATTTAACCACTCTTAGTTCTGAAACGTTACACCTGCAATGGACGCACCTGTCATAAGAACGTCGGACCCTTCTCCCCGGGTTGCCCTGGAGGCAGTCGCTCGCAACAGTTGCCTGCGCCGCCTTTGTGCGCGCCCTTGAGACCTTAATCCGCCGCGGGTGCGCGTTCAATTACCGGCCACTTGAGGGCGGCGCGATAGCCAGCTACCACGTTGACGCCTTTGTTTGAGGGCGCCCCCGCCCCGCCGCGCCCCGCCGCGGCTCATATCGCGTTCGCCGCGTTGTCGATTTCGCGCTTTGATCGGCGCTGTCGACTACCCTTTAATGCCCGACCGCTATTATCCGCGGGCGGTGGGCGTGCCGCCATTGTGTCGCCGGGTGGGAGCCCTTCCTCCCCGCCCCTGAGGCGAACCTGCGGGCTCTTCAAGCGGCCTCTCTCTTCGGGGTCGCTTGACGGCGCGGGTGACGGACAGGCGACGACAACAACGCGGGGGAGGAAGCAGCGTGGGACAAGACAGCTGTTTACGATATTTATTGGGGACTTCATGATGCTTTGTTCATTCTCATAAGTTCTAGTTTTTGGTTGAAGTAAGAGTATGTTTGGGTCTTGCTTTATTCATCACGTTTTCATGGATCTCGTCTTTAGACTTTTGGATTCCTCCCTCTAGGTTTATTTATAGTATCTTAATTACATGATCACATTCTCTTCCCTTCACTTTTAATTTTGTTCTATATTCCCCACTTTTGTAAATTTTATAATTAAACATTTCATAACGTAATCAATATTTTGCTTTTTACCATCATTTTCATTTTTGTATTGATTTCATTTATTTTGTGGCTTTTATATTTTTTTCTTATATTGTATTCTATCTCTTTGTTTTCTCTGTAATTATTCTTTCTGGTGTTTTGAACGGCATCTATTTTTTGCAATCCTTCTTAGGAAGGACTACCAGAACTTCCGTGTATTTATTGTCTGATCTTAGTAATTTTTCGTGTTTTTGATTTTTTCGACATATTGTCTCCGCCGTGAGTTGTTGTTCACGCGTGTTCCTTCGCAGCTTGACATAAAACCGTCTCCTTTTTCCGTTCCACGCACCTCCTGTTTCTCCGTTCCCTTCCACCTCGTCCACCCAACCCCCTCTGCGTGTTGTGCTCGTTACCGCAGCCATACGCTGCCCCAGTATCCGCGTCACTGGCGCTATTCAGCGGCCAGATTAATTGGCGGTTGCCCTCCGCCGGCTCCTCGCCCGCCCCCCTCGCCGCCCCCCTCGCCGCCGCCCTCGCCGCCGCCCTCGCCCCCGCCGCGGACTCTCCCTCGCGGCGCGGCACGGCGCGGCGCGGCGGCCAGGGCGAGCGGAGCAACCTGCCCCGACAGAGGGCGCGCGCTTTTATGTCCAAGGGAACAAAAATCACCTGCTCGCTAAAGACCGCGCGCTCCCCTCCCCTCCCCCACCCGCTCGCCCTCAGGCCGCCGCCGTTGTCCCCGAGAGGATGTCCTGTGCACTAGCCGAGCACAATGCCTCCGGGGGTCGATGATTCTCAAAGTCCACATCACGCTCACTACTTCTTTTCACTCCCGAAAAATTCGTCAACCGAGGATTATTATTTTTAGTAGTATTAAAACTGGCAGGCGGCCAAAGGGAGGAGGAAAGGAATTCTAGTCACATTGCGCACTTTTTCATTGAGACCTTTCGGAGAAAAAAATTCCGAGTCGGTAAGTTTTTTAAATGAGCTTTCCAGAAGCGTGATCATTCTCGGCAACGAAGGAAGAGTTTAATGGTTAGTGCTTCGTGTTTTGAAGATTTATCTTTTTACAGAAAATCATCTCTTGACTTTCGTCCTCCTGCTTTTAAATTTAGTTAGAAAAATTTTTTTTTCTAATTTTTTTTTCGCTCAGGACTTTTTTTAAAGATGTTAATGTCTTGTACTATTTAATGCTACCAGAAAACGCAGTAACAGTGTTGTCAATAAAATATATTTCATTAAGTTAACAGTAATTTACAATATCTCATCTCCCATTATTTTAGAAAATAATGATTACATCTACCGCTTAAATCATGGTCTGTTTGGAAACACGGCTCTTTTTATGAGAATAGTTCATTGTTCTCTTACTTTGAAACTGATCCGCTTCGTTGATTACTTGATGATGTGAGACTGTGGTAAATTTCATTTGAAGGGAACATCCGGTGCTGTAATGGGTAGAAACTAATTTGTGGATCTTAGGCAACTGGTATTTCGAAATATTTCACTTACCCCATTTGTTAATTTTTATTTACTGCGCAGTTTGGATTAACCAAGGGCATTGTCGTCAAATGAAATAACGATCAAGAATCTTAGGCTTTATTATGTTTTGCATTTTCTTTTATATTCGAACGTTTTTATTCATGGTATGTGTTTTATTTTCTGTGAATCTGTCAAGTATTGTGTGCGTGAGGTGAGAACTTTATAATTTGTGCGATGAAACGTTTTGGGTAAAGTTTTTCTAGCTCATACTTTCGTATTCTTATTTTAGTGTTCTTTCTTGTAATTTTTGGCCCCCGTCTATAACCGAACTACTTTGGATGGTATTTAACTCCCAATTATTTGCAATATTAGTATTAAAAATAATACTTAGAATACTCTACGAACCTAACAATTGGAAAGTCGTTTTGAGGACGAGTATGACGGATAGCGGGAGGTGGCAGGCAGCATCCAGATTTTCTTGAAGCGGGTACATCGCGGCAATGGTGCGGTTGTTTACCCAATTCCCTTGCTGATTGGATGATTGCCATAGCAGTTAAGCCCTCGGGTGGGTGTACAACGAGCGCGTGGGAGGACGATGACGCATTGAGTGATGCTCGCTGGCCGCCGCGCCGCGCCGCACCGCGCCGCGCTGCCTGCGGCGGGCGGACGGCCGCTTGTGAATGAACTCGGCCGCGCACAAGCCCTTTCACACTTTGCTTTGTCTTTGTGCCAACGTGATTTGTGCTCCAGAAAACATGCGAGTTGACTAAATATTCAAGTTGGATCGTTATTTAATGTAGTTGTAGTTCGGCGAGACGTTAATCGATGTAAGGAAACGTAAAATCATAGAGTGCTTGGTCGTGATTGTATTCTGTTATAGTCCGAAATTACCTCTGTACTTTCCGAAATTCTGTGAAACGTTAATTAAATAAAATTCTCTTAAGAATTAAACCATTGAAGAATTAAGAAACACTGAAAAACTAATCAAATAAAATTGATATTTATCTCGCTTCCATGTATTTCATAATACAAGTTATTAATGTATTAAAATATTCTTTATCCACTTTCATGTTCTAACATGAAACGTTAGAACACTGAAAAAAGTGTCCTAATAGAAGTTATTAGAGCATTCAATGTTGTAATATTCCAAGGTCTACTATTAGCAATTGTCAACACTTCAAAGAACATCTATTTATTATAAACATTGATTACACTACCAAATAGTATAAAAGATAATAGTGGAAACTCCTCGAATATTTTGGTGACAGTAAAGCAGCGCTCTCCTGCGGTTCGAGGTGTAAACTACAGCGCAAGAATTCGTGTGTGCCAACTTACAAGGTGTGAAAGTTAAGTTTGTTCGTAGTTATCTGAGAGATAATTTGGTAGAAGAATATCTCTGTAGATATTGTAATTTGATGCTCTGCCGCAAGTACTTTAATGTATAAATTAAAACCGATGATAATGATGATAGATAATGGTACACACGGTTGTATTCTATTGGCAACATTTACGCCTGTCTTGTAGTGTACACCTCACGTCGCTAGGGGCAGTACAATCACTTGTCGCTTGTGCCGCCCATGCTGATTTGCCCGAGTTTCCACTATTATCTTTTATACTATTTGACACTACTGCTTTTCTCCCTCTTTTGTCTTTAATGCTGAAATTATCCATGGCCTCCCACTAAACTCGATCAACAAAATACGTCACATGAGTTTGCCATATTTCTAAGAAAAAAAATGTCAATATTTCAGGTACTTGAGGTTTTACTAAGTGGCCTAACGGCCTCGTGTGATAATTTTCCAATCTCCTATTGTGATAATGTGTTACGATACTGATATCGTAAATAACTATTATAGTTTGGAATTTTGGGATTTTTGGGTTAATTTGTAATATAATTATATAATTTCAGTTTGTCCTCAGTTTATAATTTCTGAAGTTTCATATGATATAATACGTCGATTATTTAGCTTACCGTAGATTTTTTTATCACTTCAGTTTACATGGTCATATCACTGACATGCTTTTCTATTAAGGCATATGTGTGTACGTTTCATGTTTCTCTTTTCTCGGATACGAATTTATTTTTTGTTTTCTCATTTGTATAACTTACCCATATGTCTTAGTCACGTGTGTGTGTGTGTGTGTGTGTGTGTGTCTTTATCGAAGATACGACAGCCCGGCTCAGCTCATTCACACACTGCTTTTAAGACGCAGATTTTGGATGAGTCGGGCTGAGCTGATCCAAAAAGCGTGTGCCTGTTCCCTAATGACGCGCGCCATGGTGTGTTGCAGACCCGCGCCAGTGGACGGAGACGCACGTGGCGCACTGGCTGTGCTGGGCCATCCGCGAGTTCTCGCTGGAGGGCGTGGCCATGCAGCACTTCCGCATGCAGGGCAAGGACATCTGCGCCATGGGCAAGGAGGCCTTCCTGGCGCGCGCGCCGCCCTTCATGGGCGACATCCTCTGGGAGCACCTCGAGATCCTGCAGAAAGGTGCGTCTCCGTCACCTCCCTCTACCCTCTGTCTGCTGCCCTTCCGCACGCCCTTCCAGGGCATTGCGCAACAGTGAGCTTGGAGCTTGGACGACGCGATACAAATCCTTGCAACAGGATATGTTATAATAATAATAATAATAATAATAATAATAAGTGTATTTATTGTCACGATGTAGAGTACATAACGACCCATATAAATATGGCAACGAGTGTATTCATTATTAACTCGCTCGGTAGTGATATTTACAGAATAAGAGGACATTGGTCCAGCTCGTTTAGATTCCTCTGTGGGAAAAGCCGAAAACCTATCATGAATTTGGTTAATTGTGAAATGTTTCCTGCAAATGTCTCCATAACTTTTTCTACAAGCAGCTACTATCGAAAGGAAATACTAGCGACATTTTCTTCCTTCGTATTTTTAGCTTAAATAACTACACAATTCGTCAGAATGTACATTTACTTATCAAAATCATCTTTTATAAACAAGCAACAATAATTAAGAATACGTTCCATTGCAGTTCAAGAAGTGAAATATCACAATCTAATACATTCGTTCAAGTTAAGACTAATATTCGTTTCGTTTCTTCATGTGTTTCAGACCTGCTTACAGCATGTCTAGAACTGTTGTAGTGCTTTCACTTTGTCCAAGCAAGTCACTGGTTACATTTGTTTATTTCCAAATTACTAGCTACCATTTGAAACCATGTGAAAGCATTCGATAACATACATGAAAACAACATTAGGGCAATCCCATATGATTCTAAAAGGATGAGAAAGAAGAAATTATACGTGATGATTTTGATAATCGACATCTTCAATTCTTTAAACGTTTTCCGTGTATGATGTTTCAGAATGTTTTAAATATTTTTATAAAAAAGATAAATTAACATATTAATAATGAAAATCCAATTTTGTTGTTTGAGAAAAAAAAGGATCCACAAGGTGAACATGGTTTAGATCGTACAACCCTCGCGCCTCTTATTTCCCCCGTGAATAGCTGCAGTGAGCAGCCGAGTGTGCGCGCCCGCGTGCCCGTCGCGGGGCGCGGGGCCGGCTGCTGGCCGTGGGGTTCGCGTGCGGCTCCTCGCCACGGTCGGTGGTTGCGGTGCGTCAGGGGCAGGTGGACCTGCGAGCGCGGGAACCGCCGCCCCCGCCGCCGCTGCCGCACGCTTCGCCGCCGTCACTGGTGCGCCGCGTCGTCCTGACTCACAGCGCTCCCGTGTCGTCGCGCCGCGTCGGAGACTCCACGCCGTTCCTGGAAGCACAAAGGCCAAGCGAATCACCACACACTCTCCTCGAGGAAGGGGTTCGTTCGCTTACAGGTGTCATTGTGAGTGTGATAATGGGTTCGGGGAACTTACTAGCAATGCATCGTTATTCCGTAATAATGTATCGCTCACAATGCACTTCGAATAGTTTCAGTGATTGTAGGTCATTTCAAGTTTTCTGTCGAAAAAAAATTGTGAATATTAAAAAGTAGCTAGAAAAAACTAAAAATATACTTTGAAATCAAACAAAACTAGATTTCGAAGACACCAAAGAAGCTTCTCCTATTCCCTGCATACGAACGATACTGTATTTGTTACGAGATTATAATAATAATTATTATTATTAATTAATTAATTTGTTATTATTATTATTATTATTATTATTATTATTATTATTATTTGCCCACGAATAGACCGACGTGGACCACGTTTGCATGCACCCTGCATTAACCGGAACTCAAATCATTATCTCGATAGCAGGTGCATGCAATTTTATGAAGGGATCAGCATTTAGCTGGATCCGATTTTTATCCCCCAGGGTTGTTAGTCCTGGAGATATGGAAGATGAAATGATTATAATGAGGGGAGGAATGACGACACACACATACAGACGTACATGCCCGAGGCGGGCCTCCAACCCGCGATCCTTCTGGCCGAGATGGCCAAGGCACAACTGCCCTAGCGAACCCTTCGCTTCCGCCGTCGGCCGCCGCATGAGTTCCCGGCTGCGGGCGGCGGCGGCGAGGCCGCGCACGTGGCCGGACTCTCTACTTGGCTAACTTAGTTGCACTTCTGTAACTACGTCACGAAGTTCGCGGGGACACACAGTTTTCGGAAGTACGCGTGCCCTCTCGTGCACTTGGCAAGTGGCAGGTGCGTTCCAGGACCGGGTGACGCCAACAGACGGTCGAACTCGAGACACATTGTCGGTTTGTAGGAGCGTACGTGCAAGTCGTACAGGACGGTAACGTAGGAGTTCGCGAAGTATTCGTAATTTGTAATGGCAAAATTTTAACTAAACTCCTCATTAGCTAACGAAGATTTCGTGAAAAATTGAACTTACAAATCATTGTAATTTTATTACAATGATCAAAAATTAATGCTGCCAACAAGCCAAGAGATAGGGAATTGGTTCAGAATTTCCAAACTAGTCTTGTCGCACACATTCTCACAACCTTCTGTTTTCGACAGTGGATTTGTCGATACGAATGTGCTGGAAAGCGTTAATGGCCAAATTTAAACTATTTTTGCGCGTTGCGTTTGCCATTACGATAATGTCCATCTTAAATTTCCTTCAACATTGAAAACTCATTATTTCTAAAGCTCTGCGGGGATCGTAGCAATTTCTATGAATGTATCAGCAGAGCTGGGTAGATATAGTAAAATAGGTTTTGGAATGAGAATTGAGATTAATACGCTTTGGTGGGATCATTGATGAGAAACTACATCATAGTAGCCAAATTCTTAATATTTGTTATATGGATTTTAATTTTGTTTTCATCAATAAATATTTTAAATGATTATATGAAGACATCGGGTCAGTAACACGCTACGCCTCTATACGTAAGTTTTGAGAAAAAGGAGACTAAGGATTTAGACATTGCATTCTATACGTTGAGATAAGGTACACTAATGTATGAATTACACTGCCATCTTACGGCGAATCTTCAAAATAAAAACCCAACATGCAGATACCTCTATGGAGCATCGAAAAACACTAATATCTCAGTTTCATCAGAAATGTGGCGTAGCGTGTTATTGCCCCAAGGTCTTTGTATTTAAATCGTTAATTACATCGCTTGCGTTGGATGACAAGTTGATAATTTTTTTTCGGCCCCCTCCTGATGTGCTTTGCGTGAATCGCTCTGCCACCGCGCTGAGCGCCACGGGAGCGCGGGCGCCGCCCCCTGCCGCACGAGGAGGAGGAGGAGGATGATGAGGAGGAGGAGGTGGAGGAGGAGGACGCTCGAGGTCGCGGCGCGCGATACGCTCTGCGCTTGCGCTCTCGTAATTGGCGCTCCGCAAGTGCACACACAACGAGCCCCCAAGGGCGACTCGCCGCCTCCGCCGCCCACGCCCCGCCGCCCGCGTTGCCTGCTTTGAATGAAAGCGACTGGCGGCGAGGTGAAGAGCTGGGGCCGGATTTCGCGCGATTTTCCGTTAGGAGATTCGCAATAAGATAGTACGTCAACGTTGCCCGGCGTTTCGGCGGCAAGTCTCGAGCTGCTCGGCTGTCTGGGCGAAGCCACGCTGCCGGCGAGTCGAAGGCTGGACCGTGTACTCGAGGCATCTTGCTTTCCATTTTTATACTCTGCCTTCTTCAGGGTTAAACGTTTAGTAAACGTCGATAAAAAAATCCGTAGTATTAAATAGTCTAATGGAGGAAGTGCTAAACAAGATTGTTTAAAAAAAACACATTTTTATTATTTGTTGTGTTTCAAGGAACATTTACTATGGTCGATATAGTTCATGAGACTTTTAACGGAAGATTTGAAGTATCCCTGAAATTCGACAAAAATGCATACTTAGAGGAGTTCGTGGCTTTAATGAATCAAATACTGCCATTTAATGAGGTGTCAATGTCTTCATTTCCGAGTGCATTGTGAACGTTCGTAACATTACGTAATTTAACCTTAGTTATATCTGAAATATTTCTTACCGATTCGTATGATTTCATATACAGAACCCGTTTCCTCTGATTTACTGTTTACATGCTATCTTTCAATTATCTCTGCTTGCCTTGCTATGGTGATTCATAAAGACTTTTATCTTCTTGCAGATGGCACATTGATAAACGTCTAATCTGCTTAAAGTGTTTTAATATACTGATAACTTTCTTAACTTTTCTATAGTTTTGAAACAATTGATATTTCTTTGATACAACATCATAATATTGAGTATTGAAGAGATCAATATGTTTGCTGGCCGAGCAATGGGATTTACAATTTCATGGAAGTCTTCGAGGAGCAACGTGGGATGACATGAATCTCATCAAGATTTCTTTTAATATTCCCGGTTAGATTCTCAAGGTAAATTAACATTACGAAATAGAAATTCCTATAATATCAGAACTTTGCATCATATCAATTAGAATGCTTTATGTCAAAATAACTTACGGACCTCGCTTACGAAAGTTAACGCGGTCATCAAGCATATGAAATTAAATTTAATTAGAAACTCTTGTGTGGAGACGTTATATCGAGAATAGTTACTCACGGTCGCAACGTTCATGACTCATCCTTATCGTATTACCGCATCTGACGCTAGCTGCATTTAAAAAACTCTTCCATGTTGCTTTCCGTTCCATCTTTCCATGCGCGTTCTCCGA
Source organism: Acheta domesticus (assembly GCA_031308135.1). Lineage (NCBI taxonomy): Eukaryota > Metazoa > Arthropoda > Insecta > Orthoptera > Gryllidae > Acheta > Acheta domesticus. Next base: position 33,176,594 of record JAHLJT010009355.1, read on the forward strand.
TAACATCGACGCGCACCTGCTTGTGAAAATTTTCGGGTGGGCTCATCCCCTGGGCCAAGGCATGGTGCTAAATAGTGAAACGCTCACAAGGCAGTGGAGGTCTGCGAATGTTTGAACGCCTTCATTGTACCGAGGGATTTGAAGAGTTAGGGATTTTGCATTCTTCCGGCATTCAATGAGTACTGAATTATGAATTTTGTTTCCGAATATTCCGTTTGTGAAGACCACATTCGTCATTTTCTGTACTTCAAGTGACTGTACTAAGATTGTACTAAGATTCATTTCTCTTCTTGTAAAGTGGAAGTTCGCATTTTCAAGCCCTAAGAGTAGTAGTATTGATTCGCAGTCCTAGCGAGAGAGAAGTTATATTTGGTATATTCTACTTTTTTATTAGGTTTTGATTCACTAATTTCCATACAAATCGAAAATCAACGAATTGAACGAGTCTTACACCTCGTCCAAATAGTGTATAACTTACGTACGAAATTCTTGAAAACAGTATCATAAGGCTATGAAATCACTTACATTGTCGCTATGCTCTAATTTAGTTTCGGCTTCTTGACGTGTATAAACAAAATAACATAAAAATAATGAAGTATTTTATATTGTTATTATTATAATTATGAAAAACGTAATTGTGTTTGTTGTGTTGATTTAGTACGCAGCTGTGAGAACGCTGCATTGTCAACATGGTGTCACTGCTCTAACGCGGCGGCGCGAGCGCTTTCGGAGGCGTCGAGCGGTGCGCGGTGCGCGGTGCGCGGTGGGCGAGGGACGAGGGGGGATGCGCCGGGCTCACCTGGCCCCGCTTCGACCGCGCTCCGGTGTTCTGAGCTCCCTGCTGAGTTCCTCGCTCGCTAGGGCCATTCGACGGATCAAGCACAACGTGCCTGTTTCGATGAATTGTGAATTGGTTAACCATGCAGCTAATGAGAACATTACAGCTTGGAATACGAAATGTAATATATTTTCAACCAATTGTTTCCTCTCGTACTGTCACGTTATATCGAGAGCATGTCTCCAACCTTATTTCCGAACCATATAGCCACACAATGTATCAGCCAAGATCGTGTTTTGTGGGGTCCAGAATTTCTTTTTGCCGCAGGATCAATTTATCTTGGGCTAATTGTAACGCTTTTGAAGTAAAACCAGTTGGAAGATCTCAAAGAGAAAGTGAATCAATTTGCAGTTTTCATTTCAATTGTGCTTCACATTTTTCGATAGCGCATTATTGGAAATACGTCTGATGGAATTAGCAAATATTAACAGCTTTATGCATCCGAGTTTCCCCGTCAGAAACGTCGCGTTAAATGTGTTTGGCAAATCGCTGAAGTGTCTGCTTATCGCCGTATGAAAGATAATAAAAATTGTCTGTGTATTTTTTGTACGTAGTAGGTTAGTTTCGGAAGTATATATAAAGAAATGAGTAATACAGATCATCGTTCATAGAGCATCTATAAGTTGCGGATCGGGCCTGTGGAAGGAGCGTTGACGTCCAGAGCAGTTCGCGCAGCGTCACCATCGGATGACACCGTTCGTGTCGGCGCTCGCCATGTTGCGCGCGGCGGCGTCGGACAGTTGACCTCCACAGCGCCCGCCCTCCCCCCTCCCCCACCCCGCCGCGCTCACTCTTCCCTCCCCTCCTCTCCGACCCTTCCCCTCCTCGCCCGTCCCCTCGACGCCCCACCGGGCCCCGCGCCCGCCAGTCTCACAGGGTATTGTCTGGGACTCAATTACATGCAATGAGGCTATTCCCACGGTCTGCGCGCCCCTCCCGTCCCGCCCCCCTTCCCCGCCACCGCTCTAGCCCCCGCCACCGCGCGCCACCGCCACCGCCGCCGCCTTTTGTACCTTTAACCTCCATCAAACCGAAAGGAGCTCGTGTCTGGAATGATTAAAGACTTATTTATTTGTCTGTGACGGATACAATGGGTGTTGTGTATACGGTTCTCGTGTGGCAAGAAACAAATAAAATGGCTGTTCGGGAGGAGATCTTGATCAGTTTGATGCATGTCGTTATGTGGAATTATTATTCATTATCCCCGCACTCGTGGGCAGAAAAGCGGCAGAGCGGAACGCGCGTCGGAAAGCGTTTCCAGAGCGCGCTGGCGGCAGCGGCGGCGGAGGGCCTGGGCGGGGGGGGAGCGTGGGCGGTGGCGGTGGCGGCGCATTGCTTTGTTCGGAAATGGCGCCGGCCGTATGATGAGGCGCTATTAGGAGAAACGCGAGTGTCCTGTGTGAGGCGGCCGCCATTGTGCCTCCGCGCTGCACTTAAGGTTCGCTGTGGGCGGGGGGGGGGGGAGGCGATGTGACCCGTCGCGGACTCCGCCCGGCGTCTCCGCCTCACTTGCCACTTTCTCTCGTCTCTTTCCCGTGCGGATTGCGCGTCGCCGGGTGATCGGCCCCCGGAGGTGTAGGGGTGTTGGTTGATATAGGACGTTGCAGCAGGGAATGAGATCAGTACTTAACTAAATCATTTTGACAACATACATTTCTTTGTTTATCATTCCTCGTACTTATTTTTCAAAAAATTATCTGTAATCAAATGAATGATCGAATAGATTGATCTTGTTTATATTTGCAAATATGTTAACTTCTAATGGAGTTTCATTAAAACCTGAAAGTGTCTTTCTGAATTTTACAAGTAATGTAGTGCTTATGAAACGTGACAGACCTGATAATTTCAAAGAAAAAGTCAAAAACTTTATAAATAATTACTGAAAAAAAAGATACATTAGGAAATTAGAAAACATTTAGTTTTTTGGAATTTCCTATACTTCAGTTTTCCACATTGTCGAGGAAAAGATTGATTCCCTTTTTGCAAATTGGTAGCTGTTTCATTATTTCAAAATTATCAGAAATGGCTGTACATTTGAGTAACAACTCACCCAAGCATTGGAATTCAGTCATTCTGCTTCACTTCTAACGTGTTTTACCACTTTAACAGCCGAGGGTGCGAATTACCGGAATTTTGAAACAGTAATACGAACGAGTGTGTAATAGGTTTTTTTCTTCATTGGAACTACAAAGGAGGACGAGAGTACTTTTTATTACCAGCACTTACGTTATTGGCCATATCTGGAAGGATGATGGTAATCTTAATTAAATACTCTATTAATATGAATGGAGGAGGACCAATAGTGGCCTGAAAAAGAAGGGAAACTAGAGGACCTCGGGAAAACGCGCAGCGAACTCGCCACGTCTGTAAGAAATTCCACCAGGGTCGTCTGGGATCCGGACATACGAGCTGGCCGCTCCGCTGCTTGCCGCTCGTCCCCTTCCGCCGAGGTGTGCAATGGTGCTCGTCTCGCGCGGATCTGGGAAGGAGCACCGCGTCCAGCGCGTGGCTCAGTAACTGAGTTTCCACGGCCCAGTCGCCACGCGGGCGCGGGCGGGTGGCCCAGGGCGCCGATAGCCGCCACAGGCGCATGCGCCGTGCTTCCGTTGGGAGCCCCCCGCCGCCGCCACCGCACCTGTTTTTTTGCCATCCGCTTCTTCGCCCTAACTGTTGTGCGTCTCGCGGCATTGCCGAGCTGCTTTAGACATCCCGTTGCTGCACGATGAATCAAAATTGTTGTATTCCTGAATTATTACGTTAATCTTGTGAAAATCACTCGTGTATGTGTGCGTTCAAAATATTCGTGGCTTCCAGTTTCCCATTATTAAATGCAGTTAATTGGTGTGATTGTGTACTTGGATAACAATCCGGCTGTTCGGCGTTTTCTGGCAGCCACGCTGCTTTTTGTTTTGTTAATGATTCACGCCATCTGAGTCATTCAATTTTTTGTCAATCGTTTTGATCTGGCTGTTTTAGTATCAGAGTGGATAGATTTGTTCTCAATGTATTGTCAGTGCTATCCCTTCTGATAACAACTTTATATCACATTTGGAGGCCTTGTTTGTAACTTGTTACGATCAATTTTTTGTGGCAATCAATCTACTCTGAATAGTCACCACACCGTCATGGCGTAGGTCGTGCACCCCCACTCGCCTCGCCCCCAACCTCGTAGCCCACCTGCGCCTCCCCGCCCCGCCGCGTCCCGCCAAGGCAGGCAGGAAGCCGGGGTGTCGGGCGACTACGTAGCCGTGTAATGCCCTTACAAGAACCGGATGCGAGCAAACAAGCCTTTCCCCGGGTCACTCCCGCGCCGCGTTCTTCCGTCGCGCCGCCGCTCCTCCTTCCGCCCTGCGTCGCGCCGACGCAGGCGCTCACGAGGGAGGAAGACCCGCACCGCACGCACTGCCGCAAGTGGGTCACGTATGGGACACACGAGAAAAAAGTGAAGGCGCAAACTCTGTTAATCCGAATTTTTCAAAAACAAAATTAAACGATGGAAGCACTTCGAGAAATGGATCGTTAATTTAAAGTATAAAATCATCCAGTTGAGTATGCAGTTTGAAATAATTTTTCAGAAAGACTTAATCTCAGTCTTAAAATATTACAAACCTTTTTCACGTACGATATGAAGGAAATATTGCCGCTACAGTCGAGCGAGTTTCACCTTCAAGATGAAAACATAGCAGTTGGTTAAAAAAATGACAATATAAGGAAATTTTGGAAAAAGCGAATGAAATGCGATACATGTCTATGTTGTGTTTAATTTACATTTATATAAAATTGTTTAACAAATTATTTTTTTTAGACAGATAAACTTGGTTCAGATTGAAAATAAAATCTTACACAATCTTAGAAAAATTTTAGAAATTATTTTGAAGAAAACTCAAATCGTTCAAAATTTTTTTCTTGAAATGATTTTTTCAATAAATTTTGTATTCTAGCCTGAAGTTGAGGAACGTAATCCTCGAAACTGTTGCTAGTTTAATAAATACACATTGAAGTGAATTATTATATAATTTACAAAAGTTCGATCTAAATAATATGGACCAAATGGAATATAACTTAAAAATCTTAGACACCCGTTTTGTACTTTTCGGAAGCACTGTGCGCCAGCGGCGTTGGGTTCGATCGCGCGACGAAGGCCCCCGAATCAGCGCGCGCGCGGCCCTACGAAGTTACGCGGCCGCCCGTGCCCCCGCGCGCGTCAATCACCCACCATTGTCGCCGAGACGCCGGGCCGCTTCCGGTCGAGCGCCGGAAGTGGCTACCGCCTCCGTCGCGCCGCCGCCGCCGCCGCCGCCGCCGCCCCATCGCGCACCTGTGCTGGCACGCCCTCAGCTGTCGGGTTCCGGTGCTGACGCCGTCGTTGACGCTGTTGCTGCGATTCTGAGTTAACGTGTGTGTGTATCTGCGAGTACTTTTGATGTGATTCTTGATGTCTGGATGTATACTTTTTTCTTATTTTTTTCTTTTTGTTGGGCGTCATACGACAGTGTGATTTGTTGCAGTTTGTTTAAATTTCACGAAGTAAAGTCCGACAACTTGTTTCCATATCCCTATTAATACTGGTTAGTTTGCACTACTCGCTTACATTCGAAACGTATTTGAGAAGCATAGACGTATCTCTTGTGAAAAGTACATAACGTACATAAATAAAATACGTACTAATAGGATGTGTTAGTGGATTCCATAGTTTTTACCATACTGCCGCTAAGACAATTCACCTTTGATCGCGAACTTCATTATCACTATCCAAATTGCGCGAAGTCACGATTACGGACTTGCCAACAGTACCACAGTACCCAAACGCCTGCGAGCACATGATCATTGGCCGATCCCACCCAGCGTCGATTTCATCTCTCTCTCTCTCTCTCTCTCTCTCTCTCTCTCTCTTTTGGGGGGGGGGTCACATGCTCCTGATTGTTAATTCGTGCTGATTTTCGGACTATCTAATCCCCAATTAGCTTCTTACTGTTTTCGACGTTTAAATTTCAGGGTTGAAAAGATAGTGGTAGCAAGGTGAACGCCATTAGGTGGCTCTTGGGGTTTTGGAAGATTGTTGAGAGACAGTGCAAGTTAAAAACAGTTTTCAGTAGTCGTTGAATGTCTAGATATAGCTGTCACTATGTACCACAAACTGTTAATTTATAAACGCATCATTTAACAGTATTAACGATGAATAAACATATAAAGTGAAGTAAATTACGGAATGTATTAAAAAAGTACTCGTATATACTTGCGACTTCGCTATTCTAGCTTCGTAGATTGTTAGGCCCTAAGTTCACAAGATTCTCCACAGTGGAAGCTTTTCGACGCCCCGAAGAAACTTGGCGTCATTTCTCAACGTCTCGGGCAGCACTACGAATTCGACAATGTCAGGCCAAGACTGCAGAGGCTGTAGAACCAAAAGAGAAAATATTGAAGCTGGTGGCCTGCAAAGTATGTATGTGGAAAATTAGTAAGATACATGCCGCGATATCATGTTTAAAAAATCAGATTTTTGATAAGCCATGAAGTGCAATAGGCAATCTGAATAATGAAGTGGAGTTTTGGGTTGGGTAAGAAAAACTAATGTTAAAACGTGTTTCGGATATAATGTCATTTTTTCTGGTACAAACTCATGGATTCACTTTATTATTTAAGCAGAGCGCAAGAACTAATATCAACATTGGAATAATCATATTTGTAAGGGAAAGTAAAGCGAAGAAGTTTAAGTACCCTTCCCTTTGGATACTATATGATAAGCTTCTACGTTTACATACTGTATTTTCGAGGTGAATGGATTAAAGGTACATTGCCCATAAACGTTCGGCGTCGAAGTCAGCGTGTGTGTGTGTGCTATCAAGCAGCCCTTTGTCCACATGCTCAAGAGGTGCTTCCACGCCAGAGCGCCCCAACCGAGAGCCAACATCCCCTCCCGCGCCACGGATTCATCCGCGACCTCCGGCCGCGCCGGCCCCCGCGCCCGCCCCCGCCCCCGCGTCCCCACCCGCCCCCTGCCCCCGCCCGCCCCCTGCCCCCGGCGCCCCTCTGCCCCCGCCCGCTCCCTGCCCCCGCCCGCCCGCTTGCCTGCCCGCCTCTGCCCGTCCCCGCCCGCGTATGCCCGCCTCCTCCCGCCCCCACCTGCGCGAGCGCCCCTGACCGCCGCGTGGCGTCGGCGGGCGGGCGCGTCCATGGCGTGCGCGCCAAGGTCTCCGCCTTTGTTCGGCGCGCGCGGCCGTTCCCATGCGCACGCCGCCAGGCGGCGCGCCGGCGCGGACCATGCTGCGGCGCAGTTGCGGCCCGGAGGAACGGCGCGGCGCTTCTCCGCCACGGCAAATGGAGGCAATTCAGTTGACCCGGAAAATGCAGGTGGAAATCAGGAAATTTGTGGGGGAAATCTTCATAAGGTTGATTAAATTTTAATACTGGATAATTGTTCGACGGCATTAGGGACTTGGCAAAGTAGTAGGAGTTACTCAAAAGTTCATTTAATATTTTCTTTCAAATGGTGTGAAGTATTGTCGAAACTTGTCTTGAAAAATAAGAAGTAAACGTATCCAAACCGGAGGAAGTTAAATTTGTTCCAAGAAAAGTGTGTTTCAGAATCCGTTGTTTACAATGCACAGTTCCTACACGTTTTAAATATGTGATTCTTTTAAAATTGTTGCTCCCCAAACTTTTTTTACTTGATTCTTTTGGAACTAGCTCCAACAATTTGTGTGGAGATTGTGGAGATGCTTGTTGAAAGAATGAAAGTTCATTCGCTTCCTCGCAGACGCACCACTCCAGACGCAAGAGTGTGGCAAATTGCGTACCCTTTAGGCGACACCCTCTCTTTCATCAGGATGCGTTGTTTGGGAACTAGTTTGGTTATGTCGACAATGTGACGCATGCCCAAGCGGTTCCGGACTTGGGGCGGATGGTGTGTTCGCTTGGCTCAAGGCACCAACAACTCTTTTATCCGTACGTGCTTGGATACACCGGTAAATCAATTTTTAATAAAAGGTTTTTGGATTGATTCGCGGCTTCTGCTCTCGGCAGAGACAAGCAACTCCGCAGGGCATGGGCGGTGTGTTTGCTCTGTCGGTGCGCCGAGGACGCATAATGAGTCGGGCAAGTACCTGTGCGAGGGCTGGTCGCTGCCTTTGCGCGCTTCAGTGGCGCCCGCCGGAAGCTCCGCGCCCCCTCCACCCCCACCCCAACCCCTCCCCACGCAACGCCCTGCTCCCCTCCCGCCCCTCCGATCCCCCTCGACCCCCGCGACCTCTCTTCCCTCCTGGCCGTCGGCAGGAACTAATTTACGCCTACGCAAACAAAGCTGCTGCCTGGGCCAGATGAAATCATGGACCCGTAATTGTGTAACGCGGTGGGCAGATTGTAGTCACCACGCAAACCTCCGCGATGGCCTCGTGTTTCGTGAACCCAATAAATTTGACATATTTCGGAAAACAGTACCATTTTATCTCGCAGCGTTCATATCAACATTAAACAACTTCTGGTGTTTCGCAAGGATTTTTTTGTTTGCAAAAAAATAATTAAACTAGATTTTACAGGTCCGTTTCGTTTCCCATTTTTTCTTTCTAAAATTGTCAATTTCTCAACGTCATTCTTCTCTTCCGTGTTCCCCCTTTCCTCCCTAAATTCTTGACTCTTTCCTCCATTCCAGAACAAGTTGAGAGGCCGCGCTCCGCAATTTCTTTAATGCTCTCGACCTCTACTGTTTTGTCGAGCTCCGTCCCCTTCCTGTTCGTCCATACCGGAACTCAAAACTACTGTAAAAAGTCTCTCGCAAAGCTGCTGCTGCTGAGGGCTGGGGGATGAGGGGCGAGAGGAGGGGGGGCAAAAAAAGTGGCGTATCTGTGGGTGCCCGGATGTCCGGGCGCCGCACATCCGGTCCACGGCCCCCGTCGGCGGCGGGGGAGCGGGAGGGCGGGGGTCGCCCTTGTTCGGGGCATCGCGCGCGGTGGAGCTCGGCCGGAGCGCTGACCTGGGCGATCGCCCGCCCGGCCACCTGTTCGGCCGGGGGATTCCTGGCAGATCGGGGCGGATTCGATCGGCGAGGAAATCACACGTGTGGAAATCCCTCACCCGACTCCGTGATGGGAATTATTCGGCGTGATTTCTAAAAATAAATTGTTAAACCCTTCAGATTTTAGACAACTAGAGCACCTAGGCAGAACGAGAGGCCTCTCCACTTCTGGAATGAGGGAAGGAGTTAAGAATGTAGACAGGAAGTGGAACATTGAAGAGAAGGATGACGAGTTTGAGAAGCTGACAGTCATAGAAAAGAAACGAAACCAAAATGGATTTGTAAAGGCTAGTTTAATCATGTTTGCCAAAAAAATATATCCTTGCGAAACACCAGAAGTTGTTTAATGTTGAAATAACCACTGTGAGATGTTTTGCGACGTACGTAAAATTTGTAAAGTTTTCCAGGACGACCAGATAGGCTTCTTTGAAAATATTGAAGCTGTTCATGTAGATTCTGGATTGCAACAAAATATTTTACCTCTCAAAATTGAATGTGCGTTATCACCAACTCCAAGAAATAAACAAATCCCCGAATGTGTCTATGTAGCCATGTTCCATTCAAAATAACTATCACCTTCCACTTCAGTCAATTTCTTAACTTCATATTTATTCGTTATAAATTACATTCATGATATCAACTTTTTAAAATATTTTTCATAAGCATCGTAACAATAAATGTTTTCATTAATAATCATGTTTTTATTAACGACGAAGCTGAGGTGACCACTACCTATTCTTTCGTCTGAAGAACCTGCAGTTACCTTGAACTATATCTTTGCCCGAGGTTATAATTAATTATTGATACAAATAACTTTACAATGTATAGTTTTCTGGAAGACAAAAATATATATCGAGTGACGACGCGTTACATTTAATAATCAAGGTAACTTCCACTTTCCATAATATCTACCTCTTGATGGTTCCTGTTATTCGTGCGTACTTGGAAACATGCAAAACACGCAGACTTGCACAGCGTTCCCCCTGTTTCCCGCAATGGCGAGTCCGTAGATGCATATCGAGCGGCGCGATGCGTGGGGCGTGGGGCGGTCCTTGGCGGCGCGCCACGGGCGGCGCGGCGCGTTGGGAGGCAGAGCACGACCACGGGCGCGCGTTACGCGTTGACACCTCCTCGCGCCCGCGACACATCGCGCGCCGGAGTGGAAGACAGCGGCGGACAGCCCTGGACCCCGGACAGGTGCGCGTGAATGGACGGCCTTCGGGGCGCGACCAGCCCATTTTATTTGCATGAGCGTGTACGAAGGGTGTCCTCTCGATGGCTGCTTAAGATGCGCCGGGGTGCGGCGGAGGTACATTCATTACATCTGACGGTACACGTTGTTGAATATTCAGAATTCGAGCTGGGGAGATCGCAGATTGGTGGTTTGTGGTTCAAACTTTTATCGATCCTCGAGGGGAAGGAGCGTCCGTTATGTTCTATCGGGGATATGTTACTTCCGTACGAAAATTCATGGATTGAAATGTCGAACTTCCTGAAGAGTTTTTGGAATATGCGACTTTGATGGCCTCTTTTCAGGACACTAGGAGTCTTATCCTTTTGTCATGTCTACGGCTACCCACTCAACGTCGCGTTGAGAAAGAAACTAAGCCCTGGCAATATAGAAGTTACTGATGTTTCTATTTGTAGGTTACTCTCTTAATTACTACGGTTTTGATGTGTCGTAATATCCTCTACTACTTTTCTCAGCTCTTGAAGAAAGAGTTGAAGTTGTTCTTGGCGAGGTTATTTTAATACTGTGTGCTTGTCGCCTGAAATGCAATGCCACAGGATCACGCGAGGTGATGTACACGCATGACATCCATTATTCATTAGTCTGAACAATCGATGAAACGGCCCTTTCTAAAATACTATTGTATGAGTGAACTTGTACCATCCAAGTTAATAAAGAACTGAATGGAAAATATAATTTATTATACCTTTGTACTAATTTATCTTCCAGGTAAAACATATGCACATAAATTCTTCCTTATCTCCCATGAATCCATGAATGTGAAACTACAAAGTTGTGTAAGTAAACGTAACACAAAATTAAATTGTACGTTCCGTAGACTTTCTAACATGTGTGTAAAAACTGTACCTAAAAATTTCTGATTTCTCAAAAATTGGGCCAAAATTGAAGTATGCTGCAGAGAACTAATACGGAAGATTTACTTGGCAACAAAGTAAGTATACTTTAATTATCAACGAAGTTATGATTGCGTTTTTGAAGATAAAAATGCAAATCTATTACCAGAAATAATTATTTTCATGTTTTTGAAACTAATTATTCTGTGTTTTTTTTTGGTTTAAATACTTTAAAATTCATTTATTCTGAAAACAATTAGGGACAGTTTCTGTGAATGATTATTTTGTAATTGACGTAAATTAATACAATGCTTAACAACTATTTAAAATAAATAAGACTTGTATCTTCACCAAAGTTGAACCTGCCTCCCTTCAAATTCAGAATAATTCATACATTCGAACGAGTGTAAAATCCAACGAGGCCAAAGGGAAGCGGAAGGCCACGGACTGAATCGAAAGTTGAGGAGACTGCTGAGCGGCGCGGCCGAGGAACTGCGGTTCCAAGCCCGGTGACGCCAGACCAGCGCTGGAGGTGCGGCCACCCGCCGCCGACCCACATGCTCACATCCGGCGCTGAACCCAAACAAACAGATGCACGACACTGCGCGACCGCAGGCGGTCCTCGCGCCCCGTCTTTCCCTGCGCCGCCCCGCCTCCATCCGCGTTCCCTCTTCCCGCTTCACCCCACCTCCGCCCTCGCCCTCTCCTCCTCACTCTCGCCGCACCCCTCCACCCTTGACCCTCCATCGTGCCACGCACGACCAAGTCCCCATCACTACCACTGCTCCCTCCCCGTCGCCACACCTGTACCGACACCTATATCCAATGACTCCTACTTGACCTCGCCACGCCACGCCACGCCACGCCACGCCACGCCACGCACGCCCCTTCCCTCCAACCCTTCACCAATACTCCCGCCCCCCCCCAATCCAGCCTGGCTACTCGTCTGTGCTCTGTCATGCGAATGGTAATGCCGGCGGCGCGCGCTATCTAGTGGGCGTCACGCGAACTCGGAATTTCCAGTCTTGTCCCACGATTATGGCTCTCTCACCTCGTGTCATCGCAAATTAAATTATGATACTGAACTGAGACGGCAGGCTTTGAAAATCCTGTTCCCCAAGTGCAAGTTGTTCGTTGTAATTACTTTACCTTCCATCCTCCGCAGAAATACTCCACTCCGGTAAATGCTCCACATCCACTCCGGTAAATTCAATTTTTCAAAAAGTCTAAGAGTGTTATTTTAAAGTAGTTAACACAGTAGAGATGAGATTCATTCAACCAAAAACTAGAGTATCCTGTTTGAATTAACCATCTAATTCCGTTGGAAAGGCCTCCTCGTTTCTCTAAAATATTCTTTCCAATTTAATTATTTTTAAGTAACATATTTCGTGTACTTTTATCTTTCTGTATGTGATTTGCCTGAGCGTATAAAAGCCTTTGAGGTACCAGTTTCCTGTGAAGCGATCCTTTCATGTAAAACGGACGATATTTTTTTTATTAAGTAATAAGTACTAGTATTACTTTTCCGAATAGAAATAGTACGAACACTGCCAGCTTTTAGATCATTAAATTTCAGTAGTAGGTAAATTGTTAAAAGAATTAACGTTTTTTAATCAATCAAATTTAATAAATTTTATCAATTTATCATTTCTAGGCATTTAAAAAAAATGTTTTAATATTTAAAGTATTTTGATCATGGTCCCTGTGGAGCGCCTCCGCGTGTGGGACGCCTTGCGGGCGCTTATCGCGGCTGAGGCGAGCGCGCGCGCGTTCTGCAGACATGAAAGCGCCGTCCGCGCCGCTTTTCACAATAAACGCGCGCTCCGGGCGCGCCACTCGCCCACTCGCCCGCGCTTCCACGAAGCGGCCGCGGCGGCGGCGGCGGCGGGTGCGATGCGTCGGGCGCCGCGCGCTGCCACTCCCGCGCTCCCAATTCCCTACCGCCTTTGCGCTGGGCTGAGCCACGCGCCCCTCGTTGTCACAGCTTAGGCACATTCCAGCAAGTGACGTTTTCAGCATGCTCGTAATAATTCATTTCCGATTCCCCGAAATTACATTCCTGTCCTTTAATTGAGCGAGAGCGCGTAAAGAACAATAGTGAAATCTTGCAGAGAGTATGAAACGTGATTGGGTAATAATATAATTAAAAGATTAAAATGAATTTCAAGCAATTGTTTTAACTATCCTTACGATCTTTTGTTTTCATTGTTTTAAATTAAATATTGAATTTATTATTAATTATTATTTTCGTTGAAAACTAATGGATTATTGTCACACTGCGTGTTAAAAAGACACTCCTCGGGAGCATCAGGAGAATTTTAAGGACAAAATTTGTGCCATTTACTCCTCTTATAATTCGTATTATTAATTCTGAAACCTGTTTATGTGTAACCACTTTTCTTTAATACCAACACAAGGGACTTAACTCTGTTTTGTACGTCATATTTTATTATTTCGTAAAAGAAGTATTTTGCGAGCAAGAAAAGCAAGCATCTCGATTCATTTTGGGTTTTGTTTTTTAAGAGACACGTACATTCAACACTCCTGCTTTATATATCTCTAACGTAAAACTTTTCTAATTGGAGCCGAATTGTTTCCAAAAGCGGAATGAAAAGGTACGCCGAGGGCTTTGAAACCCGTGCGCGTCGACAAATCGGACCACTGTGCGCCCGTGACGACTGACGCGGCCGCGCCGGCCCTCCGAAAACAAACTTGCAGGCTCCAGTGAATGGGTGGCGCCGAAGCTGTTAAGTGGTTTCAGGGGGCGCAAAGGCGTTATTTCAGAAGGTGATGAGCGTGTTTTCCGAACGCCGTGTTTGTAAATCCTGCAAATTGGTTTATATGCAATTTGGACGTTTTAACTTCTTTCCGAGCTCCGACCGCACAGAACGCGATAGACGCAATCGAAACCGATGATTCACCCGAGCGATCTCTGAGTCGGACGGTGAGAAAGTAAAAACGCTTCTGCACCGGGACTGAAAGAAGCCTAAGAATTTTCCTGTGGAGTAAGATGCTATTATTACTAGGCTAACCGCATTAAGTGACTGATTGACTCATCACAGTTTTGTTTTCAAACACACACTTTTTGCCGAGGTTTCGTTTACAACAGGTTGAGCGGAAGAGTTGGTTGTGGTAATGGATCACTAGTGTGCTAGTGTTTCTAGGGCAAAATAACCTTAGCGAATATTTTTCGTTGGTATTGAATCAATTACGAAAAAACTTCAGGCTAGTAAACAACTTTCAGATTGAAAAACACAACGAATCTCGGGGGAAGTAAATGGCACGCAAATATTGTCCGTAACGTTTGGTTGCATTGGATAGTGACGTGCTTCTATTACGAAAACGTACGCATTTATGGCCTCATACGCTGAATAGTGGTGTATACTTGTATAACTACTGAGTCAGCATGCTGTAATGCATCGTACTTGTCATGCAAAATCATACAGACATAGGAAGAATTCAGACTGCCAATTCCAAAACGTCTCTTTCCCACCTTGTGAAACTTACGACAAATCACATTTTGCCATAAGTTTTACAAGAGACGTTTTGGAATTGGTAGACTGAATTATTTGTAGGTAGTGCGGTATTAATTACAGTCCCTTTACCGTTTGTCAGAGTCGAAGGTAATTGCGCCCCAAATCCGAACGCGAAGAGGAGCCCCGTGGACGGCCTTCCGCCGGACCGCGCATGTCGTGATCAGGAAGCACGCCCGACATCACCAGCAACCCATGCGCGAACACGGGCCTCTCCACATCCTGGCGGCGATCTTTTTTTCCTCTCCATTCCGGTTGAATCACTCACACACACGTCCACAAACCCGCGCTCATTTCCACTGCTGCTGCCCTAAAATGGAAAGCCTTTTGTCACGCAAATGCGATGGAACGTCCAGTTGCACAATCCACCACCCCGTAGATATCGCCGGCGGAAGTTGCTGGAAGCACTTTGGATTTATACGCCGTCGTAAAAAATAAAAAAAACTTTTCCTTTTCTCTCGTCGGGCGCAACGGGGTCGCTGGGGAGGTTGGTTTGCGCATTATCGGAAACGCTCGTCGACACAACAGGCGTCGGTGGCGATGGCGGCGGCGGCGGCGGCGAGGAGGAAGCCGCGCGCGCGCGCTATCTGGACGCAACACGCACTCGCGCGAACTGGAGCGTCACTTTTTTCCGCGGAGCTCCGTTGCGCAACGCGCCGCTCTTCACGCGCCGCCATCGACGCGTCCGCCCCCGCGGGGGGTGGGTGCGACGCCGCGCCGCGCCGTCTGCAGCGGTGCACGCGTGATGGCCCGCACGCGCGCCCACGTGTGTGTTGCGAGACGCGAGAGTTTCCTCTCGACGGGTGACGTTGCGGAGAAGGTGGCGACAACAGCACGTGACGATGGGCGCGAGTCCGGGATGCAGCGGTCGGAGTCGGCCGGTCGTTGAAGGATGCGGAGCAGCTGGTCAGTGCGCTGGATGAGAAGTGAGGAGGCGCGTGACGTCAACGATGGGGGCACTTTTGAACAGCTTCATGATTGCTCGTTTGAAGTATTATTGCGAACTGCCTGATCCGATTCGTTACTGGCATCTGTCACGCTGACACTGTTCCACGAGATAACGCACTTCACTTTTGGGGGTTGCACTCCGTGAAAACATTCATTTCGGCACAACTACAGATTTTTGTTGACACACACACATATGATATTAGTTTCCATCACTTCTTGGTAACTGGGCTTCACACTCCAATCGCACAAAAATTCAATATCTGACAGTAATATCTTTTTGCTAAACAACCAATGTAGCTAACAGTCTACTGATGTTCGGAACTGCGATGGAAACAGAGCAAGATGACAAAATCTTCCTCGTTCGTGAATCCACCACCAAGTTCCAGTGGGACGTCCAGAGAGGGTTCGTTGAGTAGTTCTTAATAGGTAGCACCCTGCCGCATGGTGTCTGCGTCAGCCCGTAGAGCTTCTGGTGAGCGCAGCCCTCCTGGGGAGCTTCTGGGGAGCGCGGTCCGGGTGGTGCGCGTCGCGGCGCCGTGGCTCGCGCACCCCCGGGCGCCGCGGCGCCGCCTCGCGCCAAGTGCCTCGGAGCCCTTGGAGGGCTGGAGCGTCGCGACGTCCCGGCAGCCGCCGCCGGCCGACTGGGAGGCAGCTCCCGGGCGCCGCGCCACAATACCCGAACGTCCAGGAAGGGGATGTGTGATGTCCGGGAAGGGCCTGAAAAGCGACATCCCCCGCCGGTCGGGCCAGGATATCCTGAATCCTCGCGTTCTATAGATGATGACGAGGGCGGGAGGGGGCCGGCGCCGGGCTGTCGACAACGGCAACAATAACAACACACGGGTGACATCGGGCCGCACACCGACACGAATCAATGGCTTTTAATCGGCGTCAATGCCAAACGGGGCCAATATGTGTGTCTGTGTGGGGTTCTAATGAGAGGAAATTCGACAATATGTGACGCGCCTGTACTTCCGCGCGTTGGGCGCCCGGGACAGAGGGCGGGTGGGCGGGGGCGGTCGCGGGGCGCTGTTTATGTAAAGTAGGAATTGAAAAAGGCCTCGCGCCGGAAGGCTGCGCCGGGAAGTGCGCTTGATACTGGAAAGCGCGGCCTTGACTGTCGCACGCCACTCCCCGCCCCGCCCATCCACGCCCCGCCCTCCTCACCCCTCCCCTCCCCTCCCCACCCCGTGTCACCTTACTCCAGTCAACCCTCCTCACTTCACCTTGCGCCACTCTTCCTGATCGAAATGTCCCTTCATCTAGGGGGCCCCGTAGTTCATCCTCAGAAGGGGAGGATTTCATTGTGAATAGGAAGAGGCTTTTTATGCCCTGAAATCGTGAAATAAGCTTTTAAAAATATGTAATTATGACCTAAAAATTCTCAAATATGCACTTTAATAAGCAATGAAAATTAAAAATATTTTATTTCCTGTATGAATCTTTCTAGAGAAACGTGCTTGGAATGAAAATATATATTTTTGTGCAAACATACAACCTACCTTACTTCGCGGGAGCAATAATTGAAGTAACTATTCACCTAAGTCAAGTATATTGTATGACTTGTACCATTTCTTGTACCTGGATTAAAAATTTGATATCTAGAAATATCCTATATTTGAATAAGTATTCTATCATCTTAACAAAAGGATAAAACGCGATCTGTGAAAAACTCTTTCTAATCAATAAACGCTCACAAATATGTTGTAAGAAAAGATGAAACTTTTAAAATGAAACATTTTGCAGGTAAGATCTTATTGTAACGAAATATGCAAAATATGCCCCTATAGTTACACCAATATGCACAAACAAACAAAATCGTCCAAATATGCACCAATATATTACACAACATCCTATTCTAACCAAATGTCAAAAAGAATTACTTAGCTATGCCTTGAAGTAATGGACAAAAATATGCAAAATCATAGCAATCCGCTGCTTTATCATGAATGTTGATCTCTGCGTCTGCACCTATCGCCTTTCTTCCGCAACATTTCTTGTGTTTCATGGCGAGGTAGAGCATCAAACAAGTGGCCTTTTTATCTCTTATTATTTTCCGTATTTTTCGGATCGTTTTGTCACATTGATCTCCGCTCTTTTTTACCCTTTTTTACCTTTGTGATCTGACCCAAAATATACGATTGTAACGTATTATTCCAATTTATACATTGTAATTGTCCTATCTTATAAATCTTGACAAATTGTTTCTTCTGCTCGTTGAAAGATATGCTTAAATTCATGTTTCGAGCCAATTTCAATGCGTTTAGCATTCGTGAGACTTTAAAGTTTTCATTTCCTTTTTGGTGACCTTCAGTAATAATTTCGCTTTTGCGTGCCCAGTATTGTCCAATTCCGTAAGCCTCTGTAACATTTCTAAAGCAAATTGAACACGCTCATGTAATCCTGGCCCATTGATTCTATGTTTAAAAAAAAAACAGCTGTATGATGTTTCAGTTCAGATATTCGGTTGGTCTCCTAAGTGTGAATTACGTTATTTAAGACACATCGAGTTTGATTTCCAATGTAACGCTTGTTTACAGTGCCTCTGATTCTCTAATTTTCATTATCTTTCGCGTTCATGTTTTAACCCCGTGTTAATAGTTCATAAAGTTTCATGCTTGTGTTCGCCTCTCTGTTACACGGTATGGTGGATTTTCTCGCCCATCATTAATATAACTGAAGTGCCAAACCTTCACTCGTCGCTGGCACTCAGACCGAGCGTCCATCTGGCTGCCAGACGTCGCAAGCGGAAGAGCACTAATCTGTATTTCGTTATCTCACTTCGACATTTCTGATGAAGTTATGGAAACTCCAACATCCATACATCACATGACTGGTGATGCAAGCTTCCTGTTGCATTAATAGAATAAGTAACGGTATTTGCTTCATTGTTTGTTGCGTATTAAATATTACAAGAGTGATTGTATATAAGCGTGCAACGTAATGCTATTGTGGCAATGACTAAAAGAATTTCCTTTTTTTTTATGTGCTTGGAAACTAAATCTTTCAGGATTAATTTTTATAGTTGCTAGTCCTGGAACGTTAATTTTTGTAATTGATTACAGTTTTTACATTTTTAAGAAGTTATTGTGCCAGACTGTTTCTTTAATGGTGGATCGGAATCGCTATATACATGTACAGCCAGCATTTGGGAGTTCTTGAATGTGAAGTTAAACCAATATTTCTTTTCCCACGTTTCAGCCTTTTTATTTCCGTCCATTATATTGAGCTCTACACTGAAAAGCTCAGTTATGCTCTGTGATATATGGAACGCAAAACAACAGCTTTCGAGGCCCTCACTCGGACGATTCCACACGTTTCCGCGCAAGGCAAGCGTTGCCCTGTATAATATTTTTTTGTTTGACTTTAAAGTCTTTCAAAGGTTTTCAATACTGTACCTATAGCATTATAATATTAATCTATTGCGTGGTTCATGAGTATTGGTCAATTAATTGAAATTTCGATCAGTTAGCGGGCGTTTGGGAGTTTTATTTCTCCATCCTCAGGGCTTGCTGATTGCAGAAAATTAATGGAGGATGGAGAAATAAAACTCCGAAACGTCGGCTGACGGAAATTTTCAATTAATTGACCAATACACACGAACTACTCAATGGATTCCACTGCAAATGGTTATGAAACACATGAGATATAATATTAATTTTAACAATTAGAAACGTAACGATACAATTTATAAGAAACAATTTCTGTGGGAACTCCACGTTGGGAATTTTGGAATTTTCATTTGAAGGTTCTTTGTAAATAAGATACATAATTCGAATTTATAACATTTGTAGGCAAAAGTTAGTATTTTTTTTGACAGTTAATAACAGTTACCTCTCTTCATTGTTGAGCGTTTTGTGATATGGTGGGTGTGGTTGTGTGCCCGCAGACGTCGAGAAGGAGCGTTCCGCGCAGGAGAACTTGCCGCCCAACCTGTACGACCAGGTGATCGTGCCCGACCTCATCGACTTCGTGGGCGGCTACCACCACGCGCTGGCCGAGCACAAGGCGGCGGTGGCGGCGGCGGCGTCGCTGGCGGCGTCCACGGGCCACCCGCACCCGCACCCGCACGCGCACGCGCACCACCCGGCCGCGCCGGGCCAGCCGCCCAGCGCCGCCGCCACGCCCACCCCCGCCTCCACCCCCGGCGCGCCGCCCCCGCCCCCGCCGCCGCACACGTACCTGCACGGAGGTGAGTACCCGCCCGCGGGCGCTCTGCGGGGATGCGACGTCGACAGGGTGGCCACATTTCTGGACAACAGGGCAAACCGGGAAAAATCAGGTTATTTGGAAAAGAGTCGTTAGAAATGAGGCGGTTATAAAACTAAAATATTATTCGTTAAAAAATAGTTCAACCTTATCGACCTGGATTAATATTTTCCTTAAATAGTGAGAAATACTCTACAAATCTTACCAGAGAAAAGTTTGAAAAATGCTCTGCGAAACCGAGAAAATCGGGGAAATTTGTTTCAGAAAATTAGTGGCTACCCTGATCGATAACAAAACATCGATGTTTCCAAACATTGATGTTCAAAAGTAGAGCATCAATACTAATACGTAATTCAGCGACCAAAAACCATGGATGGTTTTAAACATCGATGTTTTAAAGCTGGTTTAGTAACCTATAACATCAAATTCGAGCGCAACAAAATTTAATTTGACAGTGACCTAGCCTATTAATTTATAAATAAGATTGCGAAAACAAAGGTTTAAAGTTGCGAGAGATAATTCTTCTCAACAAAGGTAGGACAAACAGCGTTCGTTTGGAACACATGAACTGCCAGACATCAGTTTTTTGATACGGCAATTTTTCATTCACAAAACATCGAGCACAAAACGAAAGAACATCGATCGCGCAACATTATGTTAAAATCATCAGCTCCCATATTTAAAAAACCGATGTTTCTATAAAAGAATCGATGTTTTGAAAACGATATCGATGTCGCATACCTACTCTCTACAGGCAGCCTTTAAAACAAGTTATTTGGCAAGCAACGGGGAGAAAATCGACCCTAAACACCATCGAGGCGAACTCACCTTTTGGAATTGTCCAACCAAGAAAGTATTTTTTACACGCGTGGTTGGTTATCCTCTTTATTAAATAACTATATCACTCGCGATTTCACAAACTTATGCATCACTCGGCACTTTTTTTGCTGGTCGTTGGGGCGTTTTCGAATATTGCTCATACTTTTCCATGCTTTGCTACTTTTATTGTTAACGTCGTATTAATTTCGGAATGTCTTTTACAAAGCAACTCGTGTAAAGGCTTGAATAGAAATGCAAAGAAACAATTATCTAATTGGCTTGTTTTCAGACTTATAAAAGTTACGGTGACAAATTAGAGCCAGTGTGAGGTCTTTTATATCTACGTTTCTTGCGTATACTTATTATAATTTATTCCGAGTCTTAAACGTTGGCAAATCTTGACTCCGTGATCTCCGGTTCACTCACCCAATAATGACAAACGTGTATGTGATCTTTATTGCTAGTTCGTCACAGCTCATTGTACTTCGCAACCCTACTATTCAAGTTATAGTATTTTCTCACCTTTTATTCTGAAGCATGAACTCTTCCATTGTTATTTCTTTCAGGTCATCTGAATGAGTAATGTGTGTTCTTTCATTATGAAATAGTTCGTTTTTTTGTTGGTAAGATGATCGGAAGAACGATAACAAGACGAACATTGTAAGCACCCCCTTACATCTGCCTATATAAGTACATCTGCGATCGAAACTCTTCAATTACATCATAGAACTACCCCATTTATTAGTAGCGTAAATGCCTGAGGTGAGGGTGACCCAAGCTGTTTTTCCTCGAGGGGAAGATGTACAAAAATGTTGTCGTAGGAGGAGACAAGGGTCAGGGGCTGTGGAAGTTTGGGCGACCAGCGCCTCACCACGTCGCTCAAACTCCCTGCTCCCTACATCTGCTCCTCCTCCCCCCCCTCAGCGTCCGCTCACCGACCCCGTACATCAGAATATCGAATTCGTAAGTGGAATCAACGACTCCTAAATCGGACACCCCTACTTGCGAATCGACTCTCATCGCTGATAATGGGTTTTTGGAATGATGCTATTAGAGTCGATAGATTGTCGTGATATCAAAGATTATTGTATGGTAACTTTCGGTTCGTATGACAATAGTATACACATGTAGTATGTAAGGACACTTAAAATATTGACCGCTAAACATAATAAAATACTTTTCGGTTCTATCCCTCTTAGGAATTTGATAACTTTGGAGTAGCAATGTAACTTCGCTCTTTAACAGCAGTGGTTATTAACCGAGTCCGAAAATCAAGTCAAGCTTCTAGATGTTCTTACAATAAAATATGCTGTTTTATTGCGGTTTATTCGAAAACAAGAATACTTTGTAAATCTACATTGTTCAGTGCAATGTATGGTTCTTTGGAAACCTACCACATTCTCACAATGTAACTTTTGGCTTCGAATTGAACTTTGAGTCTTCATCTTCATCGTACTCAACTCACTTTTTAACTTCGTTAGGAGTACCACGGGCCCGAGAATCACATCGCCGTCCGCACGGCCAGCCCCCAGCCGTGGCCTGCGCCGCCCATCCCCGCGGCCGGCAGCAGGCCGCCATTTGCATACCCATTTACAAAACAGAAGCGGGTTATCTCCCCGCCGCGTATGCATAACCGCCGGGTATACATATTAACGGAGTCTTTACGGGCGATACGCATCGCGATACGCCACATATAAATGACCCCCGCGCCCCACAAAGGGCCGGGGCGAAGCGGCGCCGCCGTCGCCTTAAATAGAGGCTCTCGCCGTCTTAATGGAAGATAGGAGCCACGGCCCGCGTCTCAAGACGGCCCTAACGATCCGCGCGGGGATTTACGTGTTTATTCTGAGGAGCGTGGCGCTGCGGTCCCCGAACGTTTTTAGGAACTGGGAACTGTTGAAGTAAGAAACAACACAATTCGTTTGAATAAATGTTTTATATATTTGTTTTATTGACTATCGTTTTTACAGTTATGATTTTTTTACTGCTGTACACTCGATGAATGTAGCGTACGAGTAATTTGTAAATTTGTTAATAGAGCGTTTTTGCTCCCTCGAACGTGAAGCACTCTCGATCTTTTGCGCATGCGCAGTTGCACTAAAGTGATGCGAAACTGGAACTGCCCGTGAGCAGAAGATCGATAGTGCTTCACGTTCGAAGGTCCAAAAACTCCCTAATGAAAGCAAATACTACACTATCAAATATTACAAGGAATGTGCCTAGAAGACATTACACGTTTCGTTGCTCGCATTATTGCGTCAAGTGTAATGTAAGAAATGTGTATGAAGAAATTTTTATTATACATTAATATTCTATATCGCGTCGTACGTCCTTCCGTTCGCAATCGTTTTCATTACTCGCGAAGTTTCCTCACGGCGTATCGCGGTGTAGAGCCTCAAGCGCCCCAGTGGACTGGCTGAGGCGGGCCGCGACCGTGGTGACGTATGAAAGCGGCGAAAGATGGATCACGGCCCCCGCGATGACAAGGAGGCGGCTTTGTCACGGGGAGTTGGCGTTCGCGGGGGTTTTCGCGGAAGAATAAATGGTTATTGCTTTGACGAGAGGCGTCGACGCGATGTTTATCTTGCGGCGAGTAGTAAACGGAAAAACGGTATGGAAATTAATATCCTTTTTTTGATATTCTTAGTAATTGCACTCGTGTGCCATATACTTTTTGCGGGTCTTTGCGTCATAGACTAGACAGTATTTTAGTAGTCTCTGGTATTGTAATAACGAAGTGTAATGAACTCTAATTCTCTAGACGCGCAATAAAATGCACACAAATAATTAAGTAATTACTTTATTTCATGAACGACTGAACATATTGTAATTTTCCTTTTTAGTTGCTTTCTTCGAACGTATTGCGGCATTTCTCGATCCGTTGCTCAGCGCTGAGCTGTCGCAACGTCGTAGACTTGATCGCCGTCTGAAGTGCTGCATCATGAGTGCCGGTGTCGCCACTCGCGAAGGGGCCGTGGACAGGCGAATGAGCCATGGACACGCGGAGGGCCCAAGTGCCCGCCGAGTGCACGTGCGATGAGGAGCGTTATCGGTCGCGGCGCGGCGCGGCGCGGCGCGGCGGAGGCCTGGGTGGGCGGTGGAGGCCCTGGGGCGGCCGCGCAGGTTTACCCAACGGGCAGGGCACCCAGGCTCTTGCCAACGGCCGTGCTATCCCTATCGGTTCTGACGAAACTCACTGCACGAGTTAGTCACGCGGTTTTGATTCTGTTCAGCCAGCTTGGGCGATTGGAGTGTCGCATATGGAAAGGAAATATAAGGAACAATGTACGTTTGTTTACGAAGTAGTGCGCACCTACAAATGATTTCCAGATTTTGTGGAATTGGTAGTAGTTTGAGTAAGCAACTGATGCACAGAAAGGGAGCAAGTATACGGAAATTTAGTGGAGAAAGCGAGGCATTCCACCTTCCCCCCAATAGTTAAATATATTTTGAAACAGTTTGAAGTCGATTAAATATTTTCCATGAATAACTGGTATCTCTATAATGTCCATCTCAAAAAACGTGACACATTTCATTTGCCAGATTTTAATACCTCATTCGATATTAATATTTGAAATGAGATCCTTTTACCAAGCTAAGTATTTTGTAGGTTATTGGACTTTCTTCCATCATTACTTACTCACTACCTTCATTGTATGAAGTATCCTCTCTCTCTCTCTTGGGACTGGCGAATTCAGAGCGGTACGGTGCAATGTCTCTTCCTGAGATTCACCAAATTTCCGAGAGCGCAATTGGCCTGCCCCTCTTGTGGCCTTCTCCCCGCAGCTGCGCACGCCATCCCAGCGACCGCTAGCCGCCGCTCCCGGTCGCACCCGGGCTTTGTGCTCGCGCTGCAATATCGAAGTTGGCACGCAACTATGTCGCCGGAGTTGCCGCGGCAATGGCGCCGTCGACTGCGACGAGCCGCCCGCTCGCCCGCTCGCTCGCGTGTGCTCGCCTTTGATCCCGTCTGGAAACTCCAGTTTGGTTTCGCTCTCCTCCGTCAAGACGCTCCGAGACCACGCCACGCCACCATTGTGAGGGCGGTGGACCCCGCTATGCCTTTGTCGGCCATTGAAGACGCTGCCAAGTTTCGGGGTCTCGCGTCGTGCCGAGTGGCGGATGGCCCGCGAGGAAATCACGCGCGAGGAAACGGCAGTCGCTGACGGCGCTCAGGGGTGTCGACCTCTGGGCCGGCAAACGTCTCGATTCTGGCTGAAATGCTGGCCGTCTGATCATTTAATTAATGGAAAAATGAAAACATTCATGAAGGTTTTTTTCAAATAAAGAAAGCACTACTACATTTCGGTTACAGAATAACATACTTGTATATGCAATACAGTTGTACAGCAGTATTTGGTATTGTTGTACAACTGTTGTATTGTTGTTGTTGTTTGTATTGCAATATTTGATATCACTCAATAGTTGGCATTGTCTTAGCAATAATGCACATTCATTAATATATTTCCTTCCTAAATTTCAATGTAGGTTCTAAACACATTTTATGCCAATTTCTCGATGTTTTGGAATAATTGGACCTTTCGTTACGAAGAAAATGACAACATTCATTACAAAAAACCTGTCTTGCTTCGTTTGTGAGTGTTCGGTATGCGATCTACGGAAGCCCACTTTGGCCAGCCCTAGTGTAACTCCCACGCTAATCCACTTGCGAGATGTTTGATTTACAGCTATCTTCACATATATTTCTTTTCCTGGAGACATGTTACATAAAAACATGAGCAAGCAAGTCACGGCGCTGTTGATATTTCTTCTCAGACTACGCGAACAAAATTTCAAACCTAGAAATTGCTTTCCTGCGCGTTTTATTGACTGGTATGCAGCTTCTCATCAACCTGCGACCTCGGGGCCGGCTGCCTCGTGTGATGAAGATCCCTCGAATCCCTGCGGCACTCCCTCGTCTGTCGTTGACGCTCCAGCGCGCCCCAGCGATGCGAGCCAGCTCCGCTGTTTCTTAGACGTCGCCTCTGGCGCCAGTAATCCGCCCGCGAGCCACGTGGCTACGTTGTTGGGCTGTGATTGCAATCCTCAACTTGTACGTAACGAGAACTTGCTGATATTCTGCAAGGGTAGAAGGGAGGCAACATAAGAAGCTGTGGTAGTGTTATTAGTAATGCCCTGTTTGGAAATAGCTAGTAGGAGCAATCAGTGAAAGTACGTTCAAATAAGGAAATAAAACTTCGAAGTACTCCAATGCATTCAAAAATCTAAGAATCGTTTTGTGACGGATCGTTTACTAATAGTGATCTGGATGCGTCAACAGTATTACATCATCGTTATTAACATTCATGAGCTAGAACATTCTGGTATTCAGGCTTCATCATATAGTCCCCCCTTCATCTACATCGAGGTCTTCGACTTGGCGTTGGCCGATGCTGCATCATTGTCCCTATCCGTTCTATTTATTCCTGTATGGTGATGAATCTTTGAAGGCTTCCGTGGACGGGCTCCATGTCATAACTTGACTGTCCAAATGCTAACGTTTCGGCCGTCAGTTGCTCAGGGCGCGGCATCTCCTGGACAGCGAAGTTAATATTGATGAACCCCTTTTTCATTCATTTGCCGAATGTGCCGAGCTGTTGCCCCGCCAGAGCCCTAGCTGAAAGAAGCAAAGGCCCGTCGTAAGAGAAAACCGGAGTAAATCGTATTACAATTTAACAGATATAGTGTCAGTCCATCCCTTCAACGGTCCCATAGTTTTCTAAACATCTCTACCACCAAAGATTTACCTCTGCCATATTCGCTATTGCAATTACTTCCTCCATGCGCTGTTACATAAAGTTTTCTTAGTGCCCAAAACAATGTAACTCAAACAGATCAGCTTAAGATTTAACCGGTTAGCAATATTTAGTGCGGTTTATTTCCTTTTATAATCATCTTTCAGGCATGAGGTTTTTATTTTTATTTATATTTTTTTTTCTTTTCATCCATGAACTACTGGGTGTTCTTCATATTGTCTTACTCCAGTACACCACAGACCACAAGTAGTAAAGCATTGTCATTTTTGTTTTCTCCATTTCGCGTTGGGGCTTAGGTCCTTTTTAATTCTTTCTATTTTCTTTCTTCCAAAATCGTCTCGCCGTATCCTGTTGTTCTTTTCTTTCTTCTGGCAATATCTCGCCTCTTCCCTTTTTATCGTTCACTCGATACTCTTCTTTAAAAATTTCTACCGAAAGCTTTTCTGTACTTCATTTCTTTCGTATTTAGCCATACTTGCCACTTACACGCTTTGAACAGTTTGAACCAATTGATTTGGATTTCAAGGAATTCGTGAATGTTTTTAATTACTGTTTCATGCCAATTTATTATTTTAATTCTTCTACAAATGCACGCGAGTCAAAGAGCGTCCCCGTGCGCCGTGTGTGCTCCTTGGAGGTCCGCGTGGAGGCCGTTCCGGCTGCCGCCGCTGCGCCACGCGGGCGCGCTCTAGTCACGCCTCGCCTCTCCTCGCCTCGCGCTGCCCCGTGTCGCGTGGCGCGGCGCGGCGTGGCGTCGCGCGCAAAAATGTCAAGCGATGGAGCGCCGCTTGCGTAACGCCACTCCATTTCGCGGCGCGTCATGCGCGCGTCTCCCCATCCCCCTCTCTCTCCCTCCACGCTCCCTCCCCACCCCCCGGCCAGCGGGGAAGCACACGCGCGCCATCGCCGTTGTGTAAGCCAAGCGCTGGACGAATTCAGCTCTACAGCGTTTTGGGATAAGCAAGTTGTGTACGACGATGTATTGTATTGAAATTTAATCTGTTTTAATCGTATTGGATATGTCGACCATTCCATGCGGCACAAATGATCCATATCTCAGAATAAATATTACAAGCGTCGAGGACAAGTAGGTGGTGGAAGATGATAACTTTTTGCCTGTAAACACTCACGTAAACAAATCTCACATAAAGAAGTTGTGGAACTTCTTATGTGAGATTCTCATGTGACATGTGCCCCTGACTGGTAGACATCTCGTATTTTACGTCTCTATGTGACCGACAGGTACGTGTAGTCTCTTTGCGTCATAAAGCTCTGTGCCAGTGCGTGAAGAGTGTAGGTCAGGTCGGCTCATAATTAAATTAAGTTTTGCGAAGTGTTTTTTTCAATTCACAAGTCTCTTACAGAACATGAGTGAGGGAAATCACTGAACAAAGACATTTTTGGCTATCGTCTCTCCCGCTACCCTCTGCCACTTCAGGTAGTTTCTTGCAGCGCACGTCAGCCACTACCTCCGTCCCGGTTCGCTTTTTAACCGTGACCTCTGCTACACGTGTCGAAAGGGATTACGGAGAAGGAAGCAGTGGACAGGGTAGGGCAGAAAAGAGCAGAGCAGCGCAGGGCAGGGCCGCTGGGCGCGTTATGCAACGTCAGCAGCAGCCACGTGCGGCCGCGCGCGCGACGACCCGCGGGCGACGGGCATTGCGCCACGGCGGATGAGGTCACGGTGCGCAGTGTTCGGGCGGGGCGACGCGCCAGCCAACCGCTCCGCGCACCTCGCCGCGCTCCACTCATTGATTGAGTGCTCGCAGGAGTTGTTGCTTCCCTTCGTGTTTGGAATATTGTTGTTTTGACACATCCGGACATACATGAAGATATATTTATCGGATCGGTCTGCGTTCGCCTCTCAAACTTCAGAATGATCATTTCGTAGATCATTTTAAGAAGTTAAAGAGTTTTGGAGATGGCCGTAGCAACTCATTCGACCCTTTCATTTTTTTTATCATTCTCTGACGAAATATTCTGTCTTTTTAACTGTGTGTTAAACACTTCACGTTTCGTCAGACTGCCTTTGTTATGTATACACGACGAACACGTATGGTTTTTCCTTAAAACAATTCGCAGGTAGCTCGAATTCCCTTGGGTGAAATGGCCTTGATTTAAGACATTGCACTGAATACGCCCGTCTCCGAATTGTGGGTGCATATTTCCCCTTATGTTGGTGTGCTAAAGACTTAGCGGTGAGACTGAAGAGTTGACTCCTTGGCAGAAGAGAGAAGTTGTTCCAAGGATCACTCATTAATGCACGTTGAATTTAATCAATGTTAATAAGACAATGTAGGCTTTCACGGCTGGATATATTATTAAAAATATCTTTTATTTCCGGGCTGTATAGCCGTGGTCGATCGGACATTTTCCGCCCAAACGTTTCGCCCACAACTGCGGTAGACTTCTTCAGTGGTCCATTTTAATTAATCAACGTTGTCGGAAAAATCATCGATGTCACTGTGAAACGCGTTGAACGGCCTTTCCATAAAACGCTTAAGCGGGTTAGGTTGAAGACATTTCGTTTGATAGATCGCGAAACGAAGATCGCCAGCGCATTTTCCGCACGCATTGAATCGTAACTCGCCGGCAGTTTAGCACCCGCGCCGTATCGCCCGCAGCCCTCCCCGGCGCCGTCGCGTGGGAGGGGGCGGTCACCCTCGATGGCGCACGCGGGGCTGGCACGGAAGCGGAAGGAGAAAGTCTTCTTGAGCCGCCACCACCGCCGCCGCCGCCGGCCGCCCGCGCGCCCGCTGGCGAGCATTGTTGCTCCCGCCGCGGCCGCCGCCGCCTCGCCTCCGCCTCCTCTCGCTCGGGCCCACCGCCGCTCCGCTCCGCGCCGCGCCGCGCCGCCCCCGCTGCCTGCGCCCGCGAGTGCCCTGCGTCCGCGCCGAGCCGCCGGCGACGCCCTCCAGCTCCGTCGCGCCCATGTGCCCAACGCCCCGGCCCAGTCATGATGATTTGGAAGGGTAAGAGCGCGCCTTGGCTGCCCACGGCGCCGCCGGATGTGGGAGGCTGCATGAGCGGGTGTGTGTGTGTGTGTGTTTTGTAGTGGCTGGTGATGAAGTTCCCGGTTTCTTTTCGCACTTGGTGAACAGGTGCAATTATTGAAGAGTGCGTGGTAAGTTGTACCGGATGTATCCAAAAGTGTGGCGGAAGATGTTTGGTCGATTGGTTGAAGTTGGTCAAACTTTCCGGTCAACAAATTGTACCCATGATTATTCCGTAGACCCCGACACAACTCATGGGGAAATTGTGATAGCGTATGAGTATGTGCGTTTTTGGAGTTAAAAAAATCTTCAGTCTTTCTCGAAACTGATTTTTTTACTACAATATTATCTTCTTTATAACGTATTTTTTTTAGTACACACACCATTGTACTATAGGGTTTCTAGATTTTTGTTCAAAGGTAGAAGTAAAAGGAGTGCCCCTTAAGTGTTCTTTGCTTTATATGAATCTTCATGCAAATCTTGCGTTTAATGCGGAGCAAACTGCCTTGACTGTGTCCTAAGGTTCTGGATTGGTAAGAAAATCAATGTGACGAAGAAGCAAAGTCACTGGAACTGCGCACTCGAGGGATGCCGCGTGGCCTCAAGGCTGCGTACTTCGGCCGCCCACCCCCTTATCCCGCCCCTGAATGAGACGTCAGCCGTCAGTGACAGATCGCCTGAGTCATGTGACTTGCATGTTGCGCGTGTCACCGCGTGTGCTAATACCGCCTTCTCCGTTCTCCGTTTTCATTTGTCAAATCTCGTACTCCGTGCCTGTCAACAATGATCTGTAGTCTGCGACCACGCACGCATCGACGTTTTTGTTTCTTTTGTTTCAGACCCCCGATAAATTACTTCATTCCCTTCAAACGTAGGTAGTAAAAAAGACGTACGCTGATGATGTAGTACTGGAGCGCACTCCTATCTATTCCCCATGCCGACGCGTTATGCGTGAAATCCCAGGCGTGTATTAATTTAGAGCGCCTTTTAATGCCCGTAATTCGTGAGGGTCGGCGCGGCAATTTCTGGCCATCACTTCCACTTTGCATGTAAGTGGGTCTGATAGCGCTGTTTACATTGGCGGGCCGGCCGAGCGGCGGCACTGACCGCAGGGGGCCGGCGGCGGAGGGTGCGCAGTTCACGGGGGGGCCGAGCGACCCCTGCTGGCAGCGGCACGCAACCCTTGCGCCGCGCGCCGCGGCGGCTGCGTGCGTATGCGTGCGCGTGTGCGTGCGTGGCCGTGCGTGGGGAGTGCACGGCAACTGCACCTGCCCTCGGGGGCCAGGGGTGGGGGCAGATGCCGGTGCGCGGGTGAGCGGGTTGCGTGGGGACCGCCCGTGTCCCTCTGGTGGCGCTCCGCTCACGCGATGGCCCGCGGGTGACACTCGCCCCAACCGCCTTGCCATGCGGCCCCGCGCCGCTTCGGCCGCGAAAGGGGTGCAATCGTACGTGCCATCTAGATTGGGAGGCAATCGGCCATGTAATTACTTTTAAACGTCTCGAGGTCGTAAGTGGACGTGAGTTGCGCAATTTATTGAAGCCTGTTTTTCTCCAAATTAAAATATGTGATGAATTGATGATTTGTTTCAAGTAGTAACGTAGTATAACTTGGAACCCACTTCAGCAAAATATGTTGGTTCACGATGTTTGTGGATACTGTTTTGCAAAGCAATTAAAGTTTCTGAGAAGTACTCGAGAAATGAAATTTGTAGACCGTTGATAATCAGTAATAATTGTTTTAAAATTAATATCATATGTTTCATTTTTGACAAAATATTTAAAGAAAATTGTGTAATTTTTTTTATAATTTACCTCTTGCAAAGGAAACTATGTAATGGCCACGTTTATAGCTCATAACAGACCGATAGAAGAGTAAGAATTTTAGCCAGTGAAGCAGTAGTTATAAGAGTTTATCTTCCCGGAAGCTTTAAACCTTATTGTGTAAGATCCATCCCGCTTCGTAACTGCTAGTTGTCTTAGTCTTCCTCGCCCAGGGTTTGTTGTCATTCGTTTATCGGCCATTGACTCACAGGTGTAAATTCAGAGGAAAAGTGACTTCGCTGTATACTTATTGTTTACCGTTCAGATATTTTCGGAGATTGTCTTGTCTCTGTTCGGTCATTTATACATTTAGTTACGTAATAATCGACTTTTCTGTATTACGTTCGGAATTCCATTATTAACTTTTCAATACAGTATTTTCCTTTGTGTTTTTTCGGGCGAATAATAAAGTGAAAGATTTTTTTGTTGAAAATAAATATTTTATTCGTTAAGAGCTTAGATATATCTAAAGAGTTGAAAAAATGGATATCGTTCAATAAATATTTGTAACAAAAATAATTATCCCGAGAAATACGGTTTGGTGTTTAAAAACAAGGCAGCGACATTAGAGAAATTGTGTCACGGTGGATCTTTAAGATTTCACTGATTGTGTAATAATTTGCAACGAGACTTGAATCTTCAAAGACAAAAACATGAAATTTATAACGAAAATTATTGTTCATTCAGTGTTACCTAATAAACAAATGACATTAAGCGGCGGCCGAGAATATGGAGTTTCCTAGGGAGGGAGGCTGGACGACCATCGTAGCGGCGGCACTTCAGTTTGGTACACATGAATATATTGTTAAAGCAATACTTCGTCGCAGTTGACGATGTACTCCGCATGCGGAAAATGTGGGGAGTGGAGTCACGTGACCCGCGTGGCGGTGCCCGGGCCGGCTGCGCGCGTCGCCTGCCGCCGCGGCGGGCAGCGCGAGGTCAGGCGGAGCTGCGGCGGCGGCGGCGGCGTAACGACGGGCAATTACCAGGCAGAGCCCCTCCGCCCGGGGCCTTGATGCCGCGGGCGGGCGCTGGGGGCCCAGTTCACGTAACGGCTCCCGTTGCGGACACCCGCCTCCTCTGCCCTGGTCCGCCGAGGCGCAGCCGTGATACGTTGAGTAACGTGGAAAAGGCCTTTTGATGTGTGCTGGGTGGCCCTGTTCGCGGTTTATGACGGGCGCGTTTCCTTGAGCAAAGGCGGCTGCACAAACTACTCTTGTGGTTTAGAACAGAAGCACAGCAAACGTTCGAGCGCTTCATTTTATTCAGTTCTGGCGGTTCTTTATAGAATGTTGACGGTTAGTGTACGAAGTGTTCAATAAAGACTTACATCTGCAATATTCTCGGAACAAAGTTTATAATTCGTGAACGTTGCCTTGTTCTTTCGACAAAATGATTTCTGAAGTATGTTCAGACGGTTGAACAAAGTTTTGGTTGTATCATTTAACGTACCCCTGAGAACTGTTTTCATTGTTGTGTAGTTAATTTCTGAGAACGATGTGGGGTTGTTCTCTATTCGCCATCAAAGTATCAAAGTAGCATTCCTTAAGACAGGAAACGCCCTTCACCTGCCTGAAAGCTGATGGCGAAGATACGTCTCATGCGAAAAAACTGAGAGCCTTCGTTGCACACACATCCCCTGAGTTACAGCAGTTCATGGAGATTTCGTCACTTCCACGTACTTTGCTCTTGAGTGGGTATATCAGCTCCGCATCCGAACGTCAACTTTTGACAGATCCTCAGTAGTACTGAACAATATACTGTCGACTCCGGTTATAGTGAACTTCTGGGGACTAACATTTTTGGTTCACTATATCCGATGATGTCAAATAGAATTTATCCACAATTACTGAGATAATACAGAGATACAGCAAAATTCATTAACAGCACGAACTGAAAATTTCAATATCTTCATTTGTTCATAAAAAATCAATTATTTTCAATTGTTTGCTTCGTACGTTTTTCATTAGTAATTTATCTAAATCCTTCTGCAGATTTTGGGCTCTATCCTTACTTCATTCTGCATTGTCCTCTGTCTCTAAGTAGAGAAATGCGGTATTGACACCTTTCAATGCCTCTTGCACTGTTGGAACACCGTCCCACTCTCCAAAGGCCCTTCAAATCGCCTAATAACATTGGAAATACAATTAATTTGTAGGACTTACGACCTAAGTTCACTATAGCCGAGATTCAGGTGCGCTATAACAGAATCTTTTTATGTTTATGTGAAATGTAAGTAAACCGGAACCTGTGACTTAAGTTCACTATAACCGAGGGTTCACTATATCCGAGTACACTGTAACCGGAGTTGACTGTATTTGACTGCTTACATGGCCGTTTTTGTATGTCTATCCCCAAACACGGTGGGCCTACGTTATTAAATATAACGAAGGTAATTAACCACAATGCCAGAAATTTCTCCCGAGAACGTACCGTTGTGTGTCTGATTGCGGAAGTAATCCAAATTGTACACTTTCCCTTCGAGTAGAAAGTGCCAAAAACAGCGCGTCTGCCAAAAGATGCTCGTACCCGCCACGCCGCGTCGCCCACCGCACGGTTTCATCGCGAATTCTTCTCGTCCTCCCCCCTCCCCGCCCCTCTTGCCCCCCCCCGCCCGGTCTCATTCGCGCTCCAAATCAACGCCGCGCAACGCGATCGCAGGCGGTGTCGACTGCTTCCGGCGCAGCCCCTCCCCTCCCCGCCCCGCACCGCCCCGCCCCCGCCCCTCCAGGGCTTCCAGCGAACAATACGAGAAAGAGTCGGCCGCCGCCGGCGGAGGAATGCGTTGCATAACGCGCGCGCTAATTAGTGCAGGAGGCAGCGCGGCGGGTGGATCGGGGCGGAATATTTCGTCCTTGTTCTGCCACACGCGTCTTTGTGTGTTTAGGGCACGCGGAATGCCGTCGTGCCGGGCCGTTCCGTGCGGCCTCGATCGGAAACGGCGTTCGAGGATGCAAACGTGCGAAGAAAGAAGGACAAATGGGTAGAACTTTTAATTTGCTTTGTACGTTTCTCCTGGGGTTTATTAAAGAAAAGACGGACTCGGTATGCGCTGATATAATAATCTACTTGCGGAATATGTAAATGCATGTACGCCAAGCAAGCCATGCATGCACAGAGTGTGGCAAGACTGGTTTGTGCGCAACACTGTTACAGGGACTTGAATGCTTTCGAGGCCTTATGAATTGAAGTTCGGTATCATTATATAACGCGAAGTTAATGTGTAATATGTATTGCAGAGCAAGCGTTTTTATTAAAATCCTTCACTACTCGTAATGCATGGAAAGTTCTTGCCTTTTTGCTATTAGGAAATTGTAAGTTGTTTTGTCATCGCTGATAGAAAATACGAGTACATAGTACGTGAACAAAGTCTGCGCGCTTTAAGCTTGAGATGCTAATAGATAATCTAAGACTAACAGATATTAGAAGACGCCAGAACAACGCATAGTTTGTTTCGAATATTAAAACATAAGGAAGAAACGATCTCTTGGCGAGTGAAATAAAGTGAATCGAAAGGCGGAGGGCGCGGTTTTGAGTGATCGGATGGGAGGGACGGCAGCGGCAGCCTCGAGGGCGCGGGGGAGCGGCGTCGCACGCGGCGGGGGCGAGGGCAAGGGCAGGGGCGAGGATGAGGGCGGGGGCGAGGGAGGGCGAGGGCGGGGAAGAACGCGAGGGCGAGGGAGAACGTGGGGGGGGGAGGCGAGGGCGGGGGCGAGCGCGGCCGCTTCACGCCGTCGCCCGTCACAATCGCGCCACGGCCCCTCGCGCGCCGCCGGCCCTTCCGAGTTCCTTCCCCGGGCTCTCGCGCGTAATTAGGGCGATACACGCCGCTGCCGCCTTTCAGCGCGACAACAATGCTTTTCAGTACGGTCGCGCTGGGGACTCGTAATCTCTTCCTGTGAATTCACAGAACTTCACTTCTGGAATGTCGCGTTGGATTTGGAATGGTACTCGAGAGCTAGCCTTTTTAGAAAGCGGGTTTTGGTTTAACCGTTATTAAATCTTCAAAAAAATGTGTTCGTGGAATGGATTTGTGACGCATATTGTTTGGTTTGTTTCTTCTCTTATAATTTTCGGGTATGTAGTGCTATATCTCCTTTGCAAGAGCATATTTTCAATATTAGTCTGTTATGTCACAAGGAAATCATTAAACAGTAGAATGTGTTTCACTTTTTACACCATAATGCTCGACTTCCTCCATGCAGTACATCGAATTATTTGTCCACTTCAGTTTTTCTGTCTCTTTCCCCTCATTTCACGATTACTCATTTGTCACATCTATCATACATGAAGGACAGGTTTTTGTTCAGTATGTTCATTCGGTCCATTTTCTTGTTGGCGCAGCATACTGCCTCATACAGTGAATGTGGCATTAGAGAAATTGGTACAAAAACAGTGCGTTTCTTTAGATCCTACCCAGTACATATTCACACACAAAATTAAGGTTTTCTGGTAGGAGTAAGGTTGAGTTTTTCAAGCAACGTTTTTCCTATTTCCACAGTTGGTATTGCCTGGTTTGGACGAGATTTGAGAGGATTGCCCCTAATGACCAGTTCACCTCGCATTAATCGGCCAGTGTCAATAGCCGGAAGCAATAAATACCATTGGCGTGTTTTCGAGCTGTGGTTGCTCGCATATCCAACACGACAAATGAGCCCAGGCGCCGTGTCCCGTTTGCTTTGCGCGAGGTGAAGAGCGACGCACTGTGGACACCGCGATGCGGCGCCTGATAGACCCCGCTTTGACCTCCACCGCCCGCCCCTCCGCCCCCGCCCCTGCCAGGGCGGTCATTTGCCGGGCGCTTCCGGTGGGCGGCCGGCGGCGGGGGTGCTCGGGGCAATGAGGGCGTCCTGCACGACTGCCAGCGTCAAGTACTGCACCAGAGGCGGTGGAAATACCTGCATTCATCCATAAGAAGCTCCTGGCTTCATGTATTGATATTTCTGAGGTGTGGATACTAAGTATTTCATAGTCGTGGACTGTAATTAAATTTTTGATAACAGAAATAATATTTGGATCATACAAATTGCCCAGTCGTCCTTTAATTTAAGTTAGAAGAAATTGTATGATTACCGTAATAAGACTTTTCATTACAGAACGTAATTTTTCAAATGCGCTCCTGTGAAAATTTTGTAATTTGCTCCTCAGATTATTATTTAAATCGTCAGCAAAAAAAGTTGGTTTGATGTATTTCTCCCAATGTGAGGAAAGATTCCCCTCTTCATTTAATGTGTGGGATCCCGTTTACATTGCCAACTCCACGTGTTAATTCTTTCTGTGCCCACATATTAGACGCAAGATATTTTATTAATTATCTGCGCGTCGCAGCAGAATAGAATTGCTGTAGGGGCGCGTATTTCATAATTAACCCTGATCTCTGCCCACTGGAGCGCTGCCCTGCCAACGGGGCCGCTTCCCTGACGTAACGGAGGAAGGTCTTCCGGCGCCTCCGCCACCACCACTCGCTGCTCATGACATAACCGCAAAAAAGTGAAACCCTCCCGCCCACACCCTCGCCCACTCCGTCGCTCACAGCGTGCGCGCGCGCGCGCGAGCGAGTGAGCGAGCGAGCGCACACGCACGCGCGCTTGGACGCCCGCGCGCGCCCTCGCCCTCGCCCCCGCCCGCCCCCGCGCTCTTCACGCTTTCTAACTACTTTTATAATAGGCCTCCTCGCGGCGACGCCACGCCCCCGCGCGGTGGCCCACACGACGCCCAAAGGGCCTCTGGCGTGTTTCCGGGAGTTTCCACAAGTGGTTTTTATCTCTGGACGGCATCAGTTTAAGATCAGTTGTTGTTTTGCTTGTGACACTCCTCTTGATGTTGAGAAAGTACCTTTGCACAGGCTTAGGAATAAACGCGGTTTTTGTAGAAATGTACCATGAGCACAGGGTAGTTACTTTCTGGAAAATCGGTAAATGTCGGGGAATATATTGGGTCTAGAAAAATTTGGGAATACATATGTGTGTGTGGGTGTCTGTGTGCGTATGTGTATTTGAAGTCGTGGAAATATTTGAGACCTACATGGTTGTCTATCACAGATACAATGTTATTTTTCGCACAATATTTATTTCTTAAAGAAATATTGTTATTTTTTATTTTCGACTTGAAATCACTTTGCTGTCAAAATAGTCAAACTAAATAATAATAATAATAATAATAATAATAATAATAATAATAATAATAATAATAAAACCATTGGGCAAGGCCTCCCACTTAAATACTGGGGGTGGCTCATAATTGTAACCGCTTTCAGGTGAGCTAGTCCTGGAGAGTGTTAGTCAAACTTGCCTTTATTTAATATTTTCTTAAATGCTGAAAGTGACAATAGGTGAATATTGCACAATTTTTATCGTTTTTATAAACACATTCCTTCGTCTCTGGATAGCTCGCTGGGAGTGGGGGGGGCTCTTGGCCAATTTGCGCAGGATGTGGGTGTGCGCGGGTGTTGCTGAGGAAGCGGGGGACGTTGCCCTCGCTTCTGGAACTGAAATATGAGGAGAGAGTACGCGGATGGACCCTATCTGATGCGGTGACGCACTCTTCGCACCTCGTGAGTCCCACGTCAGATGACCTTCGCAGAATTTCCGCAGCTACCACATCTCGCGCCGCGTGTCAGACCATGCCAAGGGGGCGGGTATCGTGTCGATTTTCTCTGGTCAGAATATCTCAAAGGAGCATGTCTTACTATTGATACTACTGTTCTGTTTACAACAAAGTTGTAGAGAGCCAAATGGCAACTAAGAAAACAAGTTGGAATGTGGATTTGTTCTGAATTGTAGTACGTGCTCGATTCTGAAATTGACCCGATTAAATCTATATGGCAGAAGTGTAGAAATAAAAATTGTCTCCGATTGTTATATAATCGATGTTCCGTTACGATTTTCAATCGCAAGCTAGTTGCTTCACCTTGCCGTAAATGAGATGATAATTGTTTCTTCTCAGAATTCTCGGAAACTCGTTGCGATTCTGATGCTTTTCGAGACTCGTTTGTTTTTAAAATACGGTATCCGTCACGTCGACCAGTTCATTGAACTTCATTGAATGAAATCGTCAAATCGTCAAACATCGATTTTGGAAATCACCAGTTTGTGATTACTTCAGATGATTCCTTCCGTAAACAACCTGCTTATGACGTCTTACGAGTTTGAAGCATCATTCATACGAGTGCTACCAAATAGTAAAGCAGTAGACGGGTTTTCGTGGTTTTCTTTATTTGAAATTCTCCGCGTTCTATGCTACATAATGCGTTTCATCAGACATTCGTACGAACAGACCACTTACATTCATCCCTTGAATAATCCCCCCGTCCATCACAATGGTTTCCGTAAACAACTCGACGCGAAGGCAACGGATCTCTTTCTCGCGGGTCGCATCAACGCGTTCAGCCCGTTAGGGTTGGCCTTTGCGGTGGCGCGAGTTTCGAGTGGCGTCTTTGAGCGAAGGGTTGCTCCCGGAGTGCACTCCGCGCGCGAACAGCCACCTTCGTGGAACCCCTTCGCTCTGGCAGAAGGTCAGGCGCGGGTGCATTCCATCGGGCGGGCGCGGCGCGCGCCCTTGCTCTCTCGCATCCAAAGAGCATCAAAAGACATTCCTGGGGGCGGCGCGCGCTTTCACGGGGCCCGACCGCGACGCGCGTCTCTCGGACCCTGCGGCACTCCTGAATGAGCGATTCGGATGAATGGGCTGAAAGAACGGGGTAGGCGAGGCCCGGCTGGATGGAGTGGGAGGGGGTGTGTGGTATGTGTGTTATAAGGGAGGCGAGACAAGGGATGGATGAGTGAGCGTTGGAAATGTGTGAAGCTCCTGTTGGGTTGCTGAGAGGTGGGGAACATTTCTGCTGGCGAATATTTTTGCTTTTTTTGTTTTGCCGCGTGTATTTACGAGTCGTCTGTCGTTTCTCAAAGTGTTGTGAGATTGTCATTGATTTCCGCAACTTCACGCACGTTTAACTGGCGCGTGCATACATTGTTTTCCTGAAGTTTGTGCCAGCGTGATGTTCTGCGTGATTATTAGAGATTAGCAGGTAAAATGAATTGCGAAAATTGGCATTTTAACATATTGAAACTGCATAATATGCATTTTAGAGACCGCATTGTATGCAATCGCACTCCAAGCAATGTACTGAGCTATCCATTTGAGGAAAACGAATGCTTAAATTACAGGTAAAATAAATTATGGATGTCTTTCAGCGTTTCATCATACAGAATTCTACAGATTCATTGTCGCAAACGTGATGGCTCAGCGAGTGTAAAAGTTTAATTGTTTTGTCTTTTATGCGATTCTATTTGTGTTGTGTGTCAAGGTGAAAGTTTATTGCTTATATTATAAAATACAAAGCAAGACCGAAATTCCATTTAATTCATATTTATTAGCTTTTATCTTGGTACAATCCTGTGCAAGGTTTTGGTTAGCGTATGACGATAGGTAATGTTAGCGTTAATGTTAATGGCAATTTTGATATAAATAACTCAGTTGTAAACTTATGTTCACGTCTTTTGTAGTAATATTTCTGAGTGAGTCCCGCTTGATGATAACACAACGGTAGGCCAATGAGAGGTAGTCAAGCCTAAAATGAGAGTTCTTTCAGTTAAGCATACCAGGGCGCGCTCCGTATTTTGAACTTATGTCGTCAGAATTATAGGTTTCCATTTGGTTGTCACATAGTAGGAAAATACCTTACTTATCTTCTTTGTCTCAACATTTATATGCAGGAGTCCGACAAACGTAAATGAACTGTTTTTCAAAAACGCATTATTTGGTGTGTGATCCTCTCACTTCCCCCCTTGGAAATTTGGGGAGACTACAATTTCTTTGGCCTTTAAGACTGGAATGAGTCGGTCGTGTCTCTACGTTTCGCATCAAGCCGATGGGGATGATCCACACGGCCGTGCGTTCGTCAGGCGAAGTTCCCCGATTGGCAGCCGGCCCACGTGCGAGCCACGTTGAAGCGCGTCTGCGTCGGCAGCTGCGCAGGGCGCGCAGTGGCCCCGATCTCCAGCGCCGCGCGCAGCGTCGCCTTTGATCTCCAGCGCCCTCCCCGCCCCGCCTCGCCCCGCCCCCTCCGCCGGCGGACGTTATTTCCGGAGTTACTCGTCCGGCGAGTTCGCTCCTCCTCTCCCCGCCGCTGGCGCCACCTTTGTGTATACTCTGTGGACGGTGGTGAACGCGCGCAGATGCGTAGAACTCGATGTCGAATGTAATTACGGGGTTCGCCAGCTTGTTGCCGCTTGAAAACCTTTTTGAATACAATTTTATTACATTTTCAGAATTATTATTATTATTATTATTATTATTATTATTATTATTATTATTATAGAAACGTCTATCACTTGTATGAAGTACTGTTTGGCTATGATCTTCTTCTAAATAAATTCCACCAAAACTATGTAGTATGTATTAGTTTGCCAAAACACAAGTATACAATACAGAGATATTGGAATCCGTTTTCCTAGATCGATTCCCTATTTCTGCTTTACTCCTTAATTGGTTTCTCCGCGATTTCCAAAACGTTCCACCTCGCACTGTTGCATGCTGTGGGCCCCCCATGTCGTGCTCCTCGGGAGCGCTGCGGTCGGGCGCCCGGGCTGTTACATACCGGAAATCGCCCAACGCACGGCGCGGACCGATTGTTTCGAGGTCGATCACCTCTTTCATGGGTCCTTTTTTCCTGTAGTAACCAGTGCTTCGTCACAAACGAGATTTTCAGGCGTTTTCCCGCTTGTTGATGCTTTCGTAATGTATTTTTGCTCATTGGCATTCTCTGCCATCTTATTCTGATTATCCAAAAGTATATTCGATATTAAATTATATTGTTCCCGCAGTTTCCATTTTTTAGAGATCTTATCGCATTCTTATCTCCTAGACGAAATGTCAAATAATTAGTTCAGAATGAATTAAAGATGTGTAAATAAATAATCGGTAAATCGAGATATCAAGAGTTTGTACTAAAAGTACAAAATATTTAACAAAACACTGAAATAAGTATCACAACATAAACGACAAAAAAGGATGTTAGAATAAGTTGGTTCTGAGAATTTACAGAGACTCTGTGTTTCAAGGGAAACAAAACTTACCATTATGTTCACTTACATCATAACCCTTACGACTATTCACATCATTGAAATAATTTTTCTTACACCTTACTTTTTCATTTGCCTCTTCGTGCATTGGAAAATTCGCATTTTCCCCACCCCGTGACAAACTTCCCCCCGCCTTCGAGCCCTTGTGGCACGCCCCATTCGTGGAGCCGGCTGCAGCCCCCACGTGCTCTGGGCGGGATAGAGGGGGGGGCGGTACCTTCGAGGCTGGAGAACAAGACGCCGCGTCGACGCACGGATCGTCTTTCGCGCGCGTCGCGAGCGAAGAATGCCCAGCGCGGGCGACGCGGCGCGGCGCAGCGCGAAGGGGCGGGGCGGGGCGGCGGGCGCGGGGCTCGCGTGCGCGCGCCGGAAGCGCCCCATTGAAGCGGCGCGCGCACGGCCCCCGCCGCTTCCGAAGCGCCCTTTGTTGCCGCTTCCGGTTGGTCGACGCGAAACCGAACCCTCCCCCCACCCCCTACCCCTAACCCTGTGCGCCCGGCCCGCGCTAGAGCCACGCCGCACCGCGCCGCGCAGCTGCCCGCCGGGATTGCATACCCGGCAGGCGCCCAGCGCTGCCACGCCGCCCCGCCGGATTATTCCTTTTCGGAATGCCGTACTCTAATGTCCAATTAACCAAACGGAGGAACTAAAAGACTCTCTTCATGGTTGGCGTCCGTTAAGGATTTGACAGCCCTCAGTCTGTTACGAGCAACAGATACAAATGAGTTGAATAAAAAAATTACGTGTGAGTTCTCCTATTGCAAGAAAATGCTATCACCCTCTTCGAACATGGCTTGGTTTACACATTTCAACTGCTTCAGTTATGTCCTCTGTATCGATGTAACATTATTATATAATATTGGGCTTATAGTATTAATATAGAAAAATATTGTATAATGCAATGTAATATAGTGCATATAATAGCGTGAGTACATAAATAACTAAAGTAACAAATGCAACGTACAGAATTCGGTCACTTCATTTTGCGTATGATTGTGAAGTTGTGTGTACGATTTGTACCTTTATTTCAACATCTTACCCGCATCACACCATCAAGATATGTTTTCCTAAGGAGTGTTATTCCAACGTATCGGACAAAAGCAGGAGAGTAATAATTCTTGACTTCCCCTCTTCAGGTCGGAGTTGCCACACCCGCAGTGGTCTCTTGGGAAATCGTCGGTTCGTAGTGGGATCGTCGATCTAATTGAGGGCCTAACAGGGTGGGTTGTGTACCCAGGCAATGTATACGTAGTTGTTCGTTATTTCTAGGGTTTCATCATCAGGCAAATAACTTGTAATGTAATACATTGTTCGCTTGATACGACGTATTTGGCAAGGAATTAGTACAGCGAGTTACAGTTCATATTCATCGTTTCTATAGTTTGTTGTGAGAATTGTACAGGCGGTAGATATGTGGGCAAGAGCAAACGATGTATACGGCATGCAGAATTTTTTAAGAGAAATCTTTGACCGGGGAAGATGTCCAGGAAGCTCTGAGAAATTATAAACCGGACGAATATTTTCTACGAAAGTGCGTGTTACTGTTGCAACAAGCCATTTTCTCTTGTTAACCACGAATGTCGGTGAAAAATGATAACTTAATTAACACGTCCATTTTCACATATTTCCCTGTAGTATACACGGACAATCCACATTAGCTGCACCCATAAAACACACACATCTCTGGTATTCGAATAACTGTTGATGCGATTGGGAGAAATTTTTCATTGGAAGTGTATGGAACTCAGGTCTCTCATTCCCTTAAGTGCCATTTGGAAAAATACCTGGCATTTCTTTTATTCTTTCGTCTGCTCTATCTAGCTGTTTAAGTTCCGTTGTTTTCATGTAGATTCTACAGATATTCTTTAAGAGGTCTTTGTGGTTCCATTATGCACCTCTGAGAACGCTCGCGTGTTAATGTAAAAGAGGTTAAGTGAGCGAAGCATGATTTTCCGAGAACCGGTAATTTGAAGGTGGAGGTGTCCAAATAAGAATGCATTGCCGAGGCGAGTTCCGGTCTTGTACAATATAAGTGGCCGTTCTAAATAAAATAACGTTGTCTGTACGCATTTTAACGAAACAGTGATTTAGCATTGCAGATAAGATGGCGTTATTTTCGGAGGAAAACGAAGGGATTTGGCATAAAGAAGCTGCAACTGTTGCTCGGAAAGAAAGGCAAGG
Organism: Acheta domesticus; assembly: GCA_031308135.1. Taxonomy (NCBI): domain Eukaryota; kingdom Metazoa; phylum Arthropoda; class Insecta; order Orthoptera; family Gryllidae; genus Acheta; species Acheta domesticus. The sequence goes on from JAHLJT010009355.1 coordinate 33,219,870, forward strand.
GAACCGTTCCGTGACGGTGTGCTTGAGTACTTCTCAGGAAGACATAAAGCTTTTTTCACTTTAAATACTGTCTGTTAGGATTGCAAAGCACGAGACCAAGATGGCTTCTGATTGCGAGAATTGTGGACGATAGTCCATAGTTCACGCTCATGAAGATACATCAGTTGAAAGGGGCACCACCTTAACCCAAAACTAACTTGTAAATGTTTCAAATATAAACTCTCAGAGAAACTGTTGACGAAAATACAAACTAATTCTTTTGTTAATGAATGCAAAGGATCATTTTCATCGGAAAGTTCTTTGTTTAATTTATTGTGTCAAAGCACAGATAAAGCACATTTGGCAAGCAGATTTCATATGCATGATATGAAACTCAAGCAGATATTTATATAGTATTATATAGTAATTTATAAATTGGGTGAGTGAAATAATCAATAATATTTGCTGGAATTTACTGTACGAGATCAATAACATCTGCAATTCGATATGTATGCCTACCTTCGACATTTGTTTCATTCAATTAAAACAATCTTTTTGTGTGGAAATGAAGTATTTTACGCTTATTGTGCGCTGGCACAATAATTAAAGAATTTTTATATGAAAATGATCCCTCGCATTGATTCACATAAGAATAATGTATTCTCGTCATGAATTGTGCGTTTCCTTTAGGTTTACCTTTGAACGTTTACTACTACTAATCAAAGTTGCACCGATATTTCGTTCATTTGAATCGTTCGGAAACGCGCTCGATTTGGATCCCAATTGATCATCCTACCACAAACCCCTCCTGCGCGCGCCACTGCACGTGCCCGAACAGCCGCGTTGACTTCCATGAAGCACACGTGGCAACGAGCCGTTCCGTGTCGCCGCCGCAGATTTCTTTAACCCAGTTCCTCCCCGTGATTCGTGTTACGTAACAACGCGGAGCAAAACTGTTGTGATGGCGCAAGCGCTCGCCCTACAATGGACGAAAAAGCGATAGCGCAATTTAAATAGGGGCCCCTATTGCTAAATACGGAGCTTTATAAAGTCTAGCCGCGATTTGCATGCGGCTGCTTGAATTACATGGCGTGTCGGCCCCGGCATATGATTACGGGCGGCGCAGCGGCCGGGCCGCGCCGCGCCGCTCCGCGCCACGATGGCGGTCGGGCGCCGGCGGTGGCCATTGCGGCCATGGGGACGCACGTTGCGCTGTTGTGCATCTTCCCGCTTGTCGTCCTGGCGACCGACAGTTTCGTTGCGTTATCGATTCGTTTTCGTGATTGATAATGTCCCTGCGAGATCTATCAATGATAATGGAAAATCATTACAGTCGCAAGTCATGTTCATGGAAATATTGAAATGCCCATTGTGTGTGGACTCTTTACGAGATATAATCCAGAGCTCATGAGCAATTCGCCTGAACTCTTAGGAAGTCACGGAGGTTGACCGAAAAATACTGGATGGGCAGGAAATGCGCAGTTGACAAACATCCTGCATTTTAGTTTAGCTGTATTTTTAAAAAGATGTTTTTTGTTTATTTAATTTCGTTCTCATCTAACGTGTTTATCTTGTAAAATTGAAACTATTTTTGAACCTACTAGAACTATTATGTGTTAATGAGGTCAAGCATGAATCGAATGTCTTAATTCATTGATCATAATACTATTTTTTCTAGCTAGATTTTCTATGCTATGTACCCAAAATCTTGATCACAGCGTAACTTTGAAATAGGGGGGAATAAAGGAACTAAATCGTGAATCGTGTAACATCGAAATTCTTCAACTCATTTAGTCGGTTATTCACGTCTGTCTTGTTAGGAGCTCGCTGCGAAGTTTGGGAGGCATTGTTGCGATGGCTCGCTGACGCAGTGGCCGCGCGCAGAAGGTGAGCGAGCGTCGGTGAGTCAGAGCGCCCGCCCCGCCCCCCCCGCCCGCCCGCGCGGCGCCGCGACGCTCCGCGACGCCGCCCGCGCGGAGGCCCCTGCAGGGGCGGCGCCCGCTGCGCCACGGACCTCGCGCCACGGTCGGCGCGCCACCGCGCCGCTCAGCGCCAGTGCCGCTGAAAATGAATTTGTGTGCGTGTGTATGTGAAAGGGTGAATGAGGCAGAGGAAAAGCAGTTTTGAAAGAGCAAGTAATGAATGGGTATATACTCACATGTGAGTGGTTATTTACTGACATGAGTGGGTATGTACACGGGAGAGGATATGTACTCTTATTGGAGTGGGTATGTACTCTTATTGGAGTGGGTATGTACTCTTATTGGAGTGGGTATGTACTCTTATTGGAGTGGGTATGTACTCTTATTGGAGTGGGTATGTACTCTTATTGGAGTGGGTATGTACTCTTATTGGAGTGGGTATGTACTCTTATTGGAGTGGGTATGTACTCTTATTGGAGTGGGTATGTACTCTTATTGGAGTGGGTATGTACTCTTATTGGAGTGGGTATGTACTCTTATTGGAGTGGGTATGTACTCTTATTGGAGTGGGTATGTACTCTTATTGGAGTGGGTATGTACTCTTATTGGAGTGGGTATGTACTCTTATTGGAGTGGGTATGTACTCTTATTGGAGTGGGTATGTACTCTTATTGGAGTGGGTATGTACTCTTATTGGAGTGGGTATGTACTCTTATTGGAGTGGGTATGTACTCTTATTGGAGTGGGTATGTACTCTTATTGGAGTGGGTATGTATTCTTATTGGAGTGGGTATGTACTCACATGGGAATGGGGTGTACTTACATGTTTTATTGGGTATGCACCTACTCACGTGTGAGTGGGTATGTGCGCACATTTAAGTATGTACATGTGCGTGCATGTGTGTATCTGTGTTGTGTGTGTGCGCGCGCGCAAGCGCGCGCGTCCGCGCTACTTATTTGTTCTTAGTGCAAGCAAACCCGGAAAATGTTGAAATCCTTGAAACGACAGAAAATATATATTAATGAGGGGAAAAATAATGATTTCTCTCACATCCATGCCTATTCAGTGTTTTGTAATTGGAGTTCAATGGTTTCAAGAGTGAGTGAAGATTTCTATATTATTATTTAATTTATGATTTATGACTTGAAAACGTCTTTATGGTGCCATTAACATTTAGGATGGGGAATTTGAATTTCATTGTTTGAAAATTCAATTAATCTTAGTCGATAAGGAAAATAAATATATGAATTTAATTGTTTATGACGGTCACCTACAAATTCACCTTTTGATAGTTACTATAAATTTCTGTACGAGTTATTGTTTCGACGTTTATTCTTTCCAGCACGAGGGTACTATAGGTTTTGCAAATTCAACACCAATTTGCAATTTACGACAAGGCGTGGAATAAACTCATAACCTTAAGAGTCCAAAGTAATCGCTAAGAACACCCTCAACGAAGTACAGAGGGCGATAAATATCGGAACTTTACGACCCGCAGGAGCTGTAAGAATCGTTCCAAAAACTTTTCGCGCATAAGGTATTAAATTTCGCTTCTATTCGCCAGTGTCTTAACGCCGGCACTTTATTGAGTGACGCGGTAACGACCAATAGAGCAATCATCAAGAACGAACAAGAAGAGAATCCGAGATGTGGAATCAGTCTGAAGGAAAATTCTCCGCGTGTTGCTGCCGAACTGGTTGCATTTGCGGTAGTCTAACCTGCACCGTGAGGCAGTGGCTATAGATTGCGGGGCCATCACTCCAGGGGCGGTCTTGAAGAAAAGTTACAGGAGCTAGAAATGAGATTATGGTTCAGTTAAAAAAAGAAAAAAAGAGAGACAACCCGAACTGTTCTTAATACTTTATCTGCGATAGTTCACTATGCATTCTTGTGGTTGGTTAGTTTTATAAGCACATGCGCCGTAATGAGTTCTTAATAATACAGTCTTTCTTATAGGCGAAATAAAACAAAACAATGAAGCCTCCTTTCGAAACTAACATGTTCAATATATTACAGTTTGTACTTCGCATTATTGGTGCATGTCATATTGATCTTAAAGTAACATATTTCAAAAGTATAACTTAAACACTGAAAATAAAAATGTTATTCTTGGATCATTGAAATCCGTTGGTAGGAGCAAATTTTAACAGGGCAGGGCGGCCAGGAATTCACAAATCACCTTTAAAAAACATAATTCCGTTCATTTCACACTGACGGATTGAAATTTGAAAAGGGTCACTCAATTAAGTAATTTAAAAATGACAACGATGTTTTATAACTTGCAAATCTCATTTTATTTGTTCTTTTATCGCATTTTATTTTTAAATGTTCGTGTAACTGTTCACCCCTACTTTTTGTTTACTTCAAGCGCATTCCCCTTTTGATGGCACTCTCGCCGAAGCTGATGAATCGTGACGTTCGCAGAGGCGCTTAGTGTCAGTGCTGGGGTTTCGTGAAGTGGCCGCCGCCGGGCGCCAGCGAGCGCGCACGCCGTGCGGTCGCTGTGGCGTGGCGTGGCGTAGGCGTGCGCGGGACGGGCGTGAGCTCGAAAGCGAAGTGCGGGGCGGGGCGGGGAAGGGTGGGGGTGGGCATCGCTGCGAGCCCGCCTTGCGTGACGGCTCACGCGGAAAAATCGCCCGAGACGACGCCCACCTGCCCCCGCCCCAAGGGCGAATGAGTTCCGTGGGGATTGCGGGTGGCTTCGTCCAGGGGAAACGGTCTGCACTGGCGCGATGGTTTTGTCATTCCCATGCGAATTAACTTCTTATGTATTACGTATGGATGTAGGCTTATACAGTTGTCAGGATAATTTGCTTTTCTGGTATCTTGTATTTGATACAGCCTGTTACTCATTCCTTACCCTCTTTTTTGGTTGAAAATTTACCTAAATAAAATATTACAATAGGAAGACATTAGTAACTATTTGACTTGGATGGGGAGGTATTCTGCGGACGATAACGATACATGACGAGTAAATGTCTAACAAAATGGTACTACTACGATACCACTGGAACCATATTTTGAATATGTCATGTGAAAGGAAATCGGTGTTACTTGTGTATTCGTGAATTCAATAATAAAGAAGATTTAAGTTGAAACTCTTGAAGCAAAGAGTGTAAACTCCGTTTTAATCAGCAGAAGTTGCCTTTGTCTATTCACGGAATTCGAAATGTGTAAGCAGTGGACATATTTAAGCTTTTGTTTCCAAATGAGTTGTCAAAAAAAGGAACACCGATTAGCATTCGGGTATTTAGCAATCAGTTGACAGTAAATTATTTGTTGTTCAGATATATGCAAAGAACTCGCACAATGGAGTATCGTCTGTGTGTGTGTGTGTGTGTGTTCATACGATGGCTATTTTCTTTTCTGCAATAATGGCAATTAACTTGATGTTCATATAAGCTTTGGTTCTGAAAACGCGCGTGAAGTCGCCTCTGACGGAGCGTGATCACGGGAAATACAGCGCTCGATTTCGCTGGGCGGGGGCTGAGCAAAGGCTCCTGCCGGCTACGTGCGAACAGCTCGCCGCGGGAGCCCCGTATGCTAATCTGGGGGCGTAAATCCCGGGCGAGAAACTGCTTGGATAAACACCTCTCTTCTCATTACTTTTCCCAGCAACTCTTGATGTGGGAAGAATGAAAACGTTATATTAAGAATACGTTATGCGGGACAAGTAATCAATGTATATTTTTACCTTATTACGTCTCATTAAGGGTAATATTCTGAATCTCAAATTGTAAATGGAGAGAATACACGTGATGCTATTTCTTTTCTCGTATAATATGCCCTAAGATTGCGTATTTCTGGAATATTTTTGTGGTTATCTTGTGAGTCGGATTTCATTTATTACAGAAGAATTAATTACCGAATAGTGTGTAATCCAGTAGATAAAATGCTAATTATGACTTTTTAAGTTCGTACTCCAAATAGCATTCATTGCGATATCTCCACCTATTTACAGATATTTCTTCTACTGCCCAAAATTTTGTGCGTTTCTGTTCATGTTATCCAAATATCTCTGGGGAAAATGTAGCATTCTGTTGAAGGATATCTTAGGAATCTTATTCTTGTCTGATGAATTGCATTGTGTTCAGGTGTTGTACAGAGTTCTGCTAGCTGATATTCAGACAGCACAAAAGAACCTTGGCGTGCGTTTTCGACCCTTCTTTCGTTTCCGGTCTACCGGCTGAGTGGAGCGGAAATCTGTTTCATCTTTGTTATGACCTGCTTCTCAAAACTTTAAGCATATCGGAAGATTGATTATTATTGCTATTATTATTATTATTATTATTATTATTATTATTATTATTATTATTTTTATAATTATTGGAGAATGGCCAATTTACTGAACGGAAAAACAGATTAATAATCTTCATCTGTTAACTTTATAATTTATTGAAGTCCAAGGTATTTTATATGTGCAATTGTCAGGTGAAAATGTAGATTCAGTCAACTTCTGTTACTTCCTCCTGGCAACCGGATATTTCGCAGTACAGCGTTCCTCGCGTAATAACGAATTAAATTTGTATTAATTCAACATACGCAAACTTAAGATATCATTCTTGATCATAAAAGTGCAGGAAGCAGCCTCAGAGAAGGCGAGGGTTCTGGATATGATGTAACTATTTTACACACTGTCAGGAAATAATTGGGCAACGGGTAGATGTTTTCTTCTCTGAAAAAGAAATTAAAAAAGATGTTTTGGATAAATGAGGTTGCTTCATGTAGTTACGGGTGTATATGTTGAAATTGAAGCTACCACGTACAATGTAGGAACTTTTAATCTTTGTGGTACTATTGTAGTACTATGTGGTGTTTGGTATTGTAGTACTGGTGGTATGGTGTGTGGTGTATGGTATTGTAGTACTTTGTGGTACTATTGTTGTATACAATAATTATTAAGAGACATAACAAACGGCGTGAAGGATACATATCACGTAACCAAGACTTTGCAGAACTCGTCGTTTCTCCAGAGGGGTTAGACGCGAGTCTTCCTTGTTTTTCTCTGACAAGCCCCGCGCGTCTGTCGATGTCGTTCCGGGAGCAAAGCGCGCAATTTCGAGATGGCCACCCCACGCCGCGTCGGGCTGTCGGAGGTGTAGACGGCGGCGGCGCCGACGACCGGAAGCTCGGGCCGCCCCCGCCGCGCGCTCGGGTCGCGGGGCCGCGCCGCGCCGGGCCGGGCCGGGTCCCGCCGAAGACGCGGAGCCGAAGCCGCGGAGGTGGAGGAGGAGGAGGCCGAAAGAGAGGTGGAAGGAGGGGGAGGGGGCACGGGCCGACGCCAGGTGTCCCGGGGATGGTTCGCGGCGCGGCCACGGCGGGCGGCCGCAGCGCTGCGCTCTCGGCAGGCGGGCCGCCGGGCCGCCGCCCTCACCCGCGCCCGCCGCCACCGCCGCCGCCGCCCGCGCCGCCTCCCGCGCCGCCGCTGCGGGCTCAGTCGAGTGGCGGCGCGGCGCGCGGTGAGACGTGTTTCAACCTCCACTCGCGTTCGGACGAGCTGCCTCCGCTGCCCGCTGTGCTCTGCCGCGCCGCTCCCCTCCCCTCTCCCCCGCCCCGCCCCGCGCTGTCTTCCGCCTCCGTCGCCGTCTTCGTCGTCGTCTGCGAGCCCCGCGAGCCGGCCCACGCCGGAGCACGGCAGGCACAGCGCGCCGGCCGCTATGGTCCTGCAGGTTCTGGACCTGGTGACAGCGGCGCACGAAGCGTTCTACGGCGACTGCCCCAACACAGCCTTCTCCGTGGACGGCGGCGCCGGCCCGCCCGCCACCACCACCTTGATACCAGGTAAACACGCGTTGTGACGACTTCCCGTGGTGGTGATTTTGATATACACGACGTAACGCAAGCACATGTCATCCGCTGGAAATACTCGCTGCGTTGTTTTATGTGGGTGTTTAATGGTTTTCTGGTGAATTATTTGCATATTTCTCTGTCGTATAACTTCAATGAATTTATTGTTTCGAAATTTTTACAATAGTGCACGTTGTTCATTAGTGTTTTTATATTTTTAGGCGTGCTCGGAAGCAAAATTATTCGACACAAGGTATTTGATTTATATTGTGTCTTCTTGAAAGTGCTGACAGTGAATAGTTCATAGTGAAAAAGTTGGTTTTAATTTAGTACATTATTGAAGAATGTTGCACATATCTGTAAAATTTGTTGTGCTTTTGGTTTACTATTTTATTAATTCTTATGTTTTCATTATTTTTATACATAATTTTTTATATCACTTCATGATTCCATTGTTTCGTTTGGTAAATTTTTCAAATTTCCATTTGCACGTAATAAAATTTTGTTTCTGTTAACGTTATCACTATTTTTCAAAAACACTCTTAGTATACAATGTCACATTAATTTTTTTTTTTTTTACGTTAAAATAAAAGTTTACTGTGCAGAGAAGTATGAAGCGCTGGAGTTTTTATCTAACGTGACAGTTTCCATCTCTTTGTGTGTGCGCTTGCTTTTATTTGGCGTTGCGACTTCCGACGGGGCAGCGCGCGCAAATAATGGGCGAGCGGAGTTATTTCGCGCGAGTGGCGAACGCGTCCCGGTTTCGGCCCTGGCGTGACAGCGCTTCCTCCGGGGCCTGCCTTGTTCGCCGTCGTTATCGCGAGCCGCGCCGAGATAAGGATCGGCGAATCGGGGAGCCGGCCCGGCCAGGCCCGTTGTATTCAAACAAAGGCACGCCATCTTCGCCGGCGCGACAGGAAGGCACGGGCGCCACCCATATAGGGGCGCGGGTGGCGGCCGGGCGCGCCGCCGTTAGAACGCGGGCCGCCTGCCGGCGTGGATTCGGACACGCGGAATGAGCGTTGCCGTCGGCCCGTGTTTATTTCCATGCAGTGTGATGTGGAGTCGATTCCGTTTTGCTCAAACGCGTCGAGCGGTAGATGTGCGCTTCTGTCTTCGGATGCCCCTCAATTGACTGAAGCTCCTAGTCATTCCTCCTTCATTTGTCGTGTGTTACGTGGTCGTTGGTGCATCATTATAAATTTGATATTAGTAATGTTTAAAATATATCTTACGGTGCTTAAATTTATGAATTTTTTGGAATAGTTACTTATGATAGGAGTGGTTCTATTTTACGAGTTGGAAAGAGCAAAATAAAATCACTTTTACCGCTCATGCCATGCACTATTTGTTGGGCAGCTTTACTGACTTCCAGTTTGTTTTAATTCAATTATGCAAATCACTTAATTATGTATTATAGGCCATTAAAGTCACTATAGTAGCTCACGAATATTTAGTTGCACTTACACTTTTAGCATCTTCTCAATTTTTACACCATTTCTATATCTTGAACTTTTTAAGCTCGCTCTGCATGCCCTAAATGTAAGTTTTTAGCAGTGGCTGTTTAAAAATTTCATTATCTCTCACTACCATTTGTATTAGTCAGATCACTTATACATTTCTCTAAATAGTTTTATAACATATTGTGTGTATCGTACTCCCCGGGTGTTTGATCCTCGTGAAATACTTTGAATGTTAGTCTATAATTCTGGAGCTCGTCGGAATGATTGTAGCGAAAGAGAGGAAAGAACAGAATGGCAGTTTGTTTTAAGTAATTTCCCAGAAAGAGATCGTACTCTAAAGTTCACTACGCTTAATGTTATCGTATGATAGTAGATCGCAAAATCACGTTACGAAAATATTTTTACCAATGGGAAGATTTCACATTGTTACAATCTTTCATCAGCTCGTTTGCCTCCAAAGATGACTGAAGTAAGAATATTTCAATTTGTTTATTATTATTATTATTATTATTATTATTATTATTATTATTATTATTCCACTACATCACGACTAAAGATGTTGAGTCGGCTAAAAATAAAATCTGCTCCAGGATGCAACCAGCTACCTATGGAGCAGATCTAGGGACTGTCGGTGCCTCTACAATTGCGCAAAATGTGGGCTGTTCCAAATAAAGAAATTTCTTGGAATTCCCAGACTTTCGAATTACCGGGAAGTTTATCCAAGTTCTTACATAAATTTTGCGGAGCAAATCCCAGAGCTCTGACCTGTGCTTTTACGCCCCACATTCGGCTGATCTCGATTCGAAACTCTTGTATTTAAGACATGTCTCTGCCTCCTTGGTAACGACGTTTTGATAGATTGTTTATATTATTATTATCACCATCACGTGTTCCTGAAAGTCCTTTTTCTTTCAGTTAATTGTATTTGGAACAACAAGAAGCTTATTACTTATTATTATCATCATTATTTAATTTTTGTTGCACTCTTCTTTTGAGCACGCACGACGTGCGCTTGGAAGCGCTGGCGAAGGGCTGGCGGCGTGGCGCGTGGCAGGTGTGGGGTGGCGCGGGGGCCATGGGGGCGACGCCAATGCAGTTAATGAAGCGAGGGCAGGTGGCCGCCGGCGTCACGTCACGTCGCTCCCGCACCCGCGGCGCCCCCGGCGACCGACGCGCGCCCGTGGAAATGCTTGCAAATGAACACACGTTGTCGCTTATCTGCAGCGTTTTCAGCGTTCCGCGATAAATGATTTTCATGTGGGGAAATCTCAAGTTAACATGTAGTGAACCTTGTGATGTTAAGTACACGCGCTTCCTTTCTTACGAACTGAACGTCTTACACTGATCTGATATCACTATCTTCTTTTGGCGATACTTTTTCATTTTCTCGAGTTATAGTTTTAAAATTATATTTTGTTTTTGAGGAATACTTTACGTGAAGCTCCTACGATATTTTTGAAATTTTCTTAAAAATGGCTTAACATATTTTTTCGAATTTTTTCTCGAATATTTTATTTTCACTCTTTAGTGGTATACATGCTTCTACTGATGAAGGATGTATTGACATGAACCTGAATAATGTATAACTGAAGTATAAGAATTTATAAATGGCTTTGCCGTAAATCTGTAACTTTAACTAGCTTAGGAGGGTCGCTATCACTTTACAAGTTTGGCCATTCGATTTCTTTGCATCGCTTTCTATGCAGAGTTGGGTGCACAATGCCCGCGAGAGTCTTGATACGCGGGTGTGACCGGCGTTCACGCTCCGGCCCATTACGTATCGTATTCAAGCAATGCCCATTGTGCTTGAGGCCTAACCGACGTCTCGCTTTCGTATTGTCCGGTCAACAATGATCCTCGATTACCCTTTGTTACTACTCGTGTCAAACGCATGTAACTGGGCACCTGAATTCATAGTTCTACTTTTGTTCAAGAGTGGAGCATGTTTTGGAATGTCAAGGACGTTGGGAAATAAAAATAATGTTGAACTTGTAATTGTCTTTTGTTTACGTACTCCAACTCGAAGAAAGTAAGTAAAGTCAATACTCACAACACTGTCGAAATAAATTATCTACAACGCATAAATATTCATGTATTTCGTACGGAGAGGGAAGGCAATTTCTCTCGGTCTTAATCACTTAAGTCATTGGGGTGGCCTCTAATTTTCCGCGTAACCTCCATGCATGCTTGTTCTTTGTGTTGGGTGCTGGAGAAAGCTCTTTTCAATTCGTGAGAGGCGCTGGGTTCGCATTGAAGTCGGGCGAACCACAACCTCATTTCTGATGGATGAGGTGACAATATCTGAATGCATCGCGATTTTGTGGAAGATGGGATTGTCTAGTTCAGTAATTAAATGATATAGCCTTTGTTTTCTCACATCTATGCATAGATAAGGAGGAGCAAATTTGCTCGTGTTAAAAAATTTTGTACTTGCCACGTGTGTTGTAGGTCGAAATTTCAATACATTGCTTTAAACTCTCGAATAATGGTTCGCATCCCTTCGTATTTAACGGTCAATCTAACAATGATTTTAGAGAAGTAAATTGAAATTCTATTAAATTAATCCCTAATCAAACTGTTTCAATGCTAATCTCCCATTGTACTTTTCTAATAACCATCTCCGTAGCCAACCACAAGGAATGATATTCTGGATTTCATCCAAAAGAAATGTGCAATGTGTTGGCAGTACTTCAAGATACGCAACAGTTTAAGGAAAACTGAATTCCGAGTAGGGCGCGTGCATGAGTCATGACTGCTAGGGCAATCTATTTACTGACAAATACTCTATCCATCATATTACTTATAAGCCTGTGCTTTATTACGAAAGAGGCGAGGTATTGGCAGTTATGAGATATTTTGTCAGTTAGTGAAATTTGAGTCGGACAAAAACTGTGTACTGAGATTCTTATTGTTTATCGGGCTCAGTTTAATTTGAATAACGTAACAAATAATTAATTCAAACAGTTTAATCGACCAACAAACTAATTGACTTGGGTTACTCTGCAACTAGTGATAGTGTGCTTCCGGAATTTCATATCCTGTAGTTCTGATGGCTTATTATTTAGTCATTGGTAGTGTCTTATTTGCTTTTTTTTATTTTTTATTTTTTAGAAGATAGGAAATGTAGTTTATAGTTTCCATTTGAAGCCCGAAAAATCTCCCTGTAAGAATTTTTAAATGTGAAAATTTGAAGACAGCGCAAAATAACTTTTCAAACAAAATAACCACAAGCAAGTTACCCTTTCTTCCATATTAAACGGTCTATTTAAAATATTTAACCAGTTTTAAACGGTTTTAAAAATTAAAATACGAAACATAAATATAAAATGAAAGTCGTGGTAACGGCAACATGTTTAATTCAAATCCTTGGAATGCCAGCCAGCCAATGGGCAGGGGGCGCGGGGAGGGGGTGGCGAGCGCGCGGCGTGACCCGCTGTGCGGCAGCGGGCCGTGGCGGCGCGGGCAGCTGCCGCCTCGTCGCGGCGCCCAGGTGCCGTCGCCGCGCGTCGCGGCGCCACGCGACCCGGCCCCACGCACCTGGGCCGCCAGCGCCGCGACGCCGCTGCCGCGTCGCGTCGCGCCGCGCAGCGCCCGGCGGGCTTATTAGTCGGGAACTGGAGCTGCCAGAATGGGTGTAGTTACCGCGTTTAACGTAATACCCACACCGTCTGCTGCACTTACTAACAAAGTGATTGCTCCCGTTTTTTTAAATTTGTCAGCCTTTTTGTGTCGTTTTGGGGCTGTTTTAGTTTGTGCGTGAGGGAAATGGGAAAATTAAGCATTATTAGTTAAAGATGCGTTTACAGAGTCATTTGCATATTGCCTTTGCAGTTCGTGTAATTGGAACAAAAGGGTTCGAAGGATACACATATATTCCCATAATACACTGTTACTTCTGTATTAAATGTTTGAATAAATTAACGAAACTTAACTTCTTTCGCAGATTATTCGTTGATGCTACATTACATGAGAAGTATTCATTGTCAATCATACGTTGCATTTTGATAAACAATTTTTAGAAATATTCCTATAAACCATTATATTTTGTACCATTTACCGTTAAATTATCTATTATTGCGAAATGCATCATTGCAATAAACTTTGACACTTGGGATGGAGTTCGCAACGTTCAGGAAGAGCCTAGGTTTTTCCCTGCTGAAATGTCCGTTGCTTCCCTCGCCGGTCGCGAAGCCTGACTTCTTGCCCTGCGCGCCCCGTCATTTCGTAGCTGTGCCGACCGGCGAGGGCATCGTTATAAAGTCGGAATTAAAGTCTCCGTGGCCCGCAGCTGCTCCGGCACGAGCCAAGGGGGCAGCGGGGCAGGGCAAGGCGGCGGCGGCGGTGCCCGCACCTGTTAGCCAGGCCTTGGGCCCCCGCCGCTGGCCGCCCCTGCCGCCCGCCATTGTTACGTGCGCGCCATTGTTAGAGGCGTTTAATGATACGGTGGCTGGGCCGGCGGACGGTGACGCGCTGCCGTCCCCGGCCGTCGCTGCGGTCGAAGCGTGCGCGTGCGTATACGCACGCGCTGCGTCACGCACCTGCCCCGCCCGCCGCGCCCCACCCGCACGATGCGACTGCTGCCTCAGTACGTCCCCTCATTAGACGACGTCAAGGTAGATTCCACGAATATGTGACTCTATGCGAACATTGTTAATGAAATTCGTAGAATCTTTCGATACGAACATTGTTTTAGTATTCTCATTGTGTAGCATAAAGAGACGTGAATAAAATATAGAATATTGGGACACTCGTAATCTTCGGACGATTTTTCGTGTTCATGTGCGCGCGTTTTTGTATCCCGAATTCGATGCTCCAGTGTGCGTTTAATGTAATCACAGAACTGTGATAACTTTATTTCGACAGAACAAACAACAACGCGTTTTACAAAGTGATGGGTGCGTATTCGCGAGATTAGAGGAACATTCTTCAGGAAGATTTGAGAAAGCGAACTTAGGGGTTATCCATAAATTACGTAACGCTAAAGGGGGAGGGGGTCTGATACAGCGTTCCATAGAGATAGGGAAGTGCGTTACAAGGGGAGGAGGGGGTATTGAAAATACTCGAAAATTTGCGTGGCGTAATTTATGGACGGCCCCTTATTCCGCAATCCGAAAGTACCCCAATTTCTCTTCCTCTCTCTTAGCCGTCCGCACTTGCACCGCCCGTTCGATATGTGGCCCGCACCGCTTACGCACCGACCGCCGGCCCGCCTCGCACCTGCCCCCTCTCTCCGCGGCCGGTGTCCCGGGGCGCCGGCGCTTTGTGCGTCCACCCGTCTGCCACCGCCCGCGGCCGCGGCGCACAGACGCACTCGGAGCGCCGGCGGCTGCTGGGCGAGCGGGTGCGCCGCGCCCGGACCACGACTTTTTGTCCCGCGCCGGCCCGCGCCCGCCCGTGCCGATGACAGGTGCCGACTTCCCGGCGCGGAGCGATGCGGCCGCTCGACGCGCCGCTCTTGTTTCTTCTTGCGCGCGCGCCCAACGACGTGCCAGCAGACGAGTTTCTCCGGGAGGAGGGAGTTGCTGCATGCAGCTGAGAGGCCCAGGGTTTCTCGAAATTGATATTTGACTGAAACATACAATTAAAACACTTGCAATCAAGCATTCTTTTTTAAACCCACTCACTTGTCAGTATTCAGTTGATAAAAATCAAGCATTCTTTTTTAACCCACTCACTTGTCAGTATTCAGTTGATAAAATGCTGTTTTTAAGTATATGTTAAATAACTAGTTCATACTCTTGAGGCTATCAAATGTTTACATTATCTAATATTTGAGAAAATTTCGTGTTTGGAGTACAAATTACCCTAGCGCCTCTGGTACATTTCATACCTAAAAAACATCTCTCAAGTGACGCGAGACTGTAAAAGCCTGAATTAATGCAGCATTTTTTTCGTGTTGATTCAGACGCGAATGTAATCTAAAGCAACATCTTCACTTGCGCTTCAAATGTTGGTCTCCCGTCCATGCTTGCCAGGATATTCAATGCAATGTATATACTGCTAATGCGATTGGATCGTTGAAGTGCCCTCATGGCCTTTACGCGGCTGCGGCTGCAGAAGAAACGGCCGGAGCACGGAGTTTTTCCTCCGCGATGGCGGCTGGTGCAGTGCGAGGCCTGCAGGGAACCCCGGGGCCCGGGTTTTTACCCGAGCGCCTCGCGGCGGCTCTGCCGACAGGTGTGCGGTGCGGCGCACGGCCGGCGCCACCGTGGCTGCCGCCGCCGCCGCCGCCGCCGCCGTCGCCGTCGGGGGCAGGTGGGGCGGCGGCGGTGGAGGCGGCGCCGCGCCGCGCTGGTGCGTGAAGGCTGCGGGCGCCGCCGCGCCGTGGAATATTGCCGCCCCCGCTCGAAAAGTTCGGAATTTATGGAGGCGCGGCGCCGAGCCACTCCGCGCTCTGGGAACGCGCTGCTGGCTGCGCAGGCCTCCGCCGCCGGGAGACGGGCGAGGGGCAGAAGTTGGGTGTAGTTGGGGAGAGGGTATGTGTGTTTTGTAGAAGAGTTTGGAATTGTTTTCGTCAGTGGATGAGTTGTCATGTGTTAAGGCACGTTTAGGGCTGTTGGATTCTGTAGTGTATGTAACTCTTTGGACTACCTCGGAATCAGGAATGATAGTTTAAAGCCGATGGGTGACGTGGGTATTGATTTTATTAGTTGCACGACTGGGAGATCTGAGAGACGGCCTGTGTGTCTTATCTGATTGTATCTTCGATCGTGATATTTCTTTATTGAATCAATCATAATGTATCTAAAATGCTACGAGGTTACACGCTTTAAAATGTTCCTTTAAGCTTTTGCTTCTTACAACCTACTATAATTCATTTGGAAACCGGAGCAAACTACACGATCTAGTGAATAAGCATGTAGCGGGCCAGCATCGTCCAAATCAACCGCCCACACACTCCGGGTCCGCTGATTTGCGCCTGCTTGGAACCGTCCAGTGCTAAGCAGCGAGCGCAGTTCCCAGTCGCGGCCTGCGGCTGTTGCGTGGGCGTGACGTGGGTCATAGGGGCGGGGAGGCCTCAAATGTAGCAAGTGTCAATTAAGACGAGCCCGCCTTTCGTTTGTTTTGCCGGTCGTTACCGTCTCTTTGTTCGCACCGCCTCCGCTGTTGCCGCCCAGCCCCGCCCGCCCCCGCCCCCGTCTCCGCCCCCGCCTTCGCGCCTCCGAGCCGTGGAAACTCCGCGCCGCGCCGGCGCGGGGCCCCTGCCTTCGCCGCTCTTTGTTCCCAGGGTTGACCTTGCGTGTGCAGAAATATTAATTGTTGATTGCTGCTCCTATCTTAGTGCAGCTGTTCGATCCACGCACTGAAGGACTAGGATCATAATTTTGAAGGGGGGTATGATATTAATAGTTTCCAAATAAGTATTACTATGTCCATCGGGGTAAGTTGAAATATGCGAGTTACTGATGTTTGTGATACATATTTGTTGTGGATTTTATTAAAATTATATTTAAATTATCAGTTTGTATTAGGAAAAAAATCGTCAAGGCTCGTTTCTCATATTTATTTTCATTTCATTATATTGTCACAAATATGTTCGCGCCATGTACAATTGCAAGATTAAACTTATTTTAGGCCGTGTTGGGTTCTTCGAACATTTCTTGTCCTTCTAATGTCCAGTAGCTCAGTCACACTTCATTAAATCGAATTCTTCTAATTATATTCTACACTTTCAGTAATACGTTTCGCAAATTAATTTTACGTCGGTCTCGCGAAATGCATCTGGGAAGCTCGTCAAGACTTTCGGGAACTTGTGCTGCGGCATCGTCGAGCACGTAGCCCCTCCCAGAGGGCCTTTGGTGGAAGAGGTCACTTCGCCGCTCCCGCGCGCCCGAAATAGCTCCTGTGAGCGCGTCGCGGGCCCTCCCCGCCGAGCAGCTCTTCATGGGTTGATTTTCATAGCCCGCGTCATCCATAAACATCAGGGTCATTCTCCTGTTTGCTCGAGTTTATGACGGACGCTCCCGCCTGAATTACGTCGTTACCGTAGCGTTGGCCGGGCTCCGCGGCTGGAGGAGGTTAAATTAGGACTCACACCCTCATCGATCGTACCTCCGAACGATGTTTGACGGCCTCTCCATGCCGAATCTAGAATTGGTGGATTTGATTACGAGATGCAAGTTTCCTTTCGCTTTGTGCTCCTACGCATTTGTGATGCGTGTATCTTACGCGGTGGTAGCTGCTTAGTGCAAACCGTGTGGTTGTCTTTGCAGAGTTGAAAGTTACAATTACTATGTCGTACGTATTGCTTTTTTTCCCTAGGGTACCGAATTTTCTTGCTGCCATTGTAGCAATTCAATCATATTTCAATTTCTGAAAAATCTTATGATCATGCCACAAGTCCCAAAGTAAAATCGATTTTTTTCTTTCTTTTTTTTGCACATAGGGAAATATTATTATTATTATTATTATTATTATTATTATTATTAATTGGTTGAGTCTCTCTTCATTGCATTTTTGGTCCTCTCTTATGTGAATTCATTGATGTGACAACCGAAGCACGTGTTGTTTAGCTCCATTTTAAAATATTGATCCGTGGTCTCATACTCATTTTTCTCGCCTCTCCCCTTTCGTACTTCCCCTAATTTCCTCTAATAACATTCCCCTGTCTCTCCACCTCTTTCTATCTTCCATTTCCTTCCGCCTCCTGATTATTTTTATTTCCTCCCCTTTCCTGATGTGTTTTCAACCCTTAGCTCCAATCTGACGCCCTACTAATCCATTTCTAGCCTTTCCCTAATCTCCGCTCGTCTCTCCCCAGAGCAGCCTTGGCCCTTTCTCGTGATTTCGCCGCCGCCCGCCGCCCTGTGCTCGCGAAGCCCTCCGCTTCGCGTGCTGCGTAACAAAGCGTTCGCTGATACTCGGCTCGCCTTACACCGGTACGGCACGAGCGGCCCCGGCGCCGCTCCTGTGTTTAGGGCGGATTTCGTTTACGGCGGCGCCCGCCGCGGGGCACGCCATGGAAGCCCCTGCACGGCCAGTTCGTTTTCCGTTCGCGGCGATCGCCGCCCACTCGATTGCCGCGAATAAGGGCGCGCGGCTTTCGTGAGGAGGGCCGCGCGGCCGTTTTCGAGGCGCCGGGTCCGACTCCGCCGCAGGAGAGCCACAGGTGACGCGGGGGCAGGCGGGGTGGATGCGTGCTATGCCGATATGCTGCGCGTGTCTGCGGAGCGCTTTGCAAGTCTGAGTGGTATAGAGAATTGTGCGAACTGCGAGCAGAGAGCATTCTGGTTTGAAATGCTGCTGGTTTATGGTGGAACTTTATCAAGTTTGCAAATTGAAAGATAAAAGATTATAGAAAGTGCTAGAGAAATACGATGGTAAAACCAACTGTGTGTGTAGTAAATATTACAAAATTACAAGGGATTTATTTAAATATGTGAACATATTTGAAGAAAAAAGACATTTACAAAATTGAGGAACCATGTCCTTGAAGGGATTTTTAAGTGGTTCATAAACTATTTAATATTTGTTATTTTCATATCCCTTGTGCTATGTGGCGTCGGTAATTTCGTTGTTGTTAGTCTCTTCTCTGATCCGCGGAAGCAAGTGGTCGATCCAGCCAACGTCGGCTAGGGCACTATTCTTTCGTCCGGCAGGGCGAGCTGGGGTGTGAATGAGCGGCGGCAAGTGTAAGCGGGCGCGACGCGGCGTCCAAGGGCGAAGCGAGCTTCTCCGCCCGCGCCGCGCCGATCGCTCTGCGATCCACCTCCCGATCCGAGGCCGTTCGGTGACAGGAAATGACAGCGCGACGTCTTCTCTCCCTTCGAGCGCGGCGACCCACGTGCTTCGCGGCGACACGTGGCCACGCCCCTCTCTCCACGCCCCTCGTCCCTCGCCCCTCGACCGCCCCCTCGCGCCTCGTCCCACGCCCCACGCTCCTCGCCCCTCATGCCTTGCTCCACGCCCCTGGCTCCTCGCCCCTTGCTCCACGCCCCTTGCTCCACGCCCCTTGCTCCACGCCCCTTGCTCCACGCCCCTTGCTCCATACCCCTTGCTCCACGCCCCTTGCTCCTCGCCCCTCGCACCTCGCCCCTATCCCACCCCCACGCCCCGCCCACCGCCTCTACCTCTCGCCCCGGTGCAAGACGCAGAGGAGCGGGGTCGCCCGACGGCGGCGGCGATGGCTCATCTCCGCCGGGATAACGAACCGTCCGTAATCGAATTGAGCATCCGCGTGGCGGCTGTGCGGCCGCCACGAGACGGATCTCCGGCGAACGGGTCCCGAAGCCCGAGAAGTAGACTATATAGTAGAAACGTATATTTAAACAGCTCTTATTGAAATAGATCTGGCTTTATTTTCATTTAAATTTAATTAGGATTTTGTCTTAGTTACCAATGGAAAACTTAAGGGGGTTTAACAATGTGAAAGTCATCTTTCTTATGTGCATAAGTTGCACGAAAATGTGCCGATTATTTTTTTATTATTATTTTTTTGCATGTCTTTTTTTTACTGGGGTTCATTCCATTTAACTTCACTCTTTTTACGTCATTTTCTCTCTCTTAAATTTCCTTGTTCGTATTCAATAGGAGCACTATCACCCTCCGTCAATTCTCCGTCTCACCAATTTCATCTTCTGTTCGCGCTGCCGTTTACAGAACTTCCTTCGTTCTACGCACCAGACATTAATGAACTCGCGAAGTACGTACAGGAAATGGAGCCATTGTTTCGCGATTCATTGCCAGGGAGGGCGTCAGAATGGAAACTTCGGCTCTGAATGAGATATTGATTGTCAGCTGTGATCTCGGCTGAACGGAATGCAGGTAGTACACCTTCGTTCTTCGAATGTTTGCATGTGGTTGTTATTTTTCTCTTAAATTTCGCTATCGAGGTTGCCGACCAACTCGGGCCGTGGATCGTCTGTTTGAAAGATCACAGATTCGAAACTCGATTCAGACGTTTACTTTTCTTCTCTGTATGTCAGGCACCTCGCGTTTTGCTGGAGAATCACAAGAATTACTGGTCAATGCATTTCTAAGTAGCAAAGCTCGTGAAGAAGTATAGCGCAATCGTCTTGAGCATCAGAACGTGTAAGATAAAAAAAAGCTGTAAATTAAAAAGAAAGCGGTAAATTAAACACAATTCATAATTATTGAAAATCTTCGTACAAGTCGGACCAGTTTGAATTTGATCTCTACCGACCTGACTCCATTTCATCGTAGTTTTTTTATAGTGAAATATATTACACGATTTAATAGGGAGAGAAAATCAGGGGAATTTAGATAGTCACTCGTCGACACAACGATTACAGAGTCCCGTTACAGTTCATAATCATTCAAGTGCCGTAACTCCTTTTAGTTCACTGAGAGTACCGGAAATAAGCCGTTGCAAGTTGTCGAAAGCGGTAGATGATAAACTGTCTTCTTAATCTTCATATCAAATCAATGTGCGTGTCTACGTATGTATAGTGATTGTCGTTGAATGTTATTCACGTTAAGAGCATTGACTATGAAACCACGATTTCTGATTGCAAACGCAAACGTAAATCTAGCGTTATTAGAACATTCGATTACACTATAATATTAGGATGAACAATGACCGATAATATTACCCTCCTTATCGTCTTAATCATGGTTTATTCAGATTTTGCCTTCATACGAGGACGCATGAATAACGTATATTTACATTACATTCAAGCGCCGAAATCTGACTGGAATTTTAATATTATTCATTGAAGTTTGCACCGGTAAACATGGAATTGTGAAAGAATCACATCCATTTGGGAGGATGAGTTTCGAAACACATATGAGCCACTTTAGTGTTGACCTCGTAATTTACTCGCGACTAAATTGTACGTAGATGTGGTCCACATCAATTGAATGCCACGCACTACTGCTCCGTCGCCCTACTTAGCGTCCGGCGCTGGCCGCGCTGGCGACCGCTGTCGGCGCCGCTGGAGGCTGCGACTGCGGCCCCGTGCCGGAAGCGCGCCCGCTCTCCCCTCCGCATCACCCCGCCATGCCGGAAGTCAGGCTGCCGCCATTGGAGGCTGCGGCTGCCACCGTCTGCAGCGGCTGTACGAGAAGGAACTCAGGCCGCCAATATCCACCTCATAGCAAATTGTAAACATTGAATTTAGAGTAAAGTTGATTATAAAGATACAATCAATCGAAGTCTGAGATTTTGATCACATATGCTCGCGAAGGTTCTCTGTCAAAACTCTTATTTCAAATGGATAACGAATAATCGAATTGTCATTTACACCCAGCCTGTTAATGTAATTAATATGTAATGTTTATTTTTCACTATCTAATGATCGTAATTATTGTAATTAATTGAATTACTCAAATTTTCGTCGCCAACACATTCCGTCGTGTTGTCGGTAGGAGGTATTCCTGTAATATTTCCTTCCCTTCGGAAAAACTACTACAGCTGACTCTTGTGACGAGGATCTGGAGAATGATCAAGAGATACAGCCACAAACTGAATACCGTTGAATGAAGCGAATTGAATGAAGTTCAGAATATTCTTGACGTTGCCTTACGGGCTTCCCACACGACTTCGTTCCGCTGTCTCTCGATCAACACGTGAGGATCTACAGGACGCCACCGCCACCGCCTGTTCTGCAGCCTGCTCCGTTGTCGCCGCCTCCGATCTTTCCGACCGGCCCTCGACCCCTCTGCCCGCGGTAATTGCAGCCCTGCACACACACACTCTCCTCGACTCGCCGACACCCCTCTCGCTCCCTCAAAAGGCCGCCGTGGCGCCTGCTTACTGGTGCACTCGCGCAAAAGCCAACCCCCTTCGAATGCACGCATACCGGCGCGGGGGTGCGAACCCGAACTCCTGGACGAAGCCGGACGCGCATTGTCTGTTCGGGGATGTGTCGCATAGCGGACGATCTAGAGGCGAATCGAGGAATCCGTAATTACAAAATTTAACGTCGTATTAGAGATGAATGATCGTGATATCATTTCAGACGCCGTTTTTAGTGTAAATTTCGTACATTGGACAAAGAGTTTTAAAACGTCCCATTGTCAATATGCTGCTATTTCTGTATACAATTAATGCAGTATTATAATTATTACTATTCATAATTTCGAACGAACCTGGTTATCTTGGTCGTAAAGAAGTTATGTTCTCCAGTTATTAGTATGTCATTAGACAACAGTGTTGGACACAATCTTAGGGTAATCATCATTGTATAATGGAGCTTTAAACTTATTATCGCGCACGGACAAATAAACCGGTAAACCGCATGCGCAACCCGACCGGTTTGGCAGGAGCCCGCCTAACAGCACCCCTGCCACTCGAACACGTCGCGTCGCCTCTTAAATTCGCGTCTAGGCCTCGTCCGCACGCAGCGCGAGTGCCACGGCGTGCGGGCCGCGCGCCCGGACACCTTGTCGCCATAAGTCTTGCTGCCTCCCGCCGCCGCCGGAGTGAGTTTGACGGCCTGATACCCATCGCAATTGTTGCGGCTGCGGTGGCGTGCGGGGCGGGGGCGCGCGGCGCGGGGCGAGGGGGGAGTAACCTTGATGCGGCGGCGGCGGTGGCGGCGCAGGTGGCGGCGGGCAGGCTCGCACCTGTCGGCGGCGGCGGCGGCGGCGGGCGGTGCGTGGGCTTCGCGTCGTGGGTGCTTCGGACGCTCTCCGCGCCGCGCCGCGCCGACCTGGCTGACCTGGCTGTGGGAGGCGGCTGCTGATGGGAACTTCGCGAGTGCTTGTATTGTCTCGGCTTCTAGAACTGTACTTAACCTTCTAACCGTAATTTGATCTTGTACTTACACCTCTTCAGTTCTTCCCCCAACATTTCCTTGTTTATTAAATATTTTAATGAAAATCATTACAAAAATAACGTTACTGCAGGTAATTCTGATTTATCTACGAATATTAATAAAATATTCATAACTCATATTTCAAGGGCTGTGTTATTTTAGAATTAAATAAGTCAAACGTTTTTCGTAAAGTTTATTTAATTTTAACGACATTCATGAAACCCCACTCGCATTGTGAACCGTTGAAAATGTGTTTTGGTGAGATTCGTGGCATGTGCCCTACGAATATATATAGTATAATCGTACAGTACATACAACATATACCCAAGATATCAGTGATCACTTTTAAGAAGAATTCATTTCTTTCTCCTGGAAGTTCTAGATATATTAGTATAACTGAAATTCCATACTGGAATTCCAACTGTGTTAATCACGCGACTAGGTATCTGTAGGTAGTTTCCCCTGGAGAATATCATAATGTGGTGGATGTTCCATATTTTTAACCCACGTCAAGTTCCCCTGTTTTTCCCGCTGACCGCCCTTTGACAATGTCGACAACCGAAGGGTTACCGGAAATGACGGAATGCCCCCTGCCCCCGCCCCTTTTTCAGCGGTTTCCGCCTACGAGCGGACTCGTGTGTCGTCGTCGACCTATTACACCAGTGAGCCGCAACAGCGACGGACTGATTCCTCAGAACGTTGCGAAAATAGTGCCACGTGTGCCGTGTGTCGTGTGCACTAATTTCGTCATTTACATAGAACTTCTTTATAGCTGACGTAACTTTTTGTTCTGTTTGAAATAATATTCCGGTTGAAGTTGAAGGCGGAAATATCTCTTCTCGCAAATAGTGTATTCTGAGGATAGTATACTGTGTACGTTCATTCTACCTGTTTCATGAAGTTTGTGAACAGCCACTGTGTTCATCTAGCTTTGTTTTGAAACTTATCAGCAATGTGGGCTTATTCTCGAACGAAGTATTGTGTACGTTTGTTGAAATATAGTTTTCCCGGGCATTGTGGAAGCAAATAATGACGATTGTGAAGCAAAAAATTGCTGAATCAAAACTATTACGTACTCAGATACTAATATTAATATATGCGCATAAAATTAGCGTACAGAGGTGCTTGTAATGAATTGCTACAAGGAAATGTTAAATAAAAATCGTGCGTCACTAACATTAAGTGTTGTGTATGTTGTTGGATTCAGATAAACATACCAGTGATATCGATATTCAGTCTGCTAGTTACTGTGTGAACAGTTTTTGTCTCGAATTCAAAATTAACAATTCCATTCCTCCCTTCCCTTTCCTGTAAACTACAGAGTTACAGAATGTATGTCTGTTGTAGAGGCAAAAGAGGTTTTTATGGTTATTGTTTGTATCTTAAATTTTCCTTCCCCGTGGAACTCGTTAAATTCTGAATAAATATCATATATACCTTCATATCGTAGTGGTATCATGTATACTTTTTCTGCCTTTTCCAAGTGTTACTTCATGCCCTGAATCTCTACCAGTTACTAATTTAATGATAAAGATCACTCTGCTTTATTGTAAAGGAATATCTTTTTATTCCTTTCGATGTACTTCTACGAAGTCTGCGTCGCTCTTCCTCTCCCGTGAGCCTCCCGGAATGTGCGTGGGGCTGGAGCCGTCAGTGCGTTAATCCTGGGCACGCGGGGTGGGGTGGGGTGGGGCGGGGGCGGCGACGCACCATCGGACGTCGCATCGCGTCTGGGGCGGGAAACCTGCGCCGGCGCGTGCCGTGCGTCAGCCCATTGTCCGGCGGCGACGGCGGCGGCGGGAGCGGGGGCGGGGGCGGGGAGGGCGACGTGGCCCGTGCCTGTCGCCGATGCCTCCGCTCTCCAGATGCCGCCAGCCTCTGCGCCCTCCGCCCTCTTCGGGAGGCGCCCAAGGCGCAAGGACTCAGGCATTCGTCTCTTATATTACAGTTCTTTTTCCCATTATTTGAATACTTCAATTAAATGCGTATCTTAATAAATTTTGATTAGATGAATTATGAAATGAGAAGTTAGGTTCAGTAAATAATCTTGATATCACTATATTCTCTTATATTAGTTTTTTTCTAAACTAATTTCAACTGGTTAATATTGAAATTAAATCACGTTTGGATAAAAACTCATCATTAAACTCGTATTAAATAGCTTTTATGATTATTTTTACGTTAATGGTAATTAATGAAAAGCTCTTACGTTCAGTTGTTTTGAAAGACCGGCAATGTAAGTTTTAAGACCTTCATTGGTGGGATTCGGAAATAAAATAACAAGAGAAATAATTTCTTCGGAGTTCTTTGTAAATTATGGTCATTTATTACGCCAAGGAACACATTACAGCTTGTAATGAACTGTGTCGTAATTTATTATCTGTTGGGTATTATAAAAGTAGGTAATTTAGTTGTGGTAACATCCTTGAGTATAACATGTAGATTCATCCATTATTAATGTATCCCTTGTGATGCAAAATTAACA
The DNA here is from genome assembly GCA_031308135.1 of Acheta domesticus. Taxonomy (NCBI): domain Eukaryota; kingdom Metazoa; phylum Arthropoda; class Insecta; order Orthoptera; family Gryllidae; genus Acheta; species Acheta domesticus. Next base: position 33,245,225 of record JAHLJT010009355.1, read on the forward strand.
TCATGCAGTGTAATTTTGGAAATCTCCTCCGCCAAGTAACACGTTTACGGTTGTAATCCACGGTGAAGAGCTCGCACTTTTAGTCGGCGACGTGCCTGGAAGCTGAAAAGCCACGCGTTAGAAATTACAGTAATCGGCGTAGTCGGATCACAGATCTCGATATTTCCCTCCGCCGTTTCCTCAGGGAGGAAGTTTTTTTTTTTTACGAGCGAGCGTTGGTGTCGAACACGGTTGCTTGTCCATCCGTCCTAGTTTTCTCCGCCGCCGCAACGGTGAGTGGGCTATCGCTGGCACCCGGAGGATGTTGCGGTGCTGCAAAGCGTGGGCAGGAGGCATCTGTGGATCTGGCTCCGGATGCGACATAAGCGCAGGGGCGGATGTGTTCTTCCCGTCGCGTGCCGCCGCCCGAGAAGGCGATGCCAAGGGCGACCGACACATGTGCTCACTGCCTCTCGGCTGTCAATGATTACTTTCTCGCCGGATTTCATCGTGAGATTCCGCTGCGTGTTTGTGTGTTTGGTTTAATCTGTTTCACCAATGCATATTTCGCAAATGTGTATTTCGCATATTTCGCAAATTCAACAAAGAATGGCACCATTATTTTCCACATCATTACATTTACCATTACTTAGATAAACTGTACATAGTATACAATTTGTAACGCTATTTAATTTGTATATTCATTGGAATTCTGTCCATGCATAAAACATGTTTCTCAATGGGCTTGTCATATATTCACGTACTTTGCGACTACGATCTTTCGTCTCAAATTTTATGGAGTCTTTCCATGAGATTATAAAACTTTTTACGCGTTCCTATCTTCAACTCACTGAACTTTCAGTCTGTTTTCGAGTTAACCATTGCAGTCCTCAGTGCATTGAAAAAGCATTGAGTCGAACGTACGCGAGTAGGAACTGAAACTTACTGTGTGCTATAACGACTGCCCGCCTACTCAAGACCCCGCAGCGATCTTCATACTGTCGTCCCAGCCCCGCAACCAGACAGGTGCTTCCAACGAACAGCGAAGGAAGGAGAGAGCGAACCTGCTGTAGAGCGATTTTTATAAAAAAAGAACGTTTTGACAGCTAGTGCTGGCAACATACCTGAAGATTCTGTGTTCGTTGTGCCCTTGAGCCCATTAGATCCTCCTTCCTCCATTCGTTCGTCGTTCGTTTGCAGTTGGCTAACTTGTAAATGGCTTCGACGCTCTCTTTTCCAATGCCCTCGTCCGACGAAAACAAGCTGTGATCGAGAGCGTTCCATGCTTTGCGTTTATCGATTTTTTTATAATTACATAATTGTTTTATATAATTGTGAAGCATGAGAAGCAGTGATCGTTTAGCGAGAGCTATAAACAAACACTTTACGAAGAGGCGTGACTGAACGGCTGTCGCGGCGGAGGGATATTTCTCTGAATTACATTTGATGTTCACTTGTTTAGCAAACTGTCACTTTGGCTCATTCTTAGGTGGATTCTTCTGTAGCAAGCGAGCGAGCGGGCGGGCGGGCGAGCGGGCGGGCGGGCGAAGCGCCGGCAAACGCGTTCCCCGGCGGAGACAGCGACGGGCTGCGGGAGGGGGGAGCGGGGGTGGCGCGGGGGGTGGTGCGGGGGGCGGCGCGGGGGCGGCGCGCTGCGTGCGGCGGCGGAAGCGGCCTGGGAACCTGCCGCCGCCGTAACAATGGCAGCAGTCTAACCTTCGGGGGCCATCACCCCGCGCAGGGTCAGCGAGCGGTCGCCGCCGCCTCTGCCACCGACGTCGTTGCCGTTCTTCTTTGGGGCTCAGCACGCGATACGCCTCTCGCAGTGCGCTCGTCGTCGGCGCGTTTTGTATTTCATTTGTTGGCGTGTATGCCAGTCTTCTGTTTTCGCTCAGTGGCCTGTCCCAGTGTTTTTTCGGTAGTGAAGCGTCGTTGGCAAATTGTTTTACAGAATTAATAGCGTCATGTGTCGAAGAGAATTCACTACAGTATTGTAAATTACGTTGCTGTATGTACTCTCACAGACTCAAATGTCGGAATCCGTGAGAAAAGCTTGGAATATGAGTTAAAAACATATAATTGCTGATCTGCTTGTAGTAAGGATAAGTTTTTATTTTCAGAACACTTGTTCTCGTAAATGAAGCATTTTAATCGAGCGCGAAAGCCATAAAATTGTACTAACTTTTATTCTTCCAGTTTCTTGGCGGGAGAGTATTTTTGATATGATGACTAGTATTTTTTTCCTCCATTTGGTCTTTTCCTAAGTCTATGTTCTAAATGGCATGCCGTGTTCCCTTTCGTAGTCTGTTCATTTGTTCCTGTAAGGAATAGTTCTCTACCGTGACTCTTAAAGTATTTCAGATGTTGTTAACATAGTTTACGGTTTATGTGCGTCTTTGTGTTAAATATGAGCCTTGCGTGACTTCTTACCTGTTGTGGCTGACATGAATAAGGTCGTATTAAAGGCTGGAATTATCTAGAAATGTAGGCAAATGTATCGTGACGTGGATATGTAAAATTACTTGACAAAGAGAATTCGGTCTTTGTGTGTGTTGGACAATCCGAATCTCGTTCAACACATTTTTTGGGGAAATGGACGAAACCGCTCTGTAAAGTACCATGATTTCTGTGTGGTACTCATAATTCACTTGTTATTTTTGTAGCTTTAAATTAAGGCTAGGAAATTGATGACATGGAACTAAAAATACTGACATAGTTACATTCACTTCAAATCGTAGGAAAACGTAAAATTTCGATTTCATCTGCACGCAAAAACCTCCTGAAGTTCTGAGACGTCCTCTCGAACTGGCTACATGAACATATTCGCAGGATAATGCTGGTCAATCATTGACAGGGGACACAGAAACTTTCTGTTCTTCCATTCTGTAATGGCTGAATGACATGTAAAAGTCTAAAGTCATTCCTAATCTTTACCTTGTGTTAGTAATACAAAGATTATGAGAAAATTATTTCTGTAGAAGTTTCCCTCAGGGATGTAAATTCATTACTTGATATTTCCACGTGCGTTGAATCACGTACGTGAGTAAGTTAATATCTAAGGTCGAATTAGGTCGAATTAATAATATTACGTATCGTTCGAGGAAGAGATGCTGTGAGTTTGAGATGAAGTACATATAGGTTTACCGTTGACACATTTCCTTTTAATTATCACTCTCGAGAAACTCGAAAATGCAAACTTACAAATCACGTAGTCATACATAACTTCGACATTTGCTTACTTTTCACAAGTTATCTGAAAACTAACTTGGAGCTAAATCTAGAAATGTGTGTAACGGTGAATTTTTTTTTCTATCCGAGTGATCCGAGTGATCGGAGACTTTCCCGTCTTTTTTCAAATGAAATGGAAATAACAGTAAAAGTATATTTTTTATAAAAGCTTTCTTCGAAATGTGTACAATACTGTTCGATGAAATGGTCGGATATACCTGTAGTTGAGGGGATAAACATAAACATTCAATCAAATTAAGTGGGGATATCATAAGCATTTTTAAATTACAGGACGTGAATGAAAGACGACTAATAATGGAATAAAATAGAGTATTGGCATAAACCTTTCCAATCACTTTCAATTGCTGTTAGTGCTCTTTATGAAAAATTTTCGTATTTTCTGTAATTACACTAACCATCTCGACTGGTTGCCCTTCTCCATCCATCATCAGATTTAATTATTTTTGTCACAGTATAATTCTTATTTAAGCCTATTTTGTCAGCAAGGAGAGCAGTTTTCAGGCGACTGACCTTCGAGTTTTCAATTCTTATTCGCCACCATCGTTGCCTCCGCCGCGAGGCGCGTTCTTGCAGGCGAACGAAGCCGTCCAGTGAGGCGCATCCCCCGCGAGGTGACGGCGCCCCCGCTCCCGCACCCGGCCCCCACCGCCGCCCCCACCGCCGCCCCCACCGCCGCCTCCACCGCCGCCCCCACCGCCCTCCACCCCCGCCCCCTCCGCAGCCCCGCCGCCGCCCCCCACCGCCCTCCACCCCTGCCCCCTCCGCAGCCCCCGCCGCCGCCCCCGGCCCAGCCCCCGCCCCAGCCCCCGCCCCAGCCGCCGCCATCACCGCCGCCCCCGTCCCCATCCCGCCCCGCCCCCGCCGGGCGATGAAAGCCGCCGTGTGTGCGCTCGCGCGCGGCCTCCTATCTGCCATCGCGCGCGCGCGCCGTGCGCGTGACGTCGTCCGCAGCCACCTAAACCCGTTTGGCCTGCGTGGAGACCGCTCGCTAGTGGCTCTCGCGAAGGCTTCGAGTGTCAGAAGAAAGAAAAACAAAATAATAATAATAAAAAAGACTAAATGGAGGATGTGCAGTCGTGTTAAGCTCCTGATAGTTTGATAGTGTCAGTCGTTTTCAACAGATACGAGGCTAATACCGATAATTGGACGTTGCTATGGCGCCAAATGAAACAACGTTCTTCGAGGAAATAAAATTTGACGTGTATATGAAGTCAACTCTATATTCATTCAGACTATTTATTACACATGATGAAAGTTGACTGCATGAATTTAATTTCTTATCAAATGTAACATTCATTGCATATTTGAAAACTGAACGACTTCGGAGAAATTTGTCATACTTCTTTTTCTCGTAGATTTGCTAAAGCGTTTTGTTTAATTTGGGCTAGCTATTCTTATGTCGTTTTTTGAAGTAAAATCATATTGTATTAATGCATGTGTGCTATAAAGCTTCTCTTTTATTTTCCTTAGGTCAAGAATGTTGTTAACGTGGAGACCGATTGAGTATCTAAATTCCGTCACGTCAAACTTCGATTGACGACTGTTTGTACGTTATTGTAATTCTATTCAGAATCAATTGTTACTTTTTCTCGACGTCAGTCGATGAGGAGTTTCAGATCGTTCTTCCCTCTGTCCCTCAAGGCGCCACATAGGCAGGACGTTGCCCTTCATCATTGTTCTCCAGCGCTGGGACTGTTCGCCAGCCCGTTCCCCGGCCCTTCATTCGGTGTTTATTGCGGCTGTTGCTGTGTTGCCTCAAATCGCGTTGCTGCTACCCGATATAACCCCCGTGGGCTTTTGTATTCTTCCCGCGGCGGCCGTAACTGCCGTACGCGGCGGAGCTGGCTAATGTCCGTGAGCTTTTCCGAGGTATCCTTTGGCTCATCTGCATTGTTCTCACGATTTCGTATTACTACTTGTGCTCTTAGTCTTTCCGCTGGGAAACTCATTATATGCGCGTAGTGCTTGTTGGGCTGTTCGTTCGAATAGGTTTTAAATAACGTTTCCTGGTACGACCCAATTGCCGCTCGCATTGACCGAGGTGCACGCAAACGTTTTGGTGGTAACATCTTGGTGAGAAAGTGATTTTGCGAAATATAACGTGTTTTAAGAAACTGCAGTAATAAAGGAGAATCTTCTAGAAATATTTCTCATTGAAAATGCATGAAAGTTATATCACTAACCAAATGAAATGAAGCAAAGTTCTGCGGTGTCCAGCGGTCAATTTCACTACAAATTATGAAATACGAAGGTAGTATTGATTTGAAGATTTCTTCTCTAATTCGTCCCTGGACCAGGCTAGACTTCCATTGCCAAAGTATACAGCGGATAAAGCACAATCTTCCCGCAGCTATCGTGCAGCATTGGACTCCTCAGTCCTATCCGCAGTGTTCCCTGCGCGTATTACGAACGAGCACGCCCCGTGAGGATAACCGCCTCAGCCGCGACGCCCTCACGGCGGGACGCGCTCGCACCTGACCGTCGTAAAAAGACGCATCGCGCTGCGGAGCAGGTCATTTTACGAGAGGCGAACAATCGAAGGACACAATGGGCGGCGCCGATGCGTCACCGCCAGATCGCGGAGGCGTGTGCGGCGCGGCGCGGCGCGGCGCGGCGCGGCGCGCGACGATGCCTGCGCAAGGCCGCCGGCGAGGAGTGCGGGTGGCGAGATATGCCGGGTCACAGCGCGCGCGCCGGCGACAAAGGAAGCCCCGTTGCTCGCGCGACGACAGGCAGGCGGTGGGTCTTTGATGGCGGGCGCTGCGTCGCTGCACGGCTGCACTGCAGTGACGTCTTGCTGTCTTGCTTTGGTGTCGCTTTCTGCGCTTAGGCTCTTGTGCACGAGAAATGCTCTGGTAAATGCCAATCCAGCGTAGAAACATTCCGTGTTCTGTTTCATTCCACACTGTTCAATTTATGCGGTGTAATATTTCAATCTTTTTCGGTTTGTATCAGTTTGTTGGGTTGACCTTGCACTCAATGCAGCAAACAAATAGTAGTTCATAATAGGTCAGAGTGTAATCTTGAAATGTACAGTAGAATCGTGGTATCAAAGGGCAGTCATTCATTTTGAACCGCAAGCTGGCCGGTACTAGATTCTTCACTTGGCTGCATCAGATCACCCTTTACGACTTTCCAGTATCCTGTTTACCTCATTATTACAAAGCTAACACGTGGTTCTTTAACCCAATCTACATCGATGTTGAACAGCACCTCCTCTGCCTGAGACCCCGAGCTGCATGTCGCCCCGGATCAAGGGCACCGGCTCCAAAATAGGTGCACAGCGTCCTCCGCCGCCGCTGTGCTGGTGCGGGGGCGAGGGCGCCCTCGGAGCCCCGAGCCGCTCGCGTCAATGGCCGCCTTGTCCGCCATTCTCCTTTTTGCGCGACGGGAATTATATTCGATAAATCGTGTCCGGCGCCGCCGCCAGATGGCATCGCGGGCGCTGCGCGCGGCGTGCTCTTCCGGCGGGGGCGGACCGATTAATCCGCGCGATACGCGGCGGCGGCGGCGCGCGGGCCGTTAGCCAGCGTGATGGACGACGCCGACCCCGCGGCCCCGCTCACCGCGTTCGGGCTTATCGGCGGCGGTGGCGCCGCGGGCGTTGGTGCAGCGTCACGGCGGCGCCGCGCGTCGCGTCAGATGCGACTGTTGCGCACCTGGCGGCGTAATTTGTTCCCGTGCGTGGCTCTTCGTTACGCCTGCTATCCGGATTATGATAATCTTAACTCTGTCTTTTCTCATTGTGGAGAGTAATGTCTGATAGCTTTATAAGCCTTACGTAAGATAGTGAAGCGTTCTCCAATGTAATGTTCGTTATGGTGAGGAATTGCGGAATTATCATGCACTAAACATCTGAAAAATGCGTGAAGACAGATTATTCCTTCAAGAGCGTCTGGGCCCTTGGTGTTATTTCATGTTCGGCGAAAATATTGTCCGATCGTGTATATGATAAGCGAGTTTTATCTCTTGAATAAAATCGATTATTAATATTACTCCATAATAAAGCAGTTCATTTGAAGTAATTTAAATTCCAGAAACATATCACGTCGTATTTATGAAGTTATTGATGGTTTCGGTTTCACACAATGTCCTATGCTATTTCCTTACTACTAGGTTATGTAAATTTAATTCATGATTTGCTGTTAAACTCAAATGAATTAAAAATATTTTACATTAAACATATTTTATAAACACTAATCTGCCTGTTCAGTATTAATCATTTAAAAACATTTTCAAGACATTTAACACGTCAAAACATTAACAATATTTATTTATTAAGCTTCGATTTTATCATTTGTAATAAAAATTCTGCTTCTTAATTCGTCTCCATATCTTGTGGATTAGTCCATCTGCTGTCGAGTTTGTTCTTTAATTGGCTAGAATGTGTGTCATTCGATTCCGTGGCACCCGTATCGATAACCGAACGAGCGCAGCGCCAGCCCTCCCGAAGCTTGGAGGGCGCGAGGGCACGTGCGCACGCAGGAGAGCGCGCGAGGGCCCTGGCCGCGGGCCACAGGTGCTGCATGCGCCATTGTTCTGGCTGGGAACCGCGTTTTTGTCGGGCGGCGCGTTCGTTCGCTCGCTCGCTCGCTCCAACCGCCACCGCTGCCGCGAGGGCAGATGTACGCCTCGCAACGATGCCCCGCCGCCTCCCCGCCCCGCCCCGCCTCACCTCACTCCGCACCGCCCGCCCGCCCGCCCGCTCGCCCACCTCGTGAAATATGCATAAGCGCCACCGCTCGCTTTGAAAGTACAATTCCCGCGCCCGCCTCCCCACCCGCCCCCCGCCACAATACTTGAGATTCGCCCGTAAAGAAGCGCCCGCCTTATGCGTCCACGCTTTCTGGCTTCGGAGGGTTTATGAGGCTGATTGCTCTTCTGGGAAGCGCTGGGTGTGTGGTGGTAGTACGTTGCGCACTGATTTTAGAGAAACGTGAAGCAGTCACGCTTAAGGAGCAGGGGAATAAGTTTTTATGTTACATTGAACTCTGACGTGGAGTACAGTGCTTAAGTAGCGTATAGTACAGACGTATGTGTCTCCATGTAAGGAGAATTTATTTTAGAAACCCTCATAAAATATGGCTGTAGGTAATGTTGGTTGTACTCATTTCACGTGTATCCATTGTATTGTGTGTCAACTTTAATTTTCAAAAGTAACTAAGTAACAAGTAACATATTTTTTATTTTAATATTTTATACATTTTGACCGTTGTGGCGCACTACATTGTATTTACGGTTATGTTCCTTACTTTCATTCAGAAGAGTCTTACGTACGCCATCATTAACCTACTTTTATTCCCCTCGCACCCAGTGAAACAAGTCCGAAACTGCCAAGGACGAGCTCACCACACACATGGTGCGTGGCGACCGGTCGCGCAGCTCGTCCTCCAGTGCGCTTCGCGAGCCACGTACGAGAAGGCAGTACCCCAAGGGCCAGCACGCGCTCCCTAATTGAAACTGTCGGAGCGGCGGCGGTGGCGGCGGCGGCGACCACGGCGCGGCGAGCGCCTTGCGGCGTCGCGGCGGCGGCGGCGGCGGCGGCGGCTCGTGCGCGCAGGGGTGTCCCGGGCATCGGCACCAGCTGCGAAGCGGTGGCAGAGGCCCGAACGCCACCTGCCGCTGCCCCTCCCGCACCTGCCGCCGCCGCCGCCGCCGCCGCCGCCGCCTCGCCGTCCCGCTCCCCCGCTGGCGCGCGCGCCGCCGCGACGGAGGCGGCGGCGGTGATGGAGGTGCCCTACGATTCGAAGCGTGGAGCCCCAGCAACGGCGAAGGAGGTGGACGGGCTTGCGTTGTGAAGCTTCGCTAGACGTCCGTAGTGGGAAAGTACTGTATGACTGAGCAAGAAAGGAGTAATTCGTTCGTTTCGTTCTGATGGGAATCGGTTACGTCCGTTGACCAATTGCCACGAATGCTTCCTATGTTAGAATTAAACCGTGTTTTTGTCTACTTATTTTGTACCTATCCAAGACGGTACATTGTACACTATTTCTTCGCATAGTAAGCTCTGTGTATGGTTGCTTTCTCATTTTTAAGTAAACATACATTCCTCACTTTGAGTTAATATCCACTGTACAATTATTTGAAGAATCACAGGGCGATATTTTACCCCTACGCTCAAACCATATGCTAGTTTTTATTACGACGATCACTCTCCCTGTCCCACACCGCTGGCTTTGGTCAAATTGGCGGCCGGGTAGGAGCGCGGAGTGCGCTCTTGAGAGCGAGCTAGCGTCGGCCGTCGGCGGGCATCGGCGCGTGGGCGGAGGGGAGGGAGAGGGGTGCGGCGTGCCGAAGCGCGTCTGCGCGGGCGTCACTCGCGCGAACACCTTGTACGGGAGGCGCGCGCGCCGCTTGGTATGCCGCGCCGACCCAACTCCCTCCCTCCCTCCACCCTCCTCGCCCGCTGGCGCGCGTGGGCGGAGGCGTGCGCGCGCGCGCGCGCGCCCGCACGCGTGAGTCAGGCGTCGCCGCCCCCGTTGACCGTGGCTCGGCTCGCCGCTGCTCGGCTCGACTCGTCTGCGCCGCGCGCGAGTCCGGTTTGTAGGCGATGCCAAACAGCTCCGTTGACACGAATCTGCGCTGTACGGACGGTCGGTGGCACGGGGAAAGAAGTTATGAATATGACCGAGAATCATGATATCGAGGCAGGAAGAGACGTCTTTAATGGAAACGTAAGGGCGTGCCAATCCGGGCGTACCCGTCGGACGACGATGGTATTTGTCCCATATTAAAACGTTGGTCAAACCTTACTTACGAATCATACATAGCCCAATTTAGTGCAAAGGTTTCGTTTTTTATTTACAAATGGAGATAGGGCAAATAGATTGATATGGTCTACTGAGAAGCTCTTGGTGACGCCACTGCATGTATCAGAGGAGCGAGCCTTTAGTGTCGGCTACTTGATTACTTCATTCAGAAGCGTTGCCTAGAATACATGCAATTCATAACTGGGTTTCCCAGAGTTTCGTATTTTCCTTTAGAGTTCAGTCATTTCCCTACTTTTTCGTCATATATAATTTATTTACATTCTTCGTCACATCCCGTCTTTCAACATTGATTCTTGTAATAGTGACATCCACATTTTCGCTCATAATTTCTCGTTACTTTTTGGGTGAAATTTATTAACTTCTTTATTTTACGTTCTTCATCTTTATGTTCACCCAGTATTTTCTTCCCACTTTCATATTTTCGTAAGATGCCTTCTCCCTGCGATCGTTCACGAGTACTTTCTTCCCTCATTCCTGCGCCGTGCTTGTTGATGTGGAAGTGCGAATGTTGACCCCGCGGAGCGGCGTCCTTCCACCTGCCCTTCCCGTTCCGGCGGTGGGCGTGGGTGCTCTCCCGCCGCGACCTTCCGCAGATAGGCCCGGCCGCCCGGCCGCCCTTCCGCCAGCTGCTGGGCGGATGCGCGTCTCCGGCCGCCGCCGCCGCCGCCGCCGCCGGCGCTGGCGCTTCCGACCGCGTCACGTGTGTGCGGCGCCTCGAGCGGCAGTGGCTGTGGTCACGGATGCTCACTTCACGGCGGCGCCGGCTCCATTCATCGCCGTGGACCCGGCGGGCGGGATCGCGACGGGACATTCCGGTCACGTCACACTTCAAATGCGGAGGTTCGCGCGACTCTTGGTTCGCCGTCTCAGCAAAGTGTCCATAAAATCTTCGTTGTATCCCGCTCATGGACGCTGTCTCATCGCGTCTTCCTTGTACAAAAAATCACCAGGTACAGGTCAATGGGCGCAGACGTTGAGAACTCAGGATCCCGCATCCTGAAGAACATCAGGAGTCGAAGGGTTCGTGGAGGGGAGGTCGCACGTACATTCTTACCTGAACGAGTGCAGGTTAAGCTGTCAAGCTGTCACCTATCCGAAACGTGTGTGATCAAATTAATAATGCACCGAAAAATGATGGCTGTGAAATGGAAGCTTGGGCTACCCAAACGTATTACGGGAGCTATACTTGAAAGAGCCGAGCTCATTCGGGGTCCTGCGGCTGAGCAGCCCTAATATTTGCAAAATAACCTCTCCGCAATCGATTTTCTTCTTTGTTTGTACCACCAGTACCGAAACTGAAATGCAGTTTTAACTTCTGGAATTGAGAACTTCCAATATCTACGACAGCCTTTTGATCTGTAAAATCCCGTAGCTTATTTGGCCGGAATTTGTCTGCAGTACCTAAACAGTCATTAATAGCGGGCCTACTCATTGTAATTTCTTGTGCGGGTGAAAAATAAACCATCCCCAATTGTGTTCTTGGATAAGAAATCCCCTTTAAATAATGTTTGCTACGGGCATATTCTTCGTTGATGTTCGTGATGTTCGTTTCCTGCCTCTGGAATGAGCAATTGAGAATAAAGTTTGACTTCATGATCTGACATCATTTTACGTTTTCTTTCCGTACCGTTTACTCTCTTCACCCTCCTGTTAGTTCTTCCGTCTTTGATCTTCATGTCTGCGTGACTTCTTTCAGTTTAGCATAGCATTTGTGCAAACAACATCGAAAGTTCTGAGAAAAAATACTCTCGTGTGGTCATTCTAGTACAAGCAATACGCCAAGAGAGGCGTTATGAAACGCTATGCTTAGTTCCAGTGCTGGAACAGATAAGTGGCTAACCGTATCGCAATTACAGCTCGCGTGTTAAATAAAGTACATCAGGTGCGTATTTACACCGCCACCCTCCAATCCCTATCGCTCTTTTTAATTGTATGTAACCATTAGTGCTCAGAAAAATGATATGCTTATCGCCAAGGACATTCTTCTTAAAACACGCTTGTGGCTTTAATGATTAGCGTATTGTTTTCAAGACTTACTTTCACAGGGGTATCGGCAACAACTACGAAACCCCTGATAGCACATTAAGATGCTAATTAGTCTGTAGAATACACTTTTTTTTAAAAGAAATTTTGATAGTATTTCTGAACAAGCGATTTTTGCATTCAATCTCGCACTGAATATTTATATAAAAAGTGGATTTTATGTTCGTTTCGCCAGTTTCAAAACACGATTATTTGACATTGTTACTTATTATCAATGTGTGATAAATGAAGGTTAATAAATGATAATAAGAATTGTAACAATCGAACAGTTTCGTAAATAAAACGGAATGCAAACAATATTAATTTTGACTGTCCAATATGCATTGACTAAACATTATAATTATTTTTTCGAAAAAGAAAATTGAAAACAGAACATCACATTGATTCTCGTTGATTCATTTCTGCTAATTAAGAGTATGCAATAGATGCTGGAGTTCTCTTGCGTTTACCGCGAACTCCGATTGATTGGCGTTAAAACTCGCTTGTGCAGGGGTAATTGCCGAGCGAGGCTGCCTCTCCCCCCCCCCACCCGCACACGTCATACGCGCACATGCGCCGTCCATCTCTGGCCCCTGCGCGGCGGGTGGGGCGGCGCTCAAAGGGAGCCGAGAGACGCCTCAGACCGCGAGGAGCGGGAGGGGGCGGGGAGGGTAGAGGAGGGGAGGGCGGGGAGAGCAGTTCCCCGAACGCCCGGTGCTGCCCGTCGCCTGTCCGCCGTCATCCCAGCGCCTGACACGACGGCGGGAAGCCTCGCAGCGGACAGCACAGACCGGGCGTTCTGCGGGCGGCCGCTTGCGTTCACAGTTCATAAGGAGCTTTACGTTTTCGGAAGATGCTGGATGAAATTGGAAGATATTTTTTTCTTTGGGTGTATTGAATTACATTCTAATTGTTTTCATATTTGGCTAGTGGATGCATTAATCAAATGGATGTTCGTGAGAGATCATTTTAACGTAATAGTAAAGATTTGTTATTGCAATACAAGAATTTAAATATAATAGAACTGATATGTTTATGTTCCATCCGTCTTTCTGGATTCTTTTCAATGTATAATGATTTGGAGTCTCTAATTGAGGCAAACATACGTAGGAAATTTGTTAAAACCACGCCCACATGAGAACGCATTAGAAACTCGAATTCTCACTTTTCAGGAACTTTTCACCAGCCTATCTTTGGTTCACGTAAATCACAACCCCTCTAGTTTCAAGTTCGACGCCTTCTTATCAAGGTACCCTGCGCCCACGATATTATAGAATGTGTTTTTGAAACTCCTGCGTACAATTCGTGAGCTTCCTGTTTGAAATGCCGTGACGTCCGCTCAACAGAGCTCTGTCACCGCCTTGTGACCGCCGCTGTGCCGTCGTATGCTTCACCGCCGCCGCCACTGCCCGCGCGTCTAAAAATATCGCTGCGCAGCAAAGCGCGCGCTGCCATTGCGGCGGGTGGGCGCGCGTCGCCGACTGCGCCGCTGCGCGCGGGCGGGCGGGCGGGGCGCAGCCATCGACCCGCGCCCTTGCCCCACTCGTGGCCCACGCGCAGCCCACGCGCAGCGTACGCGCAGCGTACGCGCAGCTTCCTGTGCGCGCGGCTTAAGGCAGATGAGTCTGAGATGGGGCTCGCCCATCTCCCCAAGGGCAAGGAAAGTTAGGAGCAAACTTTGAAAGAAAGGGAATTGCACTGGGCAAAGAAGTTAAGTAGTGTTTTTGATTAAAAAAAGCACGATACAGTTATTAAATTTAATAACATGAATTCGAATTGTGAATCCGGAACTTCCTGGCGTTGTTAAATGATTGACGCTTCGTAGGGTAACTGCTATTCAGTATTAAGATTGTCAGATACTATCCTTTTTGGGGGGTACGAATACCGTGGAAACTTCTTGCAGATTTCCATACGTATTGGAGATTCAACTAGTGCATAACATTTAAAGTACCTGTATTCACCTGTGAATTGCCTTAATTCGCAGTCACTAGTGAAGGGAGAATATCAGATCATGTGGCATTAGTGCGATATTGTAGGATGTTGATTCATTCTGTAATTTAGTTGATAATGGAAAGAGGAAGGATTAATTACCGCTGCTTTGTTTTGTGAATTGTGTACGTCTTTAAATTTCTTTCTGAGTAGCATAATGCATAATCATATTTCTTTCGGGAATTTGATGGTAATTTCAATTTTTAATGCTATTCTGCTCGTTGAGTTTTTTCAAATTTACTCGTGTTCTATCCACAAAAGCTTTTCAACTTACGTTTAATTAAATTAAAATTATTCTCTCTTCACCTGAAACTCATATTTACTTGTGATTTTTCAAGTTTTGGAGAGCGTAATTTCAATTTAGTCTTCTAAAACTAAGGTAATGATTATCTTTCAAGTAAGGGAAACTTGTCTCATTCGCAAAATATATCACAAAATATATCAGCTTTAACAAAGTTGTGTTCGTGAACGGTGGGGAGAACGTGTAGGGCATTCTTTCAGTGCAGATCCCCTTCGGCCGGTGAAGCCCCGCGGCAGCGAGGAAAGAGCATCGGCTGCCTGGGCGACTGCGAACTGCGCGAGCGACGCGGCCCGGTCGACAGAGGTCGTCCTTAGCATAATCCGTTCCCATCCCACCCGGCGCTCGGCCGGCGGGGGAGGGGGCGCCGCGGCCGCCTCGCCACTCCATTGGCCGGCGGCCGCTCGGGGGGCGGGGAGAGTCGCGACCAATGGCGGGTCTTGCCCGCCGCCGCCGCCGCTGCCTCCGCCGCGCCGCGCCGCCTCGCCCGCCGCGCTGCCTGGCGTTTTGTGAGCGATGTTCCACGATTTTCCGACTGCCCGTGCTGTTGTGGTGGAGGAGGGGGAGGTGGTGGCGCGAGGGTGGGGGAGGGAGGGGGCAGGCGAGGCGCAGGCGGGCGACCCGCCGGTGCCCGGCGCATGCAGATGGCAGTGGAACGCCCGTCGCCGCGATCGTCTCCCATTTCCCCCTCGCCGATCTTGTTGGCTCCATGCGGCCGCTGGCGGCGCCACGGGTCTCGCTCGGACGGGGGTGCTGGAGGCGGTGTCGTTAGCCCGACATGGCAAGAGGAAGTTAGTCTAGCGTGGCCAGGATGTTACAGTATCTCAGTGAGGATGCCGCGTATCTAGCGGACCAACCGATCGACTATGGTAAGCCCCCTTTCTCGCAGTTCGCTACCGTCGACCCGACCCGCTGCTCTTTGCTTTACGCATCCGCGCTGGCCAGCGCTGCTTGCGGCTTCTTCAGTTCTGCTCACAGCTTTGCTCAATCGCCATTATATTTCATCAAGCTACTTGGATGCTTCACTTAATTACTCATCTGCAGTCGTATAAAGAGTAATTAATAATGCTTCTGTTAAATATTGTATTTTCTCGAAATTTGTTAGCTGATGCTGAGAAAGATTCATGTTCAGAAAATTCTGAGTTTGGCTGTTGTTGGTGTATATTTGCCTCAACATTCAATACTCTAACATTTGATAGTTTAAAACGACGCTTAATTCGGCTTAAAAGTTAGTTATAAGAAATTACAAACGACATTGCTTGAGACGTTATTTTCACCTTGAGAAAATCACCAATTCGAACTTTTTTGGAATTTTGAACAACTCATTAATTTAACACGTTAATTAGAAAATAGCGCATTTACCGCACGATTATCATAACGGAATATAAATAGAGTTCTCTTTAAAAAACAAAAGTTTCGTCTTCCGTTTCATGTTTGGCTGAGACCCAAACTTTTTAAGTTCTTTGGTACCTGGTTTGTTAAAAATGTCTAAAGGTAACGTTTTTTTTTATCAGAGTGTGAGAAATTGTGTTGAAGACGAAGGATGAGTAGTATGTTTTTGTGTCCTTGAGGTGAAGAGTTTTAATTTGCCTGACGGTTAAGCACATTCCCACCGTTAACTAATGTAATTATGTTCATTTCGTCGATTACGGTAGGGAAAGTCTACGATACTGAGATAATTTCTTCATTGCTACAATAATTACGAAAAGGGGAGTATCTAAAATTGTAATACTGAGTAGCACAAATTTATAAGAGTTAACTATCTGGTTAAGAGTCGCAACTTCTGCTGTGTAAACCGTGTAGTAGGGCGTGGCAGATTCGACAATGCACCTTCCTCACATTTTCATTTGAACATTATGCTCGTATTCGTTTCAATTTATAGAACGCGTTTGCACATGCGTTTATCTTGACGAAAATGTATATGGAGGTGATCAAAGTATTAATAGATTAAGGATATCAATACACAACTCTTCTTTACTCTGTTGGCAGATGTCGGAAATGATGTTTAGATTATGAAAAGGAATTTCAGAGGTGTGACGGAGTTTTTCAGTCAGATTTTTTCGGTAAATAGTACTGAAGACATTATCTGACATCGACTTTTATATTATCCTTCCGGCCTTTGATTAAGACTTTCCTTTATTCTGCATAAGCGTTTGCCATTGGTGTTTTTAATTTGCTCGTTTATTTTTTTGAAAATCAAATTATTCGTGTCATCAAATAACTTCACAGACGTTTAAAAAGTAACGTGCTTTATCATCTCATATAACCTGCATAAATGCAGAGCAAGGAATTACTGTATTTTATAAACTTCAATTATTAAAGACATTTGTTCATGTTTCTGGAGATTTCAGAACATTTCAGAAGAGAAGTAGTTTGAGAATGGATAATTTTTGGTTTATAATGATTTAAATTTTCATGAATACTTTAGCAGAAATTTTCGCAAAAATAGGAACACATCTTATAGTACAAACTCTCCAGCGACGTCATTTGTCTAGGGCGGATCCAGGGAAATCTTTCGAAAAGAGACTTTTCTGGGGAACTCGTTTTCTGATTTGTCCCCTAATTAGCTTCATTGGTACTTTTATTCTCTGTTTAATTATCATCACTGCCGTCAGTATCAAAAACAAATAATTATTAAATTAATAACATTTTATATAATTCAGAAGTTAGAGAAGATTCCATCGACGTTTAAGAGAGAAGTTTTCTTAGTTTCCGTTCCCATGGCTTCACCCCTGCCTCCAAGGAACTGCCTCCGCACTGGCTCTGGAGAAATTCCCCCCATTCCAGGCTGGGGTGCCGTCGCCTTACGAACTTCCATCGATCTGCGACCTGTTGCTGCTGGGGTGTGCGCGAGGGCACGCCAGTTGGCAGCTCTGCTCGGCGTCACGTCCGGCGCCGCTCCCCTTCGCCTCTTCGTGCCCTCGACCCCCCTTTTGCAGACCCCCGCCCCAGGCGGTTGTGAGCACACGCGATAACTCAGCACTCATCGCAAATGCAGCTTCAGTAATCTCCACCAGCACTCCGAGCTCCTCGTACGTTGCCTCAAGTTACGCCTATATATACTCTCAAGGATTTTTGTGAAGATATTGGGTTCAGGGACGTGGTTCTCGTCTCCTGTAGTTCTGATAGGATATTT
This sequence comes from Acheta domesticus, assembly GCA_031308135.1. NCBI lineage: Eukaryota > Metazoa > Arthropoda > Insecta > Orthoptera > Gryllidae > Acheta > Acheta domesticus. Next base: position 33,262,668 of record JAHLJT010009355.1, read on the forward strand.
TATCATATTTTAATATTGACAGCTGATATATTTTATGTAGGGTTAATATTAGGATTTTGCGCAATTTCCCCTTACTCTGCAAATTTGTGTTGGTGGGTATATGCATTCGAAATACGTAAGATTAAAAATGCCAACCCATCCTATAAATTCTGTTTGTAAGTTGTTTTACAAATAGAAACATGAGAACACTAATAAAAATGATAAACCCTGTGACGTGGGTTTTCGAGAAATACTAATCATAGAAAATTCCCAAGTTTTCCGTTTCAGCCTTTCAATGGCATTACTGTAATTATAGTCATTCAAATTTAGACATTAATTGAAATAGTAATTAACCACATGAAATAATGCTTGCTTACTCTTTACGGGGAAACTTTAAATCATCTACCATAATGGAGCTCAATGCTAAACGATTCAAATACATTAAAACGTCTACCATTGAGCTCCCAAAAGCTCCTCTTGTGGATATGCCTGGACATTCTTAACGTCTGCTAGTTGGGCACTTCCACTCTGTCAATTAGTGCTGTAATTTTTTTTCCTTCTCAATTTTCATTGTTCACATGACTAATTCGCGATGACCGATTAGCTACTACGTCCTCTGCCTACGGCGTCCTATCAGTCTATTTTTTCGCTTCCCATCGCATGACATGACGCGACATGACACAGTCGGTCAGTTTTGCCAACGCTCGCTTTGCCGATCGCGACTTGTTCTGGATCAAGGCTCTCCTGGGTTGGTAGCGCCATTGCGTCAACGCGCCGAGCTAGTCGCGCCGCGCCGCGTCGCGCCGCAGCCCCGTGATAAGGCGGAAATCGGCCGCGCTGGGTTTTATAAACAACGCCGGATGTGGTCCGCTCCTTCCGGCGCGCGCCGATAAACCTCTGTGCGCGACGCTGACAAAAGTTTTCCACTCGCCGCGGACCGCCGCGCGATCGACCCCTCGCGCCGTTGGCAGCCCTGGCTACCACGGTGCCCTGCAGAGGACGAGTTCCTTGGATCTCCGGGACTCACTGGCTCCAAAATCCCTTCTTGTTTTCAGTCGCTGTCTGGAGGAGAATTTAGCGTCTGGCTGCTCTGATCGGTAGTTTTCTGCATTTTCTCCTGTCAACACAAGGCGAATGCCGGAGCAGTACACTAGCAAACGGGCCACGGACCGCGCGCGATCTTTTCTTCCTCAACCGTTACTTACTCATACTCTTGCATGCATTACTCTTATCACACATGTTTGGAGACCAGTGGGGAGCTTAGAGCTTGTCCCGGGTGGACCGGTGCCCCGCTGGTGGAAGATATACCTGGTTGGGGAAAACCCTGCTAGACGGCGTTTGGGTCGCCGCCGGATCTCGCCATGCAGCGAGGGAAGATCACCACCACCTCCCACGTTGAAAACATGCACTTCAGATATGGAACAAGTGCCCTTATGCGCCCAAAAACACCAATCAATCAAGCGTTCTTGCTGAGGTTTGGGGGCGGGGCAGTTGCAATGCTGGCTGCAGAGAGGAGGCGGTGGTCTCCTGTCAGTTTGTGATTATGCGAGCAGAGTCTCACTGAATTGCCGTTGTGACTGACATATTGTATTGCGAAACGTATGCAGACTGAACAGTATATTAATTGACAAATTCAGCCTCCTATTCTGTCGAAAATGTCAAACTATTATTATTCTTACTGAAGTCTATGCCCAAGACGTCTGTAGCGGAGCAACAGGAATTTTTCTATTGGGCGCTGTGCTCGTACCTGTGGTGTCCAGACGACTCGACGTTTTCTTGTTCAGAATTTTTCATTTAGGCCTAATTTCAAATTTATTTTTATTTAATTATTTGTAGTTTTGTACAACGTATTGTGTTATTCAATTCGTTTGAATAGAAAATTAGTTAAAATTATATTTGTGGATTTGTGTCATCTGCTGAATCGCCATTACAAGTCAAACTCCCCACTAGTATGTCAATACAAGTTAAGTAATTATGAAATAACTCTTCCACTTATAGAAGTTAATAAAAAACATTTATTTCATTATTACTTCGGCTACAATTCTGATTTGTATGAATGCAATTATACATATTTAAAGAAATGACTTTCAGGCAGAAGTCTGTATAAAGTCCGAATAAAACACAAATATTTGGGAGTAAACATCCTTTTTGAATTTTACAGCTCTATCTACACATACCCAGATATCCTGACGTTGAGTCATTGTCAGGGAAAACTTTATCAGTATATATTGTTACTGCAGTGATGCATTCATTGCTACAAAATGCAATGAGGTAACGAAAAAAGTGCAGTATTACATTTACACCTCACTCACTTTTTTCTATTTCTCATTTACACTTGTTGCATTGGACCCGATTTTATTACATTCAGTCTTTCATACTATGCTTTCGAAACGAAATGGACAGTAAAAATAATTCTTAAATCGTGACTGAACAATTTAAAAATAGCTTCAATGGCAGCTTGCCCCAATAGTTGTCACTACGGATAAGTGTGATTCAAATTCAGACATGATAATTACTCCTCCCAGCCTACCACACTCTAGGAATTCATTTGTGGCTGAATAGCAAAGATTTCTCCAGTGTTTTAAAGTACGTTTTATGAAAGGAAAAAAAAAAGAAAAAAACTAGTTTCATGATATATCTATTTTAGTAAAAACAAAGTATTTTGCCATTAACTTGAACAAGTAAAGCAATATGAAGTCTATTTAAAAAAAATACTCAGTTCGTAGCGAATGTAGTTCAGTTCGTAACGAATGTTGCAAAACCTATTGATATCAGACCGAACACGTGTTCAAACATCCTGTATTTTATTTTTCCTATTCCTTATTGAGCCTTCGCCATATTCGTGAGATAAAATAAGAATCTTAGAGATCGTATCATTGTAACATTCAAGTTCTGCTTACTGTTGATGCGATTCTGGAACATTAATTAGTAATACAAATATGACGGATCATTCCCAAATTTCGATTTTTTTCATTGAAGCTGAATTGCTGAAATGAAGTTTATTATTCACATTTTACTAAATAATCATTAGTGTTACCTTGGCATCGTGTGCACTAGTCAAATCAACGATTGTGTGCATGGTCGTTTAAATAAGCTTCCCGTTTGTAATTATCAATAAATTCATCAAATATTGATTTGATGATCACACTTAAGGGTGATTTTTTTGAGGTATGAAAAATCGCTTTCTTCAAGACACACGTGAAGCTTACCATATTCTGCGACATTGATATACTCAACAATAACAACAGAAAACGGCGAATTTGAATATTGCTTTCCGCCAGTTTTTCCTGTGGAGAACTCTAAAGGTGGCTCCACACATTCGGTATTAGGCAGGTAACGAGCGACGAACATTCGGTGCCCGTCCTTCCCACCGCGTGTCAGTCTTTTGGACACATCAAAGAAAGCGAACATGCGTCGAGCACTTGAGCTGCTCGGGCATTGGGCGAGTAGAAGCTCGCCTAATGCCAAATATATGGAACCGCCTTAAGGCCTTACGGCGGCTCCACATGTTCGTTATTCGCCGAGCAGCGCGCTACTGCTCGCCCCGAACGGTTGACGTGTTCGACAAATGTTCGCTTCCTTTGTGTTTAAACGAGCGACACGCCATGGGTAGGTGGAGCACCGAATGTTCGTCATTCGGCAAATGGCAAAGCGACCCATCCACACTACTCGGGATTCGGCGAGCGGTTGCTCGCTGTTCGCCGAATAACGAATACGAGGAGCCGGGTTCCCGAGAGGGAAGTGGGGCGGGCGGGCGCGGGAGCCTCTGGCGAGAGCTTTCGGGGCGCGTGCGTGGCGTGCGCGTGGGGTCGGCGGTCACCTCAGGACGTCGCGTGCCGCCGCTGGGCGAAGGTCAGGCAGCATCCTGCGCTTTCCTCTTCTCAGCCCCGGGTCCCCGTCCGCGCCCGCGCCCTCCCGCGCCCTCCCGCGCCCTCCCTCACTCGCGACGGGGCTACCCAGCAGGACATCCGCCTCCTCGCCTGCACAACACCATACACACACACACACACACACACACACACACACACCACGCCACAGCGTTCGCCTTTTTCCTTTCCATTCACGCGACGCCCCGCCGCCATACCCTCCTCGCCCTCCCCGTCCCGCCCACAAGTCTCCGGCCCGGAACCGCTGCGGGTCCGCGTTGAGTAAGTGCCCACGAACCGTCGCGTCGTGTCGCGTCGCGCGCTTACTCACACTCGCTTGCGCCTCGCCTCCTTCGCTCGCCGCCGCCGCCACCGCCGCCGCCGGACGGGAAAAAAAAACGCGCGTCCTGCACAATGCTGTGAGGAGCCGTGCGCGATGCCGCTCGCCAAAAGCGCCTTCTCTCACCCCCTCGCGCTCGCGTACGCAGGTGAGCCAGCGGCGGACACGCGCGCGGTGGCGCGGCTGGGTATGCGTGCGGTCGGGCAGGGTTGGCGTATGTATGTGTGTATCTATGTGTGTATGTATTATGTATGTATGTATGTATGTATGTATGTAGTATGTATGTATGTGTGTGTGTTGGGGTCGCTTACTGCTTGTGGAGATACCGTGCGCAGTCTCGTGTTGTGGTCCCCTGACTTGACGTCCCGCCGCTGATGGATAACTTGATTCGTCATCGATGATGAGTTGCCCAGCGACCACCACCGGACATGACAATCTAGAGACCAGTGAGTTGGTGCACCGGATGAATCCAACGTGGCTGTCGAGATGTTTTGCATTGTAAATCATCGCCGTTTCGATTTATGAGATTTTACTGTGTGTCCGTTGTGAATAACACATACAATGGGATGGTGTATTTCGCTTGTCTCGTCATACATTGGGACCTGATTGACAAGAATATGCGTTGAAACTGACCCCCTAGTGCGCCAATGTAGTTATACGCTAATGATTTATTATTTTTATAATACATTCTCAAATTGTTTTGTGGAAATAAATGACATTCTCGAGTGTCCTTGCTATAGATCACCGTGTGTCATTCCTCATTAATCTAGATAATTAAATGACATCAGTAATTATTTTTGATATCCTTTCCCTGTGACCATTCGCGTAGTTTCTTCACTTTATATTTTTTTGGCGTGGAATGAATTGGCGAGTTGGTTCATGTGTGTGTGTGTGTGTGTTGCGTTGGCTGACGGGTGTGCTGGTGGTGTTGCAGGCGGGTACAGCCACCTCCGGAGCCCCGTCTGCACGCCGCGCGATGGCGACTGCGGCCGTGAAGAGGGCTCGCCCCCGCCGCCGCCGCCGCCCGGCTTCATCCCGCTGAGGAGCCCCCTCTACACGCACCTCAAGCAGGAAGGTGAGGCATCTGCACGGCCAAGTAGTGCAATACAGTTGAGAGTTCTCCTGTGTAGACCTAGTAGGCTAAACCGCTATTTAAATTGTTTAATTCGTGTACAGTGTAAGGTAAAAACTATTTCCAAGTTAATGGCTAGTAATTAAATACGATTCATAATATTTTTATTTCCACGTATACAAATACATCCAATTGCAGCGTTGGCAATAACTTGTTATTAGCTCTATTTATTTGCATCTAGGCAGTAAAATTCAAAGTCTACCCTCTAACTAAATGTGACCAAGAGTTCTGTCAGAACAGTTAGTGAAGTCTGGGATGTTTCATTGTATCCATTTAATCTGGTGGAAGCCCTTTGGAAGTTGCTTAATGTTCTGCATTTTCAATTTCCAGTAAGAAGCTATTATATTTTTACGTATTTCCTCACGACATTTCTCAGAAATTGAACGTATTTACGTTTTTTTTAAATAGTTGCGTCAGTTAGATGTTCTAGAAGTGATATTAATTACCCAAAATTACAATCGCGGCTAAAATGTTTTCGTTACTTTACCATATATTTTGTGTAATACTATCTTTCAAAATGTTAAATAATATATAATTATAATCTGCATTAATTTATGAGATATAAAATATATTTGTAAATGTTTACGTAAAAAAATATATTTCTGATTGTGAATGAAGATCGTAAAGTATTCAAATGTGTACGAGTATTCTCACTTTTGCCGCCTCAACATAAGCTCATGGGTCACTTATTAGTCATCACATGTGTCGGATGTGACCATTCTTTCAAAACAAACGGAAAAGATACGACGTTGTCACTTAGATCTGCAGATGATGAAACTGGTTGTCTGGTTGTCGCAACGACGTCATACGTTATTGCAAGTGAAACAGAAGGAAATCGCAGATGTCGCGTTGATATGTCGTTCTTGTAAATACTTTTGTAATCATTTAAAAGGCCTGTAGACCCTTCAAAATCTTTCAGATTACTAAAAGGAAACTGTGTTTTCATTACGGTTATATTTTATAATTCTACGATAATAACAATCGCTCATATTTTGGTCGGTAAACATTATAGTTGATGTAAATGCATGAAGTAAAATAACGCTAATAAAAGCGAATATAAGACAAATATGATCGTACTCCGTGGAAAATCTGTACATCATATTTCAAATTAAAATATCGTTGACAAACTGTTGGTAGCTTCTAAAGTTCTTTAAACCAAAGAACGCGTTTCCATTAGATATGTAATGCATCTTGCAATTTCGGGAGGGCCTTTCGCCCCAAAGAAGATTCTCAAAGCAACCAATAGAATCTCGTGCATGTGGTGCTCAAAGCTGAACCTTCTCCCATGCGCAGGAAGCGACTAGTCTCAAAGCAACGGCCGTCGCGCTTTGAAGTGCACGCCAGGCCCGTGCGACATGCTCCGGTGGCCTTCGCTTTGCAGGTGGCCTGCCGCAGCGGCTCGCCGATTATGCATTTATAAAGAGAGGAGCCAGGAGTTCGTGGCTGTGCGTTTGAACAACCGTATGGGAATGTTCTCTAAAAAAACCATCAAAATTGTACTTGGATGACTTTTTTTTAAATATAAATTTGTTATCGTTGGTTTCAGTAAAAAGGCTATGTGACTTGCGCAATAGAAAAGTAATTTTCCGCAATGCTTGATTAAAATTTTGTTTCACGAATGGAAAAGAAATAAATATAGCTTGGTTGGCAATGACGAGTAGATGATACATTATCATAATTAAAACGACAGGTGTTTGTGTTGCAAAACACTGTCACGGTTTGCCTGATGGTTTCCTCGTCCTTAACATAATGGCATTTAAATTCTTTCATACTCGCATTTTGCTATTGAAATGTGGAGGGAACTGTATTTAGGCAAGCTACGCTCAAGGAAACGGGAATTTACATTGATTAGGTAGTAGAACTGGTGGAAACTGTTTCAAATGGTAATTCACAGGAACGTTCTTTCCAGACTACGCTCACCGCTCAACGCCATTTGATAATTGAAGTACCAATGGCATCACTTCTATGGGGCCGTTAGAATGGCGTCCGCGGTTGCTTAAAACATTTTGCGAGTATCTCTTACGGAAATTGGCCCAAAATCTCCTTCGAGTGATGCGAAAGTTCTGAATATAATTTATTTTGATTTTCACGCACATCGTGAAGTTTAACATTCGCAATTACTTTTCAATGTAATATGGAAGGTCTGGGCAGCCGAGATCATTGGCATTAGTCTGCAACGTAGCCATGTCCAACAGTCACTCAACAATTAACCTACTTGAATCCGGGAGGCTGTTGCGACTCGGAGCTCTCCCGTGGGTGCGTGCCTGAACGCCAGCGCGCCCTCCTGCGGCCGGATGGGCCCGCCCCGCCCCGCCTTGCCGCGCCCGCCCGCCGCGCCGCGCGCGGGGTCGCAGGTGGGCCTCCCCGCGGTGCGTGGCGGGGGTCGCGGGCGGGGGAGTGGGAGGGGGAGGTGAGGGGCGACCCAGTGCCGGAAGCGCTGCCGGCGCGTCTACTGCGAACCCTTGCGTGTTGGCCGGCCACCGGCGGTTTTCCTGTCGCGGCCGTGGTTCAGCGAACCGAGCGCTCCGTGCGGTGCGGGATGTAAACACGGTGGCCGGAAAAGCGAGCGAGCGCGGGCGCGGGCGCGCGCCCGGGAAATTCCGCTTTTCGGTTCCCGTGTTCCGCGTTCTCGCGCCCTGCCGGGAAGAAGGTGCTGCGCGGCGAGGAAGCGAGCGAATGAATGAAAGATGAGAAATATAATATAGTGGCAGTGTCGATTTACATATCAAAGCCGTGATTAGATTAATAATATGAGAATAAATAACATTTCAAATTCCGTTATATATTTTTCTCTGTATCAAGTTAGCTACGCTGGTAGATATCGAAAAAAATGCCGATTATATATTTTCTTACAGTCTATTAATAATGTAATTCTGTTGTATATATAATTTACATAATAAATACGTTCTGGGGCGCAAACCTAAATTACTTGTTGCTTGCAAGCTTTTTATGCGAGGGGAGATGGGGGCCCGCGCAAACTGCGATCGCTCTGCATTCTAGCGGTCAGGTAGGGATATAAGACCGTGGGCGATTCAGGTAGCACCAGTGGCATCTGTGAGCGGAGCGCGGAACTGCGAGTGGCAACGGCCTATATCCGAGGGAAAGGGACACTGCTATGAAGAGATTGAAATAACCAGTATAGGAGAAATGAAAGGAACGCAAATCCAAATATGTGGAAATGTTTGCTGAGCGCGAGCATTTTGAGCCTATTGTTTCCGTGCGTAAAAGATCTACACACACGCACGTAGGTGATATCGTTTCTTTCTACTTTTAAATCTTAAAAAATAGTAGTCCGTTCTCAGAGTTGAAACAAATCTTGAAAAGATTCCAATGTGCATATCAGATGTTTTTCGAACAAAATACTCTCTGAAAACCTCCCATTCTCTCATCAGTTTAATACTATCGCGACATGTAAATTGTCTGGTGTAAGAAATAACATGTTTTTATTACTTTCGTTTTGGAAAAAGTTTTTTTTTTTTTTTTTTTTTTTTTTTTTTGCAAAAGAAGTTCAAGGTACCTTTCAATTCGCCTTTGCAAGTATCAATTATTATTTTTATTTTAAGTAATATTAACAGGAGAGTGCGTGCTTTTATGGCATTTATAGCGGTGTTTGCACGTTGTTGTATTTAATACCCAGACACCTAAACTATTTCAACATATCTTGCTTATTACAATTTAGAAAGCTACAGTTAAAAGAGAATTCAAGAGTGGCGGTGAAGTCTGTTCAGAAAGCTAGTAAACATCATGCTCATCCACAAGCAACGCAGTCACATGCGAGGCCATCCATGTGTTACTGATAACATGAACAGTAAATACTGCTCACAATAAATAATAAACGCATGTGTGGAGTTTTCACTACATGTGTGCGTTCGCAAGTGGACCATGGCGCTGTGTGTGTCTCAGGCTACAGCCAGCTGGGCGAGCCGCTGCAGCAGCTGGGCGCGGGCGGCGCGGCGACGGACCTGGCGTCGAGTTCGGGCGGCGCGGCGGGCGGCGGCGGCGGCGGCGGCAGCGGCGGCGGCGGCGCGCACGACGACGGGCCCGTCAGCTACGTGCAGCAGGCGCCGCCCCCGCAGCCGCCCCCGCCGGCGCCGCAGCCCCCGCAGCAGCAGCAGCAGCAACAGCCGCAGCAGCAGCCCCCGCCGCCGCCCGCGCACTACGAGCCCGACCAGGAGTACCACTCGCTGGACACGCCCGCCCACCACGGCGGCTACCTCGAGAGCTCGCCCGAGTTCTACTCCACGCACCCGGGCGCCGCGCCGCTCGTCGACAAGTTCCAGGCGCACTACGTCAAGAACTACGTGCGAGGTGAGGCAGCCACCCTATTACCACTTTCTGAAACACTTGGGAAATCGGGGAAAATCAGAGAATTTCGTTGCTTCGTTGCAAGTCAGGAAAAAATCAGTCATTTTGTGGAAGAAAGAATTAAAGTTAGGGAAATTTTTAAGATGGTTATAAAACTAGATATTATTAAAATCATATAGTCCAGCGTTATTTTTTGCTAAATTTTTATTTGTTGATTTTTTTAAAATTTGTGCCTTATCACGGTGAAATCATAGAGCTGACAAATTAGTTTCAGGCTTACTTCAACATTTTCTTTAAATAGTGTGAAATACTCTTCAAACTTTATCAGTGAAAAAGGACAAGAAAAGATATAAAGAAAGGAAGAAAGAAAAAGCACTGGGAAACCGGAAAAAGTCAGGGAGATGTGTTTCAGGAAATAAATGGCTACCCTTTATTACTAATTACTACGGAGGCAACACGTACGCTGAATGTATAATAATTTATAATTGAACCAGTGAGTTCTAGACCCTGATTTCTATGTACCTGACGCTAATAATGAATCGATCTAGAACTGAACTGTGGCCATGACCATACTCTCCTTCCAATAACCGAGAAGCCGTTTCACGACAGGAGTCTTCGTCCTTGATCACACCATTTTAAATTATACCATTAAGCCACTGAATTGTTTAAAATAAAGAAAGTGTAATTTCTAATTGAAGTGAGCAATTTTCTTACGAATCATTGGACAAACATCTCTGATAATAATACAGAAAATGTCACGAGATGTTCACTTCACTTCTTTCTAATTAAAGTAATTATTAGAATGATATGCATAATGGTAGCAACAGGTCAATAATGCACTAATCGTATTTATAAACTTGCGGCTTCTCTAGAGATGCTCCCGAACTCACAGTTATGTAACTTGCTATTTTTAAATGAATGTCATAATGGTGAACAAAATTAGAATGCGTACAGTACACATTGGGCTTATTTCACGGCAGTTCATAATGAAAACTTAATACTGTTGAATTGAAGAACGTGCTAGAGTCCTCACGCGTTGAAAATTATTGACCGTAGTTATAAATATAAACTACTGATATGATTACGATGAATTCCCCAAATCCTTCGGATGTCAGCTGTCGCTCGGGGAAGTCCAGGCTGCTGCAGATACTTGGTTCCCTGTTTAATGGGAGCGCCAACAGCGTCCATTGGGAGTGAGGGCGGAGCGTTCGAAGGCATTCGGGGAGGCAGCGTGGCGTGGCCGTGGGAACGGTAGGGGCGGCGGGGACCGGGCCCCCTCCGGGGGACGCCCCGGCGGCATCGCGTGTCGGGCCCCCGTTCGCGGGGACCTCTGGGGCGTCCCCCCGGGAGTCCTGCCACCTGCAGCCCCCCCCCTCTTCCAGCCCACTCTCGCTGTGTGCAAACGCGCTCTCCGCTGCTTTTGTCGAGTCGCGAGTCTCGCATTCGTTACATGCTGTTTGGTGGAATTGCCGCCAATAGCATTGAAGGAGTCCCACTAACAGCGCCGAAGCTCAGATACTTGAACAACACATTGCATAATGGTTTAAAACTTGAAGTGATTAAAAGTTACACTTTTTCTTAATAGAACCAATGAATTTAATACGGCAGTTCTAATTGTGAAAATATCGAAGAAGAATGGCTAAGGATGCATTGTAGATACATATTTTATCTCTGATAATGCGATAATTGTCAATTACAGCGCACTCGTAAGAATTCTTAAAGAAGCTTAATTGGTAGCACTAGAGCTCTAAATGATTTATTAAGGCACTAGTTGCATAAAATCTTCAAGGCATCACTTGTGATTATTTTACATAAAAGTTTTAGATGTGTCAGTAATTATTAATTTGCTAACTAGTAATTATCCTTCTCAACTAAGACACATTGCAGTAATTCACAGCAACTATCCCTCATCATTTCCATCGTCCCTGCTTTTCCAAAGCCCTCTGGATGATTAGTTATAAAAATGATCGAAATGGTCGTAATGAATATTTCGTGAAAAAAATTGTTTGTTAAATTATCGCCTTCTGTCTCCACGGTATTGTGTAATAATAACAAAAGATGAAGCTGGTTTATTATTTGAGTCTCTTGGATTGAACATTCAGTCACCATAATCTTCCTTGCAAATTTGTACATCGTAGGCGATTGTACGTCATTAATATTTACATGAGACCTATTTGGTATTTAAAATTTTAAATATCCGGAAAATTACGCCTCACTTAAACAACACTTCGCGGAATATTTTAATTTTTTTTCATATCTTACTGAAGAATGTTTTCTGAGGGTTTAAAATTTGTCAGCGATTCTTTTAGAATCGTTTTTCACTTTCTAAAAGTATGATTTGTTGCAATCATGCTCTTTTGCGGTTTGATACAACAGGTCTTGATTAGCGAAAATAGCCAGATGCGAGTATTTTATGAAAATTCTTTAATCCTAGAATGTGTTTTTTACGTATGTGTGACTCGAGTAGACGGTACAAAACAAAATATTTCAGGTAGGTTTATTTGGTATTTAAAATTCTACATATCAGGAGAATGACACCTCGTTAAGCAACACTTCGTGTGATATCTATTATATCTCGGACAGCCAAGCAAATGATTATTTACATGTTCTCAACAACTGTCCCGTTGAAATGTTGTCAAGCTCCCTCTCCTTCCACACATTCATTAAATTGAGGATATTTCTTCATATGTCGAAAAAAAAAAAAAAAAAAAAAAAAAGAATACAGCCCATTTTCCGCCCTTTGGAATGTATTAACGGGTATCATAATTTCTTGTAGGAAAAGGCATCCCGCGTTTCCTTTCGGAATCCACCGAAATAACAAACTGGGCGCGGCGGCGACCGCGAGGTGCCATTATCGGATTCCCAGAGACGCAAGTGGCGCCCGCAAACGCCGCCGCGGAACAAAACACTCGCGTCGTATTCTGGCAGGCGCTCTGCCGGCGCGTCTGCGCCCCGCCGCGCCGCCCTGCCCCGCGCCGCGCCGCCCAGCGCCCGGAAGCGGCCAGCCACTTCCAGGAAGCCGCTGCCCCTTCCGGTCGGAGCGCTGCGGTCGCGCAGCCGCGCGCGCTACAACACAAGATGGCGACGGCGCCAGCCAAATCACGCTCAGCAAAGCCCCCCTCGTCGTGAAGGAAATGGAAAGAAAAAGAAACAGAAAAGCATATGTTGCAGACAATTATGACTGTTCGTTAATATTATCACGCTAATACAGATTTGATAATGTTCAATATAAACTTGAAATGCAATTGTTACGTGGACACATCAATTCGATATTTATTACAATGACAAAAACCATCGTTAAAAGCATTAATTAATTCAGTTATGTATTTGCTTTCTTTTTCTGTCACAAAAATCGGGGTCTTGGTAGGTCGAGGAACAAATATTACTTTTTCTTCTGAAATTAGACCTTGGTAACATTAATTAACTGTAAATTAATAATAAAATCAGTTATTATATCTAAACATTTCAACATTAAGACCTTCTGAAAATAATGTTGAATGGTTGGATTAATTTTTACTCACTTTATGTTTGACGTTTCCAAACTAGCTTCTTTCTCCCTTCAAATTTTGAACTTGACTTCTGCAAACATTTTCGAAATTAATTCAGTTCCCTTGCAATAAGCATGATCGAACGATTTGTTTGTGAAATGAAGCTATGAAGGAGACATTCGTAAAAGTACAGTTAAACGCAACATCAGTTGCATAAATTGGAACTCGGAGTTGCCTGGCGACAAAAGAAATTTCAAAAATTTCGCTAATATTCTATAGCTTCAGAATGCATACTATAAAGTAAGGTGAAGTTTCTCATCTGAAATTGCAAACAAAAATGTAATAAAAGAAAAAAGTGTTTCCCAAACATTTAAAATTGAGTCCTCGCTTGATGGAGCCTGGAGTTCTCCCTTCATACAAGGGCCGAATGAAGAAAGTATTGCGGGGGGGGGGGGGGGCGTCAGATCGGATCTCTCAAATATTTTTGAATATTAAAAAAAATTCTTGAAATAAATCCGTAATAAGAATACTAGTTTGAATGTAATAAGATCAATATATTGTAATTATTTTAGATATATTGAATAACTTATATGAAAGTTGACTAGGGGGGCATGGCCATTACGCCCTCCTACCCCGTCGTGGATCCAGCACACTATAAGATTTTCTTGGAACGTGCGGATGGAATGCGGTTGGGTGCGGGTCACCGAGTTCCGCAGTTTCGTGAGTGGCTTGTCGCAGGTGGAAAAAGGGCATCGCCGACGCAGTCGCGTCCGGCGGCGGCCGCGCGCCCGCCACGCACTCCGACGCGAAGGTTGCGCTTATGGCGGATATCCGCGTGTCGGGGGCGGCAGCAGCAGCTGCTGCGGAGTGACAAACATTGCGAGCGGATGTGGCAGCACACTGGCCCCGAAACGACGTCGCGCACGATAAAAGGGTCCCCGCGCACCCCTATGCACAGGAAGGCAGACTGCCAGTCGCGTGCCACCCCACTTGCCGACACGTCACACGTCGAAGAGCTGGCCGAGGGAAAATATCGGGTGGGGCGAGACAGATTTGAATGCGCTGGGAAAAGAATTAAACTATTACTACTTTTATGGCTCTGGAGGTAAATAACAACACCAGAAATTTACTTTTGTTTGAATGTCAGTAGCTTAAACGAGTTTAAACTAGAATTTCAAATATTCCTGAATCACATCTCCAGTAGATGGCCTTCGCGTGGTTGCAGTAGCGTATGTTGTTGCAAGATCACTCGTGGATCTCCTTTTTTATCATATGCTCTATATTCGCTTATAAGATAGTAGTGAGGACTTGGCTCAAGACCAATAAGAAATTGGACCAAAAAAGAGTTTGGAGATTATACAAGTAGCTCAAGCTGCGTTGTCTGGGTCCTAGATTTGCTTCCAGACGTTCACCTATTGTCGACACCAGCTAAGTTTCGGCGCCGGTCAATACCATAGAATTACTTACCTCTAGCTCTGATCCGTCGCGTCGTGTTCATCGATCAATTGTCGACAGATGCCTAAGTAGTTCGTTGCACATGGGACGCGGTCAGTCCATCCTTCCGCATCGCCTCCACTTCCCTACAAAGGGCTGTCAATGGGCCCATCCCTCATCCTAATATCACCAATTCCCCGTGAAGTGCTGCCATATTAATGGGAATACGCAGATGCCAGACCGGAGGTCATAATGACGTCGAAAAAAAAAAGACTGCTCTCCCGCCCTGTGTTAGTTAATACCCTTATTTTACGTGGCGAGACTTGGGCAATCAGGCTCGCTCTTCCGTCTGACCACGCAAATATCCCTACGCTTCATTCACCATCTAGCGGAGAAAGAAGGTGTTATCTCGGGCGACGAAGCAGGCGATTTGAATTTAGCTCAGAGGCTTCATTTAGGCTTGAGGATCTTTTATATGCAGTAAATCTACTACATGGGACAGCCGTCTCTACTTTCCCTCCGAAGGAAGGCGTACGAAGGATTTTTCGCCCTTAAAAATCCACGGTTTCGATCGGGTTTAAACCCGCAATCTTGAGTACAACAATCTGATATACCATCAAATCCCCGATGTGTGTTGATTGAGATGTGTTTGTGGTTTCAGCTGGGCGGTACCCGCACCACGAGGCGTACAGCGACGCGTACAGCTCGCCGTACGACACGTCGCCCTTCCAGACGGTGCCGACGAGCGTGGGCGGCGGCGGGGGCGACCCGTGGGGCGCGGGCCCCGACCTGGGCCCGCCGCCGCACGCGCACCCGCACCCGGCCTTCCTGCACGCGGGCGCGCCCGGCCGCGGCGACGCGCTGCCGCACGCCGTCACGCCCAACGGCGACACCAAGCCCGTGCTGCAGTCGCCCATGCTGCCCGGCTACTCAGGTGCGCCCCTCTTCTCTCTACTTTCTTCTCCTCAGACTTGGGTGGTTCGAGGGTATCAATTGATGACCCTGCATTGCCTGTGACCGGGAGGCCCTAGAATTTGAGTCCCGACGATGCGGCATGATTTTCGACCCTAGCTACATAACTAGATCGAATTCAGCCGCTGCCTGGAGGAGAATTCTAGTGGCAGGCTGCTCTGATCGGTAGTTTTCCGTGCTTTCTCCGATCAACACCAGGCGAATGCCGGAGCAGTACCCTAGCAAACGGGCCACCGACCGCGCGCGATCTTCCTTTCCTCACCCCTTATTTACTCACACTTACACTAACATAGTACCTACTGTATTACTACATTGCACTGATACCACACATGCCGGGAGATCAATCAGGAGCTTAGAGCTTGTCCCGGCTGGGGCCTTGCCCCCCCCCCCCCCCCCCCCCCGGTTGGAGATACTTAGGGTAAACCCGTCAAGCTCATGGGTAAGTCAGCCCTGGTTCTCTCCATCCAGCAGGGTAAGATCACCGCCTCCTCCTGCACTTCACATATGGAATCAATGACCTTAGCAGTTGACACCTATGGGATCACTAACAGTCAGTCTTCCTCGTCCCCTTTCTCTCTCATCTTCCTTTTTGTCTCTTCTTCCTTCAGGTTCTTTACATTTTGTGGACTATTTGATGACTTGATCCTTCCCTTAGAATGAGCGTGGTTCTATAATGCAAATTTTTGATTCCAGGGGGTCCCTGCTTTACGGGCTCAGGTCCAATTCAGCTGTGGCAGTTTTTACTTGAACTGCTCACTGACAAGTCCTGTCAGGCATTTATCTCATGGACAGGAGATGGATGGGAATTTAAGTTGACTGATCCAGATGAAGTGGCTCGTCGCTGGGGGATCCGAAAGAACAAACCCAAGATGAATTACGAGAAGTTGAGCCGTGGGCTTCGCTACTACTATGACAAGAATATTATTCACAAGACCGCTGGCAAGCGTTACGTGTATCGCTTTGTATGTGATCTTCAGAGCTTGCTGGGGTGAGTGCCACTCCATAAAAACATGTGTATTATTAAAATCATTAGTTTTTTTTCCATTTCTTTCTACCCAACATCTTACAAATCTCTCTGACTCTTTGTCTGATATTCAGAGTAGAGGAGTTCAACTAAAAATTATAAGGGCCCTGAAATGTAAAACAAATGAAATATGTAAATGTATACTATTGGATACATTTATTTCAAGTTTAATGAATTTTATTTTACTATTTGATATACCAAAGAGCAAACTATGTTTCTTTTGGATTCTTCCTATTACTTATAAAATATTTAAGTTCTTCAGATTTCTCAATTGCCAAAAACAGCAATTGCAAATCCTCAAATACTTGTTGATCATGAATTGAGAACTATTAACTTATTGGTTTACTTATTGGTCTCCTCTTAACTAATGAATTGAGAACTATTAACTTATTGGTCTCCTGTTGTTTGTGAGGATACTATTGCTTTGGAAACCTCTGTCAAGTGATTTGTTCTATTTCATTCTGAAAAATGTATATAGTCAACAAATCTATATATTTAAATATATATTTTATTTCTTTTGTTATAAATTATTCTTTATAGTACTGAATGTTTGCAAATAAATTATGGAGTCATTTTTGAATGTTGTTCAATATTTAATATTATTTATTCACATTAATGAAAGTAATGGGAAGGTTTATGCTGATTAATCTTACTTATATATTTATGATTCTCAGCAGTACATGTTTGTTTCAATCTGATAAATTTAAATTGGAAATAAAGACTCTTGTAACAATGAAAAATGTTTCTCTCCTGCATGTTTTCTATATATTAACCAGCATTACAGAAATAAAAGTTTGGATAAATCTTAGCCATGTCATGCACAAGCTCCGTGCAAAACAGTCTCCTTAGTGTTTCCATAATGTAGAAAAAGAGAGGGAGGTCTTTTGAAAGCTTAAAATAAATAAATTAATATGAAATAGTCAATTTCTGAAATATATAAAAAAAAAACAAAAAAACAATTCAGTTAAAATAAATATATTAGGAATATAAACAACAACATTGTTAAATTATAATTGTGTTTTAACATCATAATGGATCATTGCTTATGATGTGATAAATGATCTCTTAGGTTTCTACATTTTGGTGCAAATTAACATTGCATCCTATTCTCAAAATATGTACTTGAAAATGGAGTTATAAATGAAAATAAAAAAATTATAAGAATATTATGAAAAATGTTCACTTCTGTCAGTATTTCAAATTTTTAGCCGCAAATGAAACTAAGATAGCCCTCCAAAACTAAATGTGTGACACTGTAATTCCTAATAATTAGTATTAATACACAAATCTCAATAGTCAAAAGCTGTAATCAAGAGAACGGGTGTCGTTTTTTACTGAAGTTACATCTATGCCAGTTTTGGTTTATATTTAAAAACAATAAAAGTCAGTTTGTACCTACAGAGTTACTACTTTCAATTTTCATAACACAGTGTGTAACTCCTTTTCATAAGAATTCTGATTTTATGAGCAATGTTTGAAATACATTTGCATTAAAGAGCTTTTAATAAAATATTCACAACATGCAATTTATGAAAAGAAAAAACAATCAATTTCTAATTTGGAAGGGTTGATTAATATGATTATGAGTTGCAGTGTGAACATAATGCTTTTGTTCTGCAGGTATTCCCCAGAAGAGCTGTATGCCATGGTCGATCTGAAGCCTGAGAAGAAAGAAGATGATTGAAATTTGGTGCATTAGGCTTTTTCCCACGCACTTAGGAATGAGAAAATTCCTGCAAAGGTTATGTGCATAATATTCGTGCAGTGCTATTGGATTTTGCTACTATATGCTGTGTAGGTGTAATTAAACATAAAGAAGAAAATGATATAATGTACATATCCAAATACTATTTACGATTAACTATTTTTAATGATGTCTAAAGAGTAGAGAACTAATATTTTCTCATGACAAAATTTATTATCTCGTTTTAAGAGATAAAAATCTTTAGTCTGACCAATTGGGTGTTAGAACCAAAAATTAAGTTTCTTGCTTAACAAGGATATGTACCATGTACCAAAGTCAATGAAACGTTATGGGAACATTATTTCATTGCCTTGACTTGATTTCTATGTGATGATTTTTAGACTGTGGCAAATATACAATAAAACCACAAGTCATAAAACTACTATGAACTATTTCCTTGTGTGATTATGCTCTCTGTTAGAACAAAGAAAAGTATAAACCACTATATATTGTTCTGACTTGTTGATTTATTTTTAACTTTTTTAAATGTGCATGTCTTTGATCATAGAGGCAGTCAGTTGTTTATTGCTGTTGTGTTTTTAGATGTACTGAATACAAAGGAACAACTGTTGTATTATTAAATGTTATTCTATGGTCACAAACTCTTGAGGTGCAGATTTCAGAATCGGTTGTTTATTGAAAAAGATTCCGACAGTGGAATATTTAGTCTGCATACAGACTTGGTTGGAAGTGTCTTGTAAATACCAGATATATCACCCACAGTTTTACTTTCCTGACTGAGGAGAACATATCATAAAGTAATATTTGTGATTTTATACATGACTACTGTAAGAGATCAAATTATCCCCTTTCCCTTGGGATTATTAAGTTGTATTTTTTAATTATGGAAAGAATGTATAGTATATAACTTTGTACAATATATTACTGTTGTGATTGTATGGAAAGAAACATAAATGTGTTTTGGTATTTCCTTATGATTATAACCATAAATCATTTCATCCTTTGTAAAGTAAACCTATAGAAGTCATTAATTGACAACTATTGTCATATGATGTATAAAAAAGAATTTCTTGAAATTTTTGTGAATAGACATGAAAAGTCTGTATCTTTATTTATTTTTAAACATAATTTTAAATTCACAAATCAAAGGAAATTCAAACATTTATCACTTTTTTTATTATGGTCTATAGATTGTTGACTGCAGAAGATTACATTTCAAATATTTGAACAAAAGATTTATTTTCATATTTGATCTCAGATGAGTGTTGTGTTCATCTCTCGTGAACTACTGCAAACAACAAGAGCACTAGCAGCAGTATTACAGCTTCAGTGTAATTGATCAAAGAATTATGCATAATTTTTAATTAAGAAAAGAAATAACACAACATTTATCTCAGAACACTTTAATTGATAATCTTCACACTTAACGATCAGTTCTGTAAAAGGATTAACAGAACTAGAGAATTATACTTTAATTAATTTTTAAATTTTTTATCCAGTATTCAAAAAGGTCCTGTGAAATCCAAACCACAGTTATTGTATTCCATGTTTATGAAAATCTAAATTGTGTGCAAGACATAGCTGTTTTATCTTGTAGTGTTTGAATTACAGATTGAATCATGATACCAATTAATTTTTTTATACTCCATGTTCACAAAATTGTCCCATTTAATTCAGAACTTTGACTTGATTGCAGGACAAATACGTTTCACCTACTTTACATAGATGTTAAATTATTGGTGAACAATGGTACTCAATATTTTCCTTACTCATAACATGGTCTAATTCAAAAATAACTTGATTGTTAAGCTTCATATCTTTATCTATTTGGACATGTTATTGTGTTCAAGTTTATTTTTATAGAATTGAATTAAGATCCAACCAATTTTGGAAAATGTACTATTTATATCTTCCATTGTAGATGTTATTCATTATTTTCTTTTTCACTTCTTCATTCAGTATGATAAAGCAGTTCGTATCAATGTTTTTGTAAATGTCCTTTGCTGGTGAGCATTCAAAAATTTGTTAATGTATTATGCACAAAAAATGTAGTAGATATATTTGTAAGTTGCACAGTAAATAAACATCCATGTTTAATGGTTAAAATTGAATTAGAATGGTTTGATTATGTAAATAGGAACACCATTTCTCCTTTATTATTATTATTATTATTATTATTATTATTATTATTATTATTATTATTATTATTATTATTATTAGAAATGCAACATTTTCCTGATTTCTTAAATTCAAAAGAAAGACAAAACAGGAGCAGAGATGTATGTATGCATGCCCTCTCCTCTAGACTGAAGTAAACATTTTAAGTGAGTGAGTTTAAAATCATATAAGCTAGTAACCTAACAGAAATAAAATGAATTGAGAAGATTATATAAGCTAGAAACCGCTGTTTGCAAATCTAACTAACCTAGCAATAAGATGAATGAATATAAAGCTAGAGAATTTACTAGTCTGTCTGATCACTGGTCTATTGCATCCCAGGATGGAGGAAGGAGCCAACTGTCTAGCCCCGTGGTTGCCAACTAAATGCTCTGTGATGTCACAGAAACTGCTCTCTTGCTCCAAACCGATCCGTCCAGCACTGGCAGAGCTCGGCGCAGCAACAAGCGTACAGTGTTCCAATGATGAGGTGGGAGAAAAAGGGTTCGCTTGGAAAATCGATAATTATATTTTTAACTGGTAATTATTATTTAAAATGTTTATGGTTCTATAATATTATGAAGAATTATATTATAATACATACATTATTGCATAACTCAAAACATTATTCAACTGTTTATCTAACCAGTACTGTAATTCCTCTTCCATTGTTCTATTAGATAATATTTTGGAAAAGACACTTTTCACATTTTAGGATAATAATATTTTATACAATAGTATATAATATAAAGAAACAGTTCGTTCTGAAACAATAATTAATGTTAACAAATAGGTACCAAGTGGGGATCACATGAGAGAATTTGGCCCCCCCAAGCTTGATTTTTTTATGAACAATTTTGTTTGAGAATGTTAAAAATCCTTGTCATCTTCAGTATCTTTTCCATAATCTTCTATCTACAAATCTCTTCACTTAACCCATGATTGCGAACAATGTCAATTCTTAGAATTTATTTTCATCTCCCTGATTTCTCTGGGTCGCAAAGCTATATAATGCATCTGTAATTTTCATCAACTGGAATTTTTAACATACAGCAGTTCTTTCGAATACACCAAACACTTCGCCATTGTTCCAGTATCTACAAAAGGAAATCTTTCTTCCTGAACAGAAAGAAAATTAACGGGTGTAGATGTTTTCCCACTTATGTTGCCTGAAATATCGGCAAAGGCCCATTGATAAGGTTTTCGACGGCCGTCTGCCGTCTGCACCTCCTTCCGTCCCCCCTTTTATTTATTTATTTATTTATTTATTTATTATTTGGTCAAAAACAGTAAAAACTGTATATGACGTGTGGGGGAAAGAGATAATCTGCGCACAATTGCTCGGGCTTCTTCTCCGAGCGCCTTCTCTCGGAGGGCAAAACAGCCCGATGTCATTCCTTGTCCAGTTGGCAATCGCTGGTCTAGCCCAACTCTTAGCTGTATGGCTGGGAGTGACATCCACCACACGCCCCTCGATGCGTGGACCCTGGCCGAGTGCCAAGTGGATCTTCCTCCAGCTGCAGCTCCATTGCGGATAGTTAGGTGTTGGTGTAGGTCTGTCTTGTGTCCTTTGCATGTACACCAGGCGACGGCTGAGAGGCTGAGCTTCAGCGACGAGTCTTTGCATTTTGGCGTGGTCATCGTTGGGTTTGCCTAATATCCAGGTCTATCTTTCTGAAGTGACGTGTGTGTGTGGTGTGTGTGTGTGTGGGGGGTCGCAATATCGTCGGGTGTTCTGTTTTTTAAATGCTCAAAATATGCTAATTTTTCTAATATATTTTTCTTTTTCTTAAAAAATCTCCTAGACACCCTTATAGTCCAGTCAAACGGTGCACAAAAATAGCAAATAGCGGAAAGTTTTGGTGTAGTTTTGATTTTTTGGTTCTATATGTTTTTGGGGTCGCTAAACACGAATATCATGATTGTTAACAAAATTTTGCCCGGAAATACGTTTTTTTTCGCAAAAAACATGTTAAAAATCCGACATTTTTCGTTTTTTTTCAACATAAACTCGAAAACCATCCACTTTTTGTAAATAAAGGTCATATATGAAATTAAAGAAGATAAAATTGCCTACATTTTATGTCTGAAGAAGTTTTTTCCCCAACGTACCATTTAGCCGCTAGAGCAACGTGAATTTTCGTGTTTTTATGAAGAAAATTGTGAACATGGAATTCGTCGCATTTTATCACAATGTAGCTCAGAAACTATGCATTTTTCGTAAATATTGACCTTATATGAAATGAAAGATTATATAATTGTCTACTCTTTAGGACTTAGAGGTTCTTTGTTTGATAAACAGTTGCGCCGCTACCGAACGTCGAACCCAAAGGCAAAAAAATACTTGGATGTTACAGTGAGAATGGCACCTCACATACCCTCACCCACTAACTCTCTAACTCCTATAAGTAATTATAATTAGTTGCAAGCAATACAGTTGCCTGTTACTAAATAGGAGGGCTGTTGAATCACTCCAACTGAAAAAAAGCAAAGTTGGTGATAAACAAGGTAAAACGAAAATTAAATATTTTCGAACCCGATGCCCCTCACCTTCATAGACGCATCTTTTTGTTTGACAGCCCTTGCTTTTCATCGTCATCTGTTACATAGAAATAGAGAAATGGAATTTTATTACTCTCGGCATTGTGTATTGTATTATTTCTTAAGGTTTGGTATGAACTATTACCTTGTGGCATGTCCTGCTCCACTTCCACCTTCTTCGTCAGTTCCATAGGCTGGGAAATCTGGCTTAATCTCCTCCTCCAATTCTAATTCATCCTCTAGGTCATCATGAGTAACCACTGTCATATTATCAGAACTCTTCTCGCAATTGAGACACTAATTTGAGCATTTAAGCTCTGCCTTCTGGCAGTCACAATTTTTTTGACATTTCTTGGTGCATTTGCTTGAAACAAGTTTCAATAAATCTGAAGGTTTGGATGGAAACAATGTCGTCACAGGCGCAAGGCCTATTTAGTTCCTTTCCATCACCACTCTTCAGGTAGTTTTCTCGACGCCTAGCCATTGCTGGACCTGATAGTAGACTCTTAAAGAGTGTTGTTGTGCTCCACCTGCTGATGGTGGTAGTGCAGCAATGATTGGCTTGTACTTGAAGGCAGATTTGATGTAAAAAATATGTCTCAATATATGTCAAAAATATTTGTTGAGTGATGACGCTTTCTTCCCGCTATAGCCGTGTAATAAAACAAGAAAACATTCACCAGCATCAGAAACCAGCTCCTGAGTCGCATTGCAGTTCTTGAATATTTTTATTGTGTCAAAATGATTAGGGTTCTTGGTTCTTCTTGTTTTTCGACAATTGGTTCACTTACAGCATCAATTGAGAAAACATAGCTGTAGAAACTTGGTCTTTTCCAGGTTTCAAAAAGAACACGTTTTCATGCTGGCAGAGGCCTATCCAAATGACCAATAGATCCACATCCTCACCAACTACAATTACAGTCTAATTAGTTTCAGCTTAGGACAAAGCTGTATTGACTATCAGGGTGTCTACGTCTTCCTTCGCTTCCATGCATGTCATTCCTGCTGAAGAAAACATTGCCATCAGCATTGCTATAAATCGACTTTTGTTGTGACGATTAGCAAGAAAAGTTTCTTTTGAGGTCGTTAACGCCATTATTTCGTCAAACAGAATGTCAGCTGAAGCAAGTTTTCTAGATCTTTTAATTCGCTTTCCACATTTTGTACCCACTTTCTCACTATCATGTTAGCTATAAAAACCACTACAGGTTGCAATTGATATTTTGATTTCACGTATTCATGTAATTATCACAAACACAAGACAATGATTGATTCTTACTCCAAGGAAGCCTATACAATAAAAATCCTCCGTCGCACGGTGACTTATTCAACTTGGCCTCTATTGAATTTTGAATCTGTGGTTTGAATGCTTTAAAGAGAGTTGACTTTGTTCCTTTTCTTAAACCATTGTCGAATAATCACAAGGAATGTGGGCCTAAATCATAGCTCAAACACTCTTCAAGCTGAACATCCGTATTATAAACGCTGGTAATTCTTTGACACAGAGCAGTTGGATTGACAGGAATCAACTCGTCTATTCGTATTACAGTCAGACGTCACTACATTACGTCATTACAGGAAGAGGCTGTACTCTGTAACTCTGCTTGAATTTTACAGTTGCGAAGTCACCATAAATAATCCTATTGATGCCCTTATTACCCAAATCCCAAGCCTTATGGCAGTTAATTCTATCGTCGGCAACAATACCAGTGCTAGTTGAAAATAGGTCGAGAGTTTGTGGGAAGAGAAAATGCTGCAGTAACCATTAACACATTTTGGCTCCATCCTTGATGTCTCGTTCTACTCTGGAGTCCCTCAAACCTATGTGCTGTTCAGAAGACTGAAATATACCATCAGAATAATTTTCAATATGTTCACAGACATGTTGTACAGTCGTCATACCCATTGTCCATCTCGCCAATATACCTTCCCCTACCTCACGACCATGTGTAAGTTCAACATGAAGTCTCATGTGCTTCATGAGAAATTGATCAATGGCCACCATCTACCACATGTTCAGAAATAATACAATACACAATGCCGAGAGTAATAAAATTCCATTTCTCTATTTCTATGTAACAGATGACGATGAAAAGCCCGGGCCGTCAAACAAAAAGAAGCGTCGATGAAGGTGTGGTGCTTCGGGTTCGAAAATATTTAATTTTCGTTTTACCTCGTTTATTAGCCAACTTTGCTTTTTTCAGTTGAAGTGATTCAACAGCCCTCATATTTAGTAACAGGCAACTATATTGCTTGCAACTAATTATAATTACTTATAGGAGTTAGAGAGTTGATGAGTGAGGTTACGTGAGGTGCCATTCTCACTGTAACATCCAAGTATTTTTTGTCCTTAGGGTTCGACGTGCGGTAGCGGCGCAACTGTTTATCAAACAAAGAACCTCTAAGTCCTAAAGAGTAGACAATTGTATAATCTTTCATTTCATATAAGGTCAATTATTACGAAAAATGCATAGTTTCTGAGCTACATTGTGATAAATTGCGACGAATCCCATGTTCACAATTTTCTTCATAAAAACACGAAAATTCACGTTGCTCTAGCGGCTAAATGGTACGTTGGGGAAAAAACTTCTTCAGACATAAAATGTAGGCAATTTTATCTTCTTTAATTTCATATATGACCTTTATTTACGAAAAGTGGATGGTTTTCGAGTTATGTTGAAAAAACTGAAAAATGTCGGATTTTTAACATGTTTTTTGCGAAAAAACGTATTTCCGGGCAAAATTTTTGTTAACAAACATGACATTCGTGTTCAGCGACCCCAAAAACATATAGGCATCCAAAAATCAAAACTACACCAAAACTTTCCCCTATTTTCTACCATTTGACTAGACTGTTAAGGCAGTATTGAAATGTTTTAGAAATTTTGGTATGACAGCAAAACTGAAATTAATTCAGTCCGATAAATGTGCAGTGAAATATTTTTTGAAATTATTCTGGTATTTGGTTATTGCCAGTGGCGTAGCTTCCTATTAGCGTGCAAGGCGGAGCCTACTCAAATATTTTATGAAAAGCAAAAAATGTTTTTCATTTTTAAAAAATCATCACTTTGTAATGTATTTATTGATAATAGTCGAATGATCAATCACATGATTCTTCTGGCTTTGTAGGTTTGGCGTTTTGTACTTCCCACTCAATTGCGAACAGACGCGAAAGAGAAACGAAGGCTCAGGCCTTTCGGAGCCTTCCACGCATGCGCAGAACGTCTGCTCGCGAGACGGAGATATTCTGTTTAGTGCGGGCTGCTTGGTTCCCAGAGGCGTATCTAGGTATTCAGGCGCCCACGGCAAGCATAGAATTTGCGCCCCTGTGGGGATGCTTGAAATTAAGGTTGTTGTTATTTGTTTTAAAGGGTATACTGTAAATAGCGCCCCCAGTGAGTGGCGCCCATGGCATGTGCCATATCTGCCATACCGTAGATACGCCACTGTTGGTTCCACGAAGGGAGACGCCTCAGGAGACTCAGGAGACTTTCGGCAATCCTCGAGATCAGTCAGGACCAGTGGTGGGCCCTCTCACGCCAAGGCACACACACACACACACACACACACACACACACACACACACCACACACACACCACACACACCACACACACACCACACACACCACGCACACACACACCACACACACCACACACCACACACCACACCACACACACCACACACACACCACACACACCACACACACACACACACACACACACACACACACACACAGAACTCATAGGAATGAGCAACCTCCCAGCGCAGGGTGTCCGAAAACAGTGGGCCTCTTGCGATACGATTTATGACAATCGGTACTGTTTACACTTTTGGTACTGTGACACTTCGTTTAATTCACACTTCTGAAGAGAAATGTCTTGTAGATGGTATGGAATATTGACTCTTAGTTTTTTCCTTATAGAACAAAATAAATACTCTTTTATTAATAATACAATTTTAAATGTCTTACCGTATCCTAAGAGTGACAGGGACAAAATAGAGCAAAATAAATCAGTTGGTTATTGTAATAAACCTGTTGCCCACCCACTTGGTTCTATCTTTTCAAAATGCTTTTGGAGACAGTGAAATAAATGTTTGTCCAACCATAGCCCGCTACTATGCGTAAGAGCCCTGGCACTCTGCCCCGCTCCTTGTTATAGCTGAAAGTTCCACTACTCACCGCTTGCGCACTGCTCGTCGACCATTCCTCGTCCGGCTGCTGCATGCAAGTATACGGGGATCCGCATTACAGGCACAGAACTTTTCGACTTAGAGGCTTGTAATTCAAATATTTAGGCCTCTCCATTGCTTCATTAGAAACAGCAGCCATGTTCTTCACTATCACTGGTACAAAATGTTCACAGATTATGTCACTGATCATTATTAAATGTACTTCACTCTCTTCACACGCAAGAAAACTGCTTCTTTGCAAAGCCGGCTTAATGTATTTCTGAAGATTCCTTTTCACACCAATTCTTGGAAGTTGTGGTACAGCTTTTACAATAAATAGCTCTATCACCGACAAAAGACCTACCAATTTTGCTGAAGGATAGTGAAATTTGGAATTTTCGTCTCTGTTGTATATAATATTTACTAGTGAAGATCTGCATTTGTTTGTGGACACTTTATTTAGACAAAGTGTACATGAGATTTGTTTAACACTTTTTTTCACAAGGAATCCTGCCACGGAGGCCAAAGATGAAATGCGAACAGTTGTTTCAATGGGAACCTGAATATCACTAAGATTATTTAACAGGGAAGCGATTTCCTCCGAAAGACGTCCTTCGGCATAGTGCGGTGTTGTTTCCTTACTAGAAGGTTCTTTCCACAAAGAAACAGATTTTTCTGGAATTTCAACGTTTGTTGTTAAAGGCAACGATAAAAATCCAGTTTTTATTATCTTATTCATGGAAAAGGTAACAGCTCCGCAGTCCAACATATCATTTCCACTTGACATTTGTCTCAGTCCACTGAAATATAGCTCAATAGAATCACTATTGAAGGCCCTGGTTAATACAAAATGATATCCACTGGAAATTAAATAACAAACGCAACTTGCAGTAGAAACTGTGGTAACAGTAAGAGCTTCGTACGTTTCTCAGCTAAGGAAATCCATCCCAGCTTCATTGTTCTGCCGCAGAATATTTTCAATATAATCAAGAAAATCTTTTTCCAGCCAGTTCAGTCTTTCATCATCTATCAGACTGAACTACTTTTTGTTAGCCTCCGCACATCTTATGTGGTGGTTAGTGCTGCAGATGTCAAGAAGACAATACCACTTCCAAAATTAAAAGTCGGATCGAAAAACGGACTTCACCAGTGAATTCGCCATTATATTCCGTGCTAGGATGCATAACACAGGAGTCAAATCCGAAAATCGAAAAATTTTTCCGTTTTTCGCGTTTATCTCGGAAACTAAGCCTCGTAGCGCGAAAACGAGCCTTATCTGTGCTCACAACTTACGAACATGTTTTTCGCCATTTTCTCGAAAATTAAAAGTCGGATCGAAAAACAGACTTCACCAGTGAATTCGTCATAAAATTCCGTGCTAGGGTGCATAACACTGGGGTCAAATTCGAAAATCGAAAAATTTTTCCGTTTTTCGCGTTTATACTCGGAAACTACGCGTCGTAGAGCCAAAAGGGCCTTGATCTGTGATCCACAACTTACGATCATGTTTTCGCCATTTTCTCGAAAACTAAAAGTCGGATCGAAAAAACGGACTTCACCACTGAATTCGCCATAAAATTCCGCGTTAGGGTGCATAACACTGGGGTCAAATTCGAAAAATCGAAAAATTTTTCCGTTTTTGGCGTTTATCTCGGAAACTACGCGTCGTAGAGCCAAAAGGGCCTTGATCTGTGACCACAACTTACGATCATGTTTTTCGCCATTTTCTCGAAAACTAAAAGTCGGATCGAAAAACGGACTTCACCACTGAATTCGCCATAAAATTCCGCGTTAGGGTGCATAACACTGGGGTCAAATTCGAAAAAACGAAAAATTTTTCCGTTTTTGGCGTTTATCTCGGAAACTACGCGTCGTAGAGCCAAAAGGGCCTTGATCTGTGACCACAACTTACGATCATGTTTTTCGCCATTTTCTCGAAAACTAAAAGTCGGATCGAAAAACGGACTTCACCACTGAATTCGCCATAAAATTCCGCGTTAGGGTGCATAACACTGGGGTCAAATTCGAAAAATCGAAAAATTTTTCCGTTTTTGGCGTTTATCTCGGAAACTACGCGTCGTAGAGCCAAAAGGGCCTTGATCTGTGACCACAACTTACGATCATGTTTTTCGCCATTTTCTCGAAAACTAAAAGTCGGATCGAAAAACGGACTTCACCACTGAATTCGCCATAAAATTCCGCGTTAGGGTGCATAACACTGGGGTCAAATTCGAAAAATCGAAAAATTTTTCCGTTTTTGGCGTTTATCTCGGAAACTACGCGTCGTAGAGCCAAAAGGGCCTTGATCTGTGACCACAACTTACGATCATGTTTTTCGCCATTTTCTCGAAAACTAAAAGTCGGATCGAAAAACGGACTTCACCACTGAATTCGCCATAAAATTCCGCGTTAGGGTGCATAACACTGGGGTCAAATTCGAAAAACGAAAAATTTTTCCGTTTTTGGCGTTTATCTCGGAAACTACGCGTCGTAGAGCCAAAAGGGCCTTGATCTGTGACCACAACTTACGATCATGTTTTTCGCCATTTTCTCGAAAACTAAAAGTCGGATCGAAAAACGGACTTCACCACTGAATTCGCCATAAAATTCCGCGTTAGGGTGCATAACACTGGGGTCAAATTCGAAAAACGAAAAATTTTTCCGTTTTTGGCGTTTATCTCGGAAACTACGCGTCGTAGAGCCAAAAGGGCCTTGATCTGTGACCACAACTTACGATCATGTTTTTCGCCATTTTCTCGAAAACTAAAAGTCGGATCGAAAAACGGACTTCACCACTGAATTCGCCATAAAATTCCGCGTTAGGGTGCATAACACTGGGGTCAAATTCGAAAAACGAAAAATTTTTCCGTTTTTGGCGTTTATCTCGGAAACTACGCGTCGTAGAGCCAAAAGGGCCTTGATCTGTGACCACAACTTACGATCATGTTTTTCGCCATTTTCTCGAAAACTAAAAGTCGGATCGAAAAACGGACTTCACCACTGAATTCGCCATAAAATTCCGCGTTAGGGTGCATAACACTGGGGTCAAATTCGAAAAACGAAAAATTTTTCCGTTTTTGGCGTTTATCTCGGAAACTACGCGTCGTAGAGCCAAAAGGGCCTTGATCTGTGACCACAACTTACGATCATGTTTTTCGCCATTTTCTCGAAAACTAAAAGTCGGATCGAAAAACGGACTTCACCACTGAATTCGCCATAAAATTCCGCGTTAGGGTGCATAACACTGGGGTCAAATTCGAAAAACGAAAAATTTTTCCGTTTTTGGCGTTTATCTCGGAAACTACGCGTCGTAGAGCCAAAAGGGCCTTGATCTGTAATCACAACTTACGATCATGTTTTTCGCCATTTTCTCGAAAACTAAAAGTCGGATCGAAAAACGGACTTCACCACTGAATTCGCCATAAAATTCCGCGTTAGGGTGCATAACACTGGGGTCAAATTCGAAAAACGAAAAATTTTTCCGTTTTTGGCGTTTATCTCGGAAACTACGCGTCGTAGAGCCAAAAGGGCCTTGATCTGTGACCACAACTTACGATCATGTTTTTCGCCATTTTCTCGAAAACTAAAAGTCGGATCGAAAAACGGACTTCACCACTGAATTCGCCATAAAATTCCGCGTTAGGGTGCATAACACTGGGGTCAAATTCGAAAAACGAAAAATTTTTCCGTTTTTGGCGTTTATCTCGGAAACTACGCGTCGTAGAGCCAAAAGGGCCTTGATCTGTGACCACAACTTACGATCATGTTTTTCGCCATTTTCTCGAAAACTAAAAGTCGGATCGAAAAACGGACTTCACCACTGAATTCGCCATAAAATTCCGCGTTAGGGTGCATAACACTGGGGTCAAATTCGAAAAACGAAAAATTTTTCCGTTTTTGGCGTTTATCTCGGAAACTACGCGTCGTAGAGCCAAAAGGGCCTTGATCTGTGACCACAACTTACGATCATGTTTTTCGCCATTTTCTCGAAAACTAAAAGTCGGATCGAAAAACGGACTTCACCACTGAATTCGCCATAAAATTCCGCGTTAGGGTGCATAACACTGGGGTCAAATTCGAAAAACGAAAAATTTTTCCGTTTTTGGCGTTTATCTCGGAAACTACGCGTCGTAGAGCCAAAAGGGCCTTGATCTGTGACCACAACTTACGATCATGTTTTTCGCCATTTTCTCGAAAACTAAAAGTCGGATCGAAAAACGGACTTCACCACTGAATTCGCCATAAAATTCCGCGTTAGGGTGCATAACACTGGGGTCAAATTCGAAAAACGAAAATTTTTCCGTTTTTGGCGTTTATCTCGGAAACTACGCGTCGTAGAGCCAAAAGGGCCTTGATCTGTGACCACAACTTACGATCATGTTTTTCGCCATTTTCTCGAAAACTAAAAGTCGGATCGAAAAACGGACTTCACCACTGAA
>JAHLJT010009355.1:33294320-33340099 GCA_031308135.1 Acheta domesticus
CCCTTCATCCTCTTGGAGCAGTTTTGGTTGGTTATAATTAGAGAGCGGATTTTGATGACCTAAAACATGGCCAAAATGGTCAATAAAATGTTCCTTAAATGTTTTTAAAATGACCTAAAAGCAGAGAAAAATGACGTTAAAATTGATCAAAAACAGTTCAGATGGACAACTTAAGCTGCTGATTGTTACTGATGTAATCGAGGCTTCTTCCTTGTGTTCAAGTGAACTCAGTTTGCAAACTTTTGTTTCGGCCAAACCGTCAATGGCGCTGATAGGCGACACGATTCATTGAATTACATACTCACAATGACTGACATTACAATTTCTGAGCGAAGAAATCGAATAGGCTACTCAAGAATTCTGGGGAGAACATTTGTTGCCATCGCAAAAATATTAATTGAAGCAAGTACCATTAAAATGATATTAAATCGAAGAAATCACCCAAAATGATTTAAAAAATGACGGGAAAAGGTAAAAAATGAGTTATTCATTGAAATTGACGAAAAATGCAAAAAAATTGCCATATAAAATGGTCATTTGCTTTTGTCGTAACATAAAATAATATCCATACTACTACGTAAAAGGCATTGTAATAAGGTGTAAAGGAAACAGAATGACATTTCGTTAAAATCCGACCTCTAGTTATAATACATCCATGATCTCATACGAAGCGGTGACTCTTCAAAATCAATCGTGCCAAGATATGACAAGACAAGGCTCTGAAAATTCTCAACATTAAACAACTACTTTGCCTTTGTTCTTATGAAGATTTTCAGATGCTCTTGTATTCGAATATGAATATCCACACCTTTATCTCCACACCTTACTGCTGGTCCGATTTTGTGATTGTTTCCAAATTACATTTCTCAGTATATTAAGTTTTTGTTCTGTTTTAGGTAGATGAACCGTAGGTCACGACGAAAAATGATCATGAAGTATCAA
Organism: Acheta domesticus; assembly: GCA_031308135.1. NCBI lineage: Eukaryota > Metazoa > Arthropoda > Insecta > Orthoptera > Gryllidae > Acheta > Acheta domesticus. Next base: position 33,295,263 of record JAHLJT010009355.1, read on the forward strand.
GCAACAGAGGGCGGGCTGGAGGGATATCGGAACAGATTCACGCTAGACGAATCAGAGAGAAAGAATGAGTGACAGAGAGAGGGAAAGAGAGAGAAAGAGGAGAAAGAAAAATATTAAAGAAAAAGGGAGAGAGCAAAAGCGAAAGACAAGTGAGAAGGAGGAGAGACCGAAGGAAAGAAAAAGAGAATAACAAAGAAGGAAAACGAGAGTAACAGCTAGAAAGGGAGAGAAGGGAAGAGTGATATTTTATTACAAAAGTAACTTTTAACAATGGACTCTTATTTAACTTGAATACAAAATAAAAGATATTCCTGATTATTATTTTCTCAATAAGATACAAAATAAGTGATGTAAAATCAATATACGTCGTGGGTTAAGAAAATGAGCGAGAGAGAGGAGAGAAATGTAAGAATGGAAGGGATGTAAGAATGAATGTAGTATAGACAAGTAGGACGAAATAGATAAGATAATATTAAATAATTGAAATGGCGTCGGAAATAATGATACCTATTAGTAAAGTCTATTTTGACACATTGAGGGGTTTCTAACACCTTTATTAAACAAGTTATATATCATTAAGTATAGATAATGAAAGTTTTACTTTGGAGTATATGGAAAAAACTCGACTGTGCTCGGGCATTCAATCATATTTACAAATAAGACTGTGATACTAACAATAAGAGGAAATCGAATAAAAAAACGATAGTTTAATGAAGCACGTCATGATTTACACCCATGTAGGGCGTATGGAAGGAAGGATGGAGACATGTATAATTTAATATCTTGATACATCTTGCCTACAGAAATGATGTGACATCCTGCTTACAGAAATAAAATTAATAATTAGAAATCAAACCGCAGGGTTTTCATGAGTAAGACACTTATGATATTTCTTCTTTATTATTACAATGTTAGTTTCAGAGTTTGGTGAAATTCTTATTATTACTTTCTTAACATAAAATTAATAGTGTGCTAAAATGATTAAATTTATCAAGTGATTTATTCTATGTAGCTTGCAAAATTCATGAGCAAGATGATACTCGTAGCACTTTAATGTGATAAATAAAATAACTGCAAAGATGTTGATGAATAATTAATTCTTCAAGTGGAAATTTAAAGACGAACACGGTTTGAACTGCTTTTGAAGACGAGAGCAACCAACAAGTGGCATGATTTGGGAGTTTCAGGGTTTGGGAGTTTGGCGAAAGTATTGAGACCTGGGAAGGTATGGCGGGAAGTAACTACGTATGGTAAAATTTAACGGAATGTGGTGGATTTTGCGGGATTTGAGAAGGATGTGGTGGAGCGGAGTGAGATATTGTGGAGTATGGTGAAAAGATGAGGCTATGATGAGAAATGGGGGATGTAGCGGGGTGATAGTGCAGGAAGAAATGCCGGGTTTGGAGAAATGTGCTGGTTGAGGAGGGCTGTGCACAGAGTCGAGGGTATGGAAGGATGCTTTGGAAGTGAAGGTTTGTGGTGGCAAAGACCTGTGTGTGTGGGGGAGATAGTGGGGAGTGGTTGAAAGTATGAACAAATTATTATCAGAAATGGTTGGTTATTGTGGACGGGCGAAGGCCTTAGGGAAGTGGCGAGTTTTCTTGGGAAGCGGCGGAGTGTGGAAAGAAGTGGTAAGATGTTTTGAGAAGTTACGACGTGTATGATGAAATGATGGGAGATAACGTGCCCAGATGTTTTCGGTAAGTGATATGCTGGGAAGTGGCATGATGTGTAGAGAATTTGTCAGATATGTTGAGAAGTTGGAGGAGCATGGGAGGAGAGCTGGGCTGCCGTGGAAAGTGGCGGAGTGTGCTGGGAAGTGGCGTAGTATGTTGAGAAACGACAGGGCGTGATAGAAAGAGGCAGTGTTTGGTAAACAGTCTTAGGGTTTGGAAAACGAAAGGAAAAAAGTATGTTGGGATGTGGCGAAGGGTATTAGAGAATAGCGAAAGGGTCGTAAAATTGGTTGTGTGTGAGTGTGTTGATGTCACAATTCCATCAAGAACACATCGAGCGATTTGGTCTTCCGCAAGCGCTAGCGTGAATGTTTGAAGAAACATTTCATTGTAACTTGAGGTCGCTCCGAGGCGTATTCAATTCTCGATTTTAACTAAAGGAAGTATCCGATTACCGCTGACGATGAGCTGAAATGCATTGTGCGCGTGATGGAATCGGTGTCATTTAACGAAGAAATAGCCTTCACGCAGCACTTCCTTTATCTCCTTCGCCCCACCCACCATGACTCAATGACCTCCTGCGTTTACTTTTTCTGTGCTAAACGCCACGTTTATAGAAACACTTCCCGGAAGCACGTACACTTTCTTCAAGGACTTTCAATGAGTGCATGTTGATTCATGGCGAGTCAACTACTGTTCTTAATTCCGTTAGTGTAAGAGAGAGGTGGCTCAGCTCAACTGAGATCACTGCAGTACCTCTGATCAGGTGGTTCTAGGTTCGAGTCCCGACGGTGGCAAGATTTTCGACAATGGCTTGTCAGCTGGATAGAATCAGTCGCTGTCTGGAGGAGAATTCTAACGGCCGACTGCTCTGATCGGTAGTTTTCCCTGGTTTCTCCGATCAACACCAGGAGAATGCCGGCGCTCTCTACCCGAACAAACGCGTCTGACCCACGTGCGATCTTTTCCTTCCTCTTCCTTGTTCTATCCTCATCCTTACTTACATACGCATTCCATAAAATGCGCTACACTGCCACACATGGCAGGGACAGATCGGGAGTTTAGAACTTGTCTCGGTTGGGGCGGTGTCCCGCACGTGGGGCCTGTCTGTTTGGGGAAATCCCGCTAGCCGACTGTAAGGTCGGTGCCGGATCTCGCCAGCACAGCGGGGGAAGATCACCGCCATATCCCGAGGAAAACACGCCCTACACTTATGGGACAAGCGACCTTAGTAGTTGAAGAATTTTGATAATTTAATTTATGAAAAGAGATGATTATTAAGTTTTTTTGATTTTACATACCTCACAAAATTGGTATTTTCTTTATATTATTTTTTTAATTTCTTAAGATAACTTGTTGGGTTGAATAAACTTTGTACCGAGAGATGCAAATTCCTTTAAATGGCAAATTCTCCCGCTTGGTAATCAATATTCTTTTTTAAGAGAGAATATTACGTGCGGACCAAATATTACATGCAGTGTTTGTTTTCTGAATGATTTTGATCAATTCTCGAAGTGAAAAAAAGACGATAATGAAACTAAGGTGGAGTGCTGGATACAAACTTGTTTGCAAGAAGTGACTGATATGTCTTACTTTCTACAACTTCAAATATGTTACCTTATTTTTGTTAAGGTGCAGTAAATTTTAAGTACGTACACCACATGATATTTGGCCTAGGTTTTTTACCAGCAAAAGGAAAATTGAATTTCGCTGAGGCACAGTAGAGAGCGATTGTGATTTATCTTTGACGTGGTAACATATAAAACACACACAGAAATCATAACTTGTTAATTATAAATACTTTTTAATGAAATGGTAATTACAGTATTATGCCAACCATTATTTTGAATATGTAATTCTCATAAATATAGACACCATTTTTTTATTTTTCAATAAATTGTAAAACTGAAACTGATACATAATTTTCTACAGTTATAATGTACTAATATTAATAAATAATTTGCTTTAGTCATATTAATAGTAATAATAACAATAACATCAAGAGATTTAACCATAATAATTAAGGATGACCAGCCACTTAACTGGAGTAATGTGCTCGCTTTAATGATTCTCCTTCATTTTCCCCTTTTATTTCTATTCTTCTTTTTCAGGTGTATTTAAACATTTTTTCCTCCTTCTTGACTTCTTCTGGTTTTCGATTCAGTGCGTGGAGTTTTGGCTCATACGCTCAGGTACGTACCTACTTAGACGCTGGCTGAAATTCTATCCACATTTATCTGTATAATTTCTCAGATTCGAAATGAGAGCGTATGGCCAGACGCGACTTTTTACGAGGCTCAGTCAAATGAAAACGAGGCAGACAGGAAAAAATAAGTAAGCTGTTTATTTTTTCAAAAGTAACGCCATATCTATTTATAAATTTATCCCACAATGAAACAAGATAGTTAATGTCTTTAGAGAAAAATGTAGTTGTTTACGGAACAATAATTGCCCAGAAGAGCACCTCTTCATCCGAAGCAAATAGCGGGACCGGAAACGATATTCTTAGTGTGATACCGTTCCAGGTGCTGCAGTGACGTCGCTATTGTTCACCTGTTGAACTTCTGTTTTCCTACCTCAGAGTGTGAAGAACCCACTACGCACAATTTTCCGAAACTTCAGATGCTGTCAAGATGGCGTGAGTGGTACCGTGACTGATGCTCAATACGAGTCGAACTTCTTTCCGCGGTCCGCCGTCGGTCACTTCTGACGGCAGCATCCACCGCAACAGTGACAGAAGGGATGATGACAAAGTGAGCCTGTCATGGCCGATTGCTTTCATCCAATGACATTCGACCTTCGCAAACTCGTTTATTCTATTAAACCACAGGCGCATGTGACAAACTGGTTTTACTACACACAACAGACATTTCGGCATGAATTGCACCTCATATCATACTCCTTGTGTTATCAAAAAACGCACTATACCTCACACTTCCTCTTTCGGGTTTGCACAGTGGTGTCGAATGCGCTGACTTGACTTTGAGCATGCAGAACAGACAAATGGCAGAGCGGAGAACATTCGCGCTGTTCCTTTCTGACTCCCAATAGAGGGAACTTCTATACATATACTAGAGTTACCAACTTCCGCCCAAGCACGTTACACAATCTGTCTTGTTTTCATTTGACTGACCTTCATACTAGATCTATAAATATATCATAAGAATACACACTCAATTTTACAATTTGTTACAACAGTAACAATTTCCAATGAGGTAATTTTTTCAGCATAGTCTCGTTTGTAATGTGTTGTACTTGATCCGTCATAGCACAAGCTTTCCGATATCCTCAGAAAAAGGATTTTCGCTTGAGTAGCAAGATACGTATTCACCGCTTTCTTCACCTACAGATCGGAGGCTAATCTACGATCCCTCAACGCATGCTGAGATGGTTATCAGACGTGATGATATCGCGACTCTGTTCAGAATGCTCTATCACTTCAATACATAATTCGTCAAGCTTTCATCAAACGGTATGGAGGCATGTCATGAATAAAAAGAAAGTCTTTCGACAATCTATCTTCGCGTTCTGTAAGGTAACAGGCATATGGTTTGCCACTTCAGTAGTCATTCGTCGGTTATTAAAATGAGTGCACGTACTTGCTCAACTTGGGAACAGTGGTGGATGAATTGAACGTCATACTCCTTCGAAGACTTCAGAAAGTTACATGCAACATCTACATATTAATAGGACGCATGATTTTTCCTGTATATTTTTGAGAAAAATCGGCTGAACGGAATGACCAAAAAATTGTCTTACGATGAAGATCGTGGTCCACAAGCATGCAGGAACTACTCTAATCTCAAATCTTTTAGCTCTAATTATTTCATTATTCTGAAAACAAAGGAATTTTGAAACGGTGAAAGCGCCTGAGGCGTTCTGTTCTGCACTCAATGGCGAGCAGCCAAAACTTTGCACTTTTTGTGGTAACAAAATTTGTTACATAAATTTCTTACATGTCAAAAAATATCATTTTTTGACCCCTTTACACGCCCTGGAAGTTTGTAACATTTATTGAGACTCCGAAGGAATGAGGATCCCCTTGGCAACGCGAGGGAGCTGTTGTAGCGTGGGGGCGGAGGAGTCCCTTGGAGATGCGAGGGGGAGCGGCCCGGCTGTTGCAGTTGTAGTGTGGGCGCGGAGGAGTCCCTTGGAAATGCGAGGGGGAGCGGGCCGGCTTGTTGCAGTTGTAGCGTGGGGGCGGGGGAGTCCCTTGGAGATGCGAGGGGAAGCGGGCCGGCTGTTGCAGTTGTAGTGTGGGCGCGGAGGAGTCCCTTGGAAATGCGAGGGGGCAGGCTGGCTGTTGCAGTTGCAGCGAGGGCGCTGAGTCCGAGGAAGAGGAGGAGCCAGCACGCGGCTGTTGCCGGCCGCTGCCCGGCCCTCCTTCTCCCCGGCCGACTGCCGCGCCCTTCATGTGGTACTCCATCTATGGCTTTGGGGTGCCCTCAATGCTCTGCTCTCGGCCGCCGTGGAGCAGCTATTCCGCAGCCCGCCGACATTCCCTACTCACCCGGCCCATACTGCTGCTGGGCTGTACAGTAAGCGCCTCCATCCTTACGTACCGCTTGCTTGCATAACTACTAATCAATGCTTTAAACGTATTTCAAAATACGGTTAGTTAAGAATTACTAATTGCGTAAGATTTCAGGGTCAATGTTTATGAATCTTATCTGTTCCGGACCGAACCTGCCTCTGCGTCTTTCTAACGTACGGTCTTTCTCAGTCTTTAGAATTGGACAAGCTAAGATAATATGATCAATGGTTTCTACATGTTTCCTGACAAATGAGGCATTGATAATCTTGGGAAATTTTGAGAACCGCTTTATCATAATGTGTTCTAAATCCTGATCTTGAGCAGCTATTAGAACTGCTTCCAATTCTGAGTTCATTCTTCCCCTTTTAAGCCCATTAAATGATTTTTTTTTGTTGATCTGCAAGTTGTCCATTCTTTTTAGATACTATTTTAGGACGTTTTTTTATTATAATGTGGAAACGTCTTGAAATTGTTGTGCGGATGACTATGTGTGGGCGCAGACACGGCTGAGGGCTGGATGTTCTACCACGGGCCGGTGGCGGCGCAGCTGGTGGTGGCATGGGCTTCGCTGTGCTGCTCGCCCGTGCTGCGCGGCGCCGCGCCTGCCGGCCAGTGCCGTGTGCGAGGCGGCGTGCCCGCCCCCGCGCTTCTCCCTGCTGTTCGCGGCCGGCGGCGGAGCCTGGCTCTTCGAGATCGTCTGCTTCTCGCGCGGCCGCCTGCTCGACCTGTGGGCCGCCACCCCGCCGCCGTGCTCCTGCGCGCCCTCCTCATCACCATGGTGCTGCTCTGCTCCTCGGAGGTCAGTGCCTCACATCTCCTTCTGGCAGGTTCATTCGTCGTCCTCTACTCTCTGAATCTGAATCAGTGAAATTGTCACTGATTTAATCAGTGAGAGCCAAAGTCACTGATATCTTCAGTCAAAATGGGTAGTTTCGCTGACAATCAGCGAATAATGCGAACCTTTTCGTAATGACCGCCAGCATTTCACTGATCGTCAGTGGTAAAGGTGCCGCGCCACCATCGCATCACTGGTCGTTCAGAGATCGCCACGTTCAATTAGTGTTACACATTTCACTGATTCAAACCGTGAAGTTTCACTGATTCAAAAAAGTGGACCCAATTTTTACTGATTTGTTCAGCTCAATTCAGCGATTGTCAGTGGCAGGGTTATAACTGACACCATCAGTGAATAGTCACTGTCAATCAGTAGTTTTTCACTGATTCAGAATGAGAGAGTATCTTCCCTTCTCATCCTCGGCTTTTTACGTCTTCAATTTCTCTCCACTTCATTTCTCATTTCGGAAGAAAACGCCAGATGCGCCTGGGGCTCTAGTCATTATCCGGGGTGGTAAGCTGAATTACTTAATTTCGCTCCGTGAAGTCCGGACGTTAAGCATTCGAGACACCACGGATTCCAGGACGGGTGTCCGTCTGGGAAGCCCCATTACTAACGCGCCGAGACCATAGCCGAAGGGATAAAAGACATTGGCCGACTGCAACGCGACGACGCAAAAAGACAAAAACGTAACGGAGAATTAGTCCAAAGATTAATACGTTAAATGCCCAATAGGACTAAGAGACGCGCTAACGAAAAATGGCGCGAAAAATTAAAATGTTTGTGGACAAAGAGGAAATGCCACTGAAATCCTCTCTGATTTTCTCCCTTCCCTGAGATTGTGCAACGAAATCTTGTCAATTGTTTTGGGGACCGGAGATAGGCAAATTTCTTCTTTGGAATCTCTCGTGGTGTCGGGTTCTCTCCTTCGTGGCACCGCGGTTGAGGCCGCGCCCCCGTTGCAGATGTGGAGGGGTCCTGGCTGCGAGGGTGCTCCCGAGCATGCCGCCGCCCCGCCCTGTGGACGTGAAAGGTGGAGTTGGAGATGGAGGATGCAACCGGACGCCGCCCCCGCCAACGCGCGTCCGCCGCCGCCGCCGCCTCCGCCTTGCGAGCCGCAGGCCCCGCCGCGCCGCCGCGTCGCGCTGTGCCCGCCGTCCCCGCCGGCTGCCCGTGGCCGCTGAGCGCTTGCCGCCGCCCCGCCCCCCAGGCGGCGCCCGCCGACGGCCCCACCCTCGTCAGGGCCACCATCTTCTCGGGCCCCGCCCCCCTCTACTCTGTCCCCGTCACCCCTGCAGCGACTCCGGCCCCGGTGACGCCCCCTAGCGGCGCAGCGCCTTCCCCCTTCAAATGCACAGTCTGGTATCAGAGTACATCCAAACTGACAGTTCGATTGAGAACTACTTAAAATTTGAATAAACTAAATGAATCCCTCTCGACAGTAAGAAATGTTATCGTAATGATATGAGCAGTAGACGGCAATGAAAGGTACAACTGTGGGCAAGTGTTTCCAAGGAAGGTACATTTGTGGTGCCCCCCTCCCCCCACACACATTCCGCCACCTTTCCGTTTCGATCAGTGTTCAGGGTGATTTGATTTACTCCACTACTAGAGTTTAATGATAGTGATTATAATGAGGAAATCTAGCAATGCTGATTATAGAAAATATTAAGGGATGTAAATTCGAATTAGCAGAAATACACTTGCATTCTATTATTTTCTGAATTCATGTAGGCCTTCAGCTCAGCTGATCCACACATCATACTGAGCATTCTGACATTAATCAAATTCTCTGAATACTCAGTTATGTAATAGCATCCTACATGTGTGAGTGTGTGGATGTCGGCGACTGCGTGATTGAAAGTTCATAATGTAAGAAAACACAAACGAATTTTACGGTTTACTTTTAATGCACATTTTGTAGTAGGAGTGTACATGTCAAATTCTTGAAAAACATTTCATTACTTTACAATTATCTCATATAATTTACATTCAGACAGGTTTTAGCTACCGATAGAAACCTTCGGCATTTATCCAAAATAATCTGCTCTTAACACTTTGGTCCACTGTTTATTACAGAGTATTCAAAATGCCACGAGGGATGAGGGTCAAAGGAGGTTGGCTGTCTGGGTGGGTTTTTCGTGGTTTCCCCACCCCTAGGGCAAATGCCAGAACAGTTCCTGCAACATGCGCCACGGACCGCACACAATCTCCTTTCCCGTAGCAGAGTATTCGAACCAGACTGTATTACACAATATTTAAAAAATGTTATAAATTGTTTGTGTACTTACACATTTAAGAGAATAAATAAATATCTTTAAAAGTATACCTAATTTTATTTGATTCCTTTACCCTGAATACTCTTGTTTTTGGATAATTTGATAGTGTTCGAAGTGAATTTATTCCGATTAATTAATTGTAAAATTTGCTCAAGAAATAATTTTATTCACTTAACAAATATTTTTCACATACTTGTTATACAAAATTGTATACTTAAATGCGCCGTATTTCTTTCTCTGCCATTTTATAAAATTACCTGAAAATATACAAATGTTATTACATAAACTATGAAAACTTTTAAAAGTAATCAGCTTAAAGAGACCTGCACTATGCTAGTTATAAATACTCTTACTAACTAGTAAATACATTTTTCAATTCTTTTAATGAGTTTATTTGATAAAAAATGAACACATATTGCATAAGGTAGTGATCTACGAGAATTATACCTTAAAAATAATGATTTATAATAATTGTTGGCCATTCAGTTTATTTCCGCAAAGATTTTTAATGGTATTACGTAATATGGAAACATTGTAACATGCTGGTGTTTGAAAGCGGGAATACAGGGTCAATAAAAACAAAAGCAATTCATATAACACTTTTAATTGAAATTAAATGATGATGAAGGCGATGAGCATGTGAATGAACGATTCTTTTACAAAAATTCTTACAATATGAGCTATATTTCTCGCGGCTTATTACTTTAACTGAAATGCTCCCACAAGAAAAAAAATAATTTGCCGCTACAAATAAAATGCCATTGGTGGCCTCTACTTTCTCAGCTTCCTTCGTTGTTATGTCTCACCGCGGCGCCAAACACCAGCGCCGCTTCAACTGATTTAATTATCACGATCAAGAGTGAAGTTGACTATGTCCGTTCACGGAGGGTGTGACGTTACAATATGTAATCATATGTATATTGTATAGTTATCATTATAATACAATCCTTATAAGGACAGCGTATTTTGCTTTAGCACTCTAACAGTTACATTTTCTGGCAGAATATTGGAAAAAGAAACGCTTAATAATAGTAACTTCGACATGAAGTTTATCCTTCTCCCTCTTCTACGATAAATAATAAGTATCCATCATCATCCAAATAAAACATCCAATAAACATTCATAAAACACCAAAAAATTAAAATCAAAATGTTACCAAAATATCTGGGGAGACAAGTCTCCTAGCGTCATACTGTGTGTAACTCTGAGACGACAGAGTAAGCGTTTTAAAATGAATTAGTCTAACATAGAGGTATACGTTGTCGGAACAGGCTTGCAGTACACTTTTTGACAATTGATTGTGAGATTAAAACCACAGGGAGCTTACACAAGTCACTTATTGTCAATCTGCAACCTTAGAAATTACTTTTATAGGGTGGGGTACTTATGTTGTTTACGTGTGATAGATTTTATTTTGAAGCGCAATAAACATGTGAAAAGTAAAATGAGTAATTTGTGTAAGTTTGTTGTCACTAGTTAATTTGCTAATTACAAATGGTACTAAAACTATCTCAAAATATTATTTTTAGAGTTAAAATAGAATGTTAAAATAAGACGATGAGTAATAGAAGGTTTTGATTTTGTGAAATCCTCCTTGTACAGCGGACGTAGCAAGGTTAAGTGTTTTTTAGCATACACTATTATAATATACGTGAGTAATGGTAATAAGTAATAGGCGATATTGACTCAGCGGCATTCATTATTTCTATAAAATTGCTTTTAGAATATTTAGAACTAAAGATAGAGTAATAAATGTTGAGTAATCAGTTTCATCAACAAAGAAATCTGGTCGACATCTGGTGAAACGTTAACAATAATGTAAATATTAAAAATATAAATAATAATACAATAACTGCAAATGAAACGTTTTCGTAAAAATAATTTATCTTGCGTAATTTACCCTCATGCCACTCAGAATCTCGAATGGATTTACTGGTAGCAATTGTTCATGGGATAGTAATGACTCTTGAGTTTGATTTTTTATGATTCCGAAGTAGGCGACGAATTTCGCAATAAGGCCGAGAATAACAATTTAGAAGTATGATTTTCAAAATGTTATTTTCCTTTTCTGTGATTTTAGCAAGCTCCTCATTCAACAAGTTCACATTAAAGCCACAAGCTACGCTTCTGTCGCCCGTGAGATACATCCGTGCAGTCAAGAGATGGCACTAGCATTTACCAAGCGCTCCAGATACTTCACCTGTAAATCATGAAACATTCACCGCGGAATTACAAGATAAACATTTTCACAATTTCAGATGGCGTAAGAGAACTTCTTTGGTCACACAAGCCGCGAAGCCATAGATAAGAAATTAGAAACCTTGTTCATCAGAAAAATCAAAATTGAAGATCTGAGAAACTAAAATATTCAAATACATCATTGTGATTTGAATAATTCACCTTTCATAATCAAAAAATTAGAGTGAACGATGAAAACCGGACTAAAGCAATCGTTGAAAGTGTTCTTCACTCTATTCTTACAAAAAAAAATTAAAGAAAATATTGAAGTCATTTTGAAAAAATTTTCAAAATGTCCCAGGGACTTCATGTACAGTGCCCCAAAAATTAAATTATGTTTTTCAAAATGGAACAGCTTCGAGTCAAGCCAGATCGACAGGGGTATTTTTATTTCGAAAAAAATCGTACGAATAGTTTAGAGGCTAGTGTTCTTCACAGATAGACGGACCGAGGGGCGCAACGACTGCCGGACCAACTGCTGGACCGACGGAGGACCGATGCACGAACCGATGGACGTTTAAAAAAAACTTTTTCGGTTTCAGGGGACCCCCAAACGTGTATTTCCGTTGCAATCTCGACATATATTTTCAGCAACGATAAATCATACTACGTATTTTGTATTGATCAGTTTTTGCGTACGTATACGAGAAAGTCAAAATGCCCATCTTTCATGTAGTTTTTTGCATTGTAAATTTTTCGCAAGTTTCGTAAATAAAGAGAGTCCGCGGTAAACAGAATCTTCGCCATTTTCGGGATCTCTGTGTCAAAAGGGACGAAAAAATTAAAGAAAACTTTGAAATAGTTTTTGGTAATCGTGTGTAATTTCGGTAATTTAAGTGTTCGTATTTAACTCAAAATTGCGTGAAAAGTGCTTAATATTTTTAAAACAATGTACATGACGTTGATTAAAGAATTAATTGTGGAGAATAACTTACATTTGAAGAAAAAATCTTTGCCTTCAATATTGTAGTTGCAGGAAGACGCCCAGAAAATTTCGAAGTTTTGAAATTTTCGAAAATTCAGAGATTTTACCGAAAATGAGACCTGCGCCATTTTTCAATCGCCTTTTACATTATCTGAAGACAAAACTTAATTTGGAACCATTTTTGTGAACATTTTGGAAATATCTTCGAGGCTTCATATAAAATACTCCCCAAAATCAAAATATCCGCTTCAAACTTCAATCTATCTAAACTACGGGAAAAAATGCCTTTAGTTCGCTTCGTTCTCGGCGGCGAGACCAGTCGCGCCGATATTACTGGTTTCGACACTGCCATTACCGAGAACGAACGATACCGAAACTAGGCCTGTTATCGGGGGTGCGCCGACCGCGTCGAATGAATGCTGGAGGCGCCTCCGTGTATCGCTCAAACTCCAGACAGCATTCGGATGTTGACCAATACATAAGCAATCTAGCTAAATTATTTCTTACGGCCTCTTTGGTTACCGAGCTCATGTCACTTCTCACATAAGAAACAACGAAACTACTTGCAAACAGCGCAGAACCGTTGCTACTGCCGATACAGGCGAGAACAGCCGAGAATGGAACAGTTCCGATGCTTGAGGGAGACCATCGTATAGATTTCAAAGGCAAATAAGGAGCGCGCGAGAGACCTCCGAGGCTCTGTGACTGCGAAAGCAAAGCCAGCGACAATAGAATCGGATCGACAATAGAATGGGTTTTGCCCGGCTCTAATCTAAACGGATGTTGAGTTTTATTTTTAGTTACCAAAGACCCACAATACGTGGATCCTGTCTACATGTGTCGAGGAAGTAATTTACTTCACGTAGGAACAAAATTTATCCATTTTTCGTCATAAGAGAACGAAACTAAGCATTTGTCTATCGAAAAATCACCGATTTCCATCGCAGGATTGCAAAACTCGTACTTTCTCTATACTAATGGTACTTTCCAGCCTTATTAGGAAGGCGAGAAAAAACAACGATTTCTACTATTCAAAGAACTGATATTGGCGAACTAAAGTTTAATTTGAATTTTTACTTTTTCGCATATCATTTACGACAGATATAGTATAGTAGTGTTCTAAAGATGCATTAAATACAACGATAATTCGACAAAAAATCTCATTTATAGGCCCTGATACTGAAGCGGTGAATAAATCTTGTTCTAATAAGCGGAAAATGATTTCCTCTAATTTCTTTTTTTTTTGTAATAATTCACGTTTGTTCCCTTGAAACCAAAAATTTTGGTTCATGGCAAAACTCTGTCAGTCCGTGAACAATGTTCGCGCCTAAACTATTCGTATGATTTTGGTCATAAAGAATATTCACTCATCGATTTAGCGCATCCCAAGTCCCTTCTAAACAGTAAGCAAATTTTCACCAAAACTGGTATTCCCTAATCGTTCTGACTGATGTCATGATGCCTTAAATAGGAAACGGATAAATGTGATTTCTGGGAGTATTTTATTTAAAGACACAATATCATACCTATATCAAAAATGGATTAGAACTATTTGTTAATTTTTCTCGGGTTGAAAAAACACATAGAACAATAATTTTCACTGAATTATCTGTATTTTCGAAAATATAAAAAGTTCAATTTTTTTCGGAGTCTATATGCAACTACAATATTGAAGACATATTTTTTCTTCAAATAAAATTTGTTCTCCTCAATTAATTCTTTCATCAATGCCTTGAACATTGTTTTGAAAAAAATAGTCATTTTCACGCACTTTTGAGTGACGTATGGGCAATATTAAAACACGCTTTTTTGTACGGATAGTGATAAGTGCACTTAGTAACATTAAAAAAACAATTTTGATTTACCCTTTTGATATTTGAAAAATTAAGCAAATATATTCATTTAATTACCTCTCACGTTATTAATATTTACTTACGGGGGTTTTTACACATTATTGCATTTGAGACTACAAATGCTTTATTATGAAGTTTCTCGTGAACTCAAACATTTCTGTCAAAATGAGCTCAAATTTGCGCATTTTCGTAAACGCTTTTTCAAGAATGGCTCCAAAACTTTTTAATGAAAAGCAAATAGCACCATGTGTAAATAAGACCGAGGTTTACTCTAAAATATTTTATTAATTTAATTTCAATTCTACTATTAGGTGACTGTGAAAATGTGAAGAAAATATCTGTTAGATGAGACAATAGGTGGCCGATGGGACGAGGGTGGGGCAAAACCGAAAAGTTAGCTCAGAAGCAAGAGAATAGGAAACTAGCTAGTACGAGGTAGTCTGCGCAATTCTGTAGCTCAGCTAGTTTGAAATGTGATTGGACGTTGCTGATTTTCGGTTGCGTAATATATACTTACAGACGCATAAGACAAGCGTGAAAAGCGAACTCGTAGTCATCGATCACGTACCTCGTGATAGGAAGCAGATCTTTAATCTAAAAGATTGCCTGTAATTCAAAGAGCCCATTATCTAACACATATTACTACATGTCTCCAAAAACTGTGACAGGAATACAATAATAGAAAGAGCAAGACTGAAGGCCGTTAAAAAAATATTTCAGATCTGACACGCTAGTAGAACATTTTTTATGGAAAAAGAAATCATGTGTGCAAGAATGCAAACTGATTTGCACTATCAACAGGATTAACTATGCTCCTTATCTGCATTCTATTCGAAGACAGGTTCCGTTGAAGGTTCAACAAAGTTTTATGGACGATGCAGTTCTTTGTATCCTCTTCCCTCCGGCCGTGAGCCGGAACCTGCTCTCCCACCTGCCCTTAGAGGGTTCCACTAATGTGAACGGAGAATTCAGAAGATCCTTCTTTGCAAATGAACAACAATGAGCAGCACCTACCATCGCGTGACTTCCTGTCGTCGGAAGCTTAGTCTTTGATTCCGAGTAGGCGCTGATCGCTGCCCTTGATCTCCGTAACCCCTTCCTTATCCACACTTCTTACGTCATCATATTGCCTTATATTAGTGCAACGACGCCCTAGTACTTCGAAGTCATTAAGGCAGTGCACCGCACTGCTGTTCTTCCCCTGAATATGAATATTCTCCTTCACTTGCAAAGTTTACAAATACGTTCAGTTATGTGATTCAAACTTTTAATGCCTTGTACAGGCCACAGTTTTCAAGCATATTTGGTAGAATGTTATCCAGACGTTTGATCAACACCTGCCCTGCATTCTGATGCGTAGTTCACGGCTACATTTTTCAAGAGTTTCCTATCGGTTTTCAATACTTCCTCAACATTTCTCGTGAATAAAAAGCAAATTGAAACACACCTTTTTAGTGACAATTTCCCACAAGTCACAATTGTTAACTGCTTTCGTTCGGTTTTTATACCATAAACTGTGTAAATACATCAAGTTTGAAAGGAAAATGCCGGCGTATCAACTCTGTTCATCCGACATAATACGTCTATAGTTAGTAAATGTGTCACTTCATACTTAAGAAAAATTGTTTTTCAGATAAAATCAGTGCAATTAGTCTTTATTTCTTCTCAAACCTCTCTTATTGATTCGAAAAATCATGATTCATAAAACAAGAGTGAATAAAAAACGAAGTATATCTGACGACATCATCACCATCACGAGTCCAAATCGTTCTCCTCTACTCTAAAAAATCTTTTCAAAACTCGGAACATTTTCCTTGATATAAATGATAATAAGAAATAATTTGTCATAAACTTCATATGACAACGATCTTTTTCTTTCAAGTGACAATAATTTTGTTTTTAAAACAATGATATTTTGCTTTACCGTGACGAAACGACTCATTATTCAAGACTTTACATGTATTGAAGAAAAAGACCTGAAAACAATGCAGGGTGGAAGGAATGCTCGCATATTGCTTAGTGAGGTATCTGAAATACTAGGAGATACATTAAACATTTTCAGCGTTGAAATAAATGAAACAGAACTTACAAGATCGGGTCAGTATCCGAGTCGAAATGACGCTTCGCGGGCGTTCTAGGTAAATTCGATAATTTTTCATGAAATATGTTTATTACACAATTCAGTTTTTAACATATTGGAAAGAATTGAAATTAATGAAAAGTCATGAAATCACAAAATTCTATCTTCAAAAAAAAAGACGTTACAAGGATATAAAGAGCACCAGGAGTCGAAATGACGCCTCTGATCGTTCTAGTGTTAATAATTTAACTTGTGTTGTTACGAGATTTTATGTTTATTGGAAGGACACATAAATACGAATAAGGAGCATGGGAGCAGGCCTAATAATGAATACAATTCATAAATTCATACAATATTTACGTGAGAGTAGTCTTAAATCGATTTAAGGAGAGGAGAAAATGTGCTCATATTGCATGTGTACTCTCGTGGCCACGGTCGTGACTAATTCCCCAGTACGCCCGCAACAAGAGGTAAAATATTCACCCTCCGTAGACCAGACGTTTCCCACCAAATCTCACATACCAAAATAAAAACATCTAGATTCCTCATAACAAAACTGTCAAATATCTTTGAGTTCTGTTCCACAAAAGACTTACATGGTGGCAAAATATTAAACACCAAATAGTCTAGCGATTAATAGAGTCCACCAATTATATCCGATTCTCAAAAAATCATCCCCCCTACAATTAAATGTGTCTACTCACCTCTTTAAGGCAATGATACGACCCATACTTTCCTATGCTTCCCCAGTCTGGGCTGCCGCAGCCAAAACAAACATCAACAAAATGCAAATTTATCAAAATAGATTCCTACGGACCATCACTAAAGCTCCCTGGTACATTTCAAATGCGCAGTTACAAATCGAACTTGGCATTACACCCATCCCCGTCCACGTCTCCCTCCTAGCCGTAAAATTCTATTCTAAAATATTAAAGATCCCTTCAACCATTCACTTTCATATAGGTAAGGCAAAATCCTCATCGCAAAAGATTAAAAAGAAAGCTACCAAGAGAATTTTTCGATCCCCCATAGACAAGAACCGATGAGTCTTTTCTCATGATAAATTAGGTAAGCACGATATTGTATTATATCTAAAACTAGAATATTGTATATAATGTATCAGATTAGTCATGTCTATATCTCTCACAAATGTATATATCTTTTGCGGTTGCAGATGGCCAATGGCCAAGCTAGAATAAATGAAAAAGAAACGGTTTAAGGGTTCATGAAAACTTGCGGGTATAATACCCGTCTGGGCTCTGCGTCGGCGAAGGGGTTCTTCCCAGAAAAGCTGCGCGATCTGTACGCGAGGCGAACGACTGCTTGCTTCGGGGGAATCGTGCCTCCCCCACCCCACCCCCCGCCCTGCCCACCGGTGCTGCCGTTCCAAGAAGACAATCGGCGCAGTTCTCCGCACAATCTGATGAACATTCTTCGCTTTGTGGCGGCAAAATGGTTCCTTCCGCTCGCTTCCGCCGCTCGAGACGTTGAAGAGAGATGTCAGAGCCGAAGCTTCGTTTCGCAGTCGGTGGAAGCTTTAGACGTAGCATTTCACGCCAGTAGAGAAGAATCAAGCCCTCGTTAATGAGGGTAAACTGGAGTGAGAAATGACATGTGATTCCAAGAAGTAAGAAATTAGTATGAAAACCCTATGTTTCTACCTCAAAATACTTCGGGAAAGTTTTGTCAGCCAAAAACACGAAACAAATTCGCGCATTTTTGCTTTTTTCTTAATAACGTTTTAATGGTTAATCTTAGCGCAAAAATAATTACGTACAATTTTAAAGATCGTGAAATTCGCTACAAATTTGCTTGATAAATTATTTTTCTCAAGCAAATAGTAAGGGAGATATAAGATTTTAAAATTTCTCACCTTTTGCAAGGCAAAATGACTTGACTGCACTAATATTATAGAATAGTAAAATCTTGTAAATGAAAATTTTCATTGCAAAAATTTTGAGCAGTTTTTGAGAAAATTATCATATTTAGAATTTCTGAAAATGCTAATTTTGAGTTCATATTCACAGAAAATTGTTTAGTTTTCAAGAAACTTGAAAAAATACATTTGAAATGGGAGAAGAGTTAGGTTAACTGGACTGGTTCGGTTAAGTGGTTCAAGCTTTTAAATGTTGGTGGGAAGTGTTTATTGCCCTTTTCCAACTAGATGGCATTCGTAGGAAGACTAGACTGTAATCTAAGCCACAGTCATAAGTTGCAGGCCTTGAATTGTACAGCAAGGCATTTTTATTCTGGAAGGTCAGAGGTTTTTTCTACCACACATCTGCTTTGCATTTTTATACAGATTGAATAACAACTACAAGAAGATATTAGCACCAAATTATTTGTTTGTATTTATGCTCTATAATATATATGCTCCATATATATGCTCCATATATGCTCTATGTGTTTTTGTTTTTAATAATACGTCGGGGTGTGTGTCTTTTGGGCATATAAAGAAAATATGTGCTGTAGGGTTAACTGGACCGCCGGGAGGTTAGGTTGAGTGGACAGGGTCCAATTATCCCTTTTTTTATTTTTCGGAAGTAGAATTTGAAGATTTGCAATTATTGAATCTGGAATGTTACATAATTTATTGACATTTCACTATTTTATTAATTCAATTCATTACCCTGTTATTTTCAAGTTTTAATTTTAGATGCCACGTTTTGGGAAATGGCACGCTGTCCGTGGCTCGTTTTCTCATTTACCTGTGAAAAAGGTTGTGGCAGTATGCCGAAGAATATTTTTTTATTAAAACAATCTATTAAAAGACAATTTTATTTTCACAACTTATTTTAATTTCCGATTCACTTAACCTGACCGGTTGGGTTAACTAGTCCTATTGCAAATGTATAAATATACGTTAAGTAAATAACATTTGAGAAATAGTTTAAAAAAGTGGACCAGTTAACCTAACTCTTCCATTCTCCTACTTATACTATTAATGCAATAACGTATTTAAAATTCCCCCAAACAGACTACACTTTGCTACACATATAGACACGGACCGCACTTTTAACCTCGACTTAGACTAAATTTTGGAACAGGAGTGTTTCATCTTTTGTTTTTACATTTTTTAATCCATAAAAATCTGACATTTTCTTCAATGAACAAATCAATTTTTGAGAAAATTGTAAAACTTTCCCAAGAGCTTCATGTAAAATATCCTCAAAATTTGATTGAATGTTGAAATATTCGAAATATGTCGGCTTTGTGTAAGACTAGATCAATTGGGGAATATTTTCTTACTTAAAATATTACCAATAGTTTAGGCGCTAGTTTTGTTTACTGACAAACGAAGAAAATAATGTTTCAGAAAAAAAAAAACAATACTTTTTCGGTCTCAGGAGACCTCAAAACGTGTACTTCCCTTGAAATATCGAAATCGACTCTCCGAAGCATTCATAATTTTCTCCATACTACATGTATTTCTCCATATATTTGTACGTATATGGGAAAGTAAAAGGAGAAAGCCAAAAAAAGCAGTGATTAGAAAGTGAAAAAGAATTTGAATGGAGAATTAAAAGAAGTGGAGGGGGGAAGCAAGTGCGTGAAATGGATGAGCAGGGAAGAGGGGAAGGGAACACAAAGAAGAAGAAGAAGGAGGAGGAGGAGGGTGATTAAATCGTGAGAGAAGCGAGTGGTGCCCCGGCCCCCAAGCGCCTCGGTGTCCACTGCAGCGGAGGCGCCTTTTGCGGAAGGTCAGCGGCGCTGCAGCGACCGGCCTTTGCTAATGAGGCTTTGCCGCTGCACCGCCCCACCCGCAACCCCAGGCACTCAAAGCCCAGCGGCTCAATCAGGAGGCATCGGGAGGGCAGCCAAATGTCACCACACGCTCTCTTTCGAAAAATTAACTTTCCAACGGAAATTGCGTACTTTCCATTAATTTCATACGTACAATTTAAAACCTAAAACTGTCGAAAATATTAAATACGTCAAGATTAATTTTGACTAAACTGCATTTACAGCAACAGGCGTTCATTGAGAGTTGAAGTTCATTGAAAATAAATTCAAGTTCATTGAAATAAAAAACTAAAATTGCCAAAACAGCACATAGTTCCACGCATTATTTATAAACATTTGCGAGTTTCGAAAAATCAGAAAGCTCAACCAAATTTGCGATTTTTATCGTCCTTTACTTTATCCGAGGCAAGAAATTAAAGAAACAATGGAGTCGTTGTTGATAAAAAACATTGTTTATAAATTGCATTCACTTCAAGCAGAAATTCCGCAAAAATTACGTTCTTTCAAAAAATTGTGCATGATATTTTAAGATCTAATTTTTAGAATAGGTTTTAAGAAAAAAATCTCTATTATCAATATTGTTCTTTTTTATGTTAATTTTTTTCAATTATCGGAAATACAGAGAGGTCGTCGAAAATGGGACAAGTAGAACTTTTTTCAACGTGCTTTGTTCCATTAAAAGGACAACAATAAAAGAAAAATTTGTACTCTTGTGAAGAAAGTAATCGTTTAAAATTTGCTTATATTTCACCCAAAATTACGCAAAAACTACTCATAGTTTTGAAATATGTTACATGATCTTGTTTGAAGATGTGTGTTTCAAAAATTGATTTTATTAAGGAAAAAACTCTCAATCTTAAATATTATAGCTAAGGGGATGCCGAAAAAATATGATGAACTTTTGCAATTGCCAAAAATTTGGAGATTTCATATTACGATATACGTCTACAGCTAAAAAAAGAAGTTCAAAAGACAGTTCAACATTTTATTTTATACCATTCTAATATTACGATTATCCCACCTCGCGACACATTTAGTGGAATACACAACTGCTCTCCGCTCGAATCTCTGATGCTAGATCACCTCGATGGAGGTATAGGTCTTACGAGGAGGGGAATGAAGAGGGGATGGGAAAGGAAGGATCGCGAGTGGCGTGTGACCCGTTGTTTAGACTACTGCTCCTCCATCCACCTGTAATCGAGAGAAAACCACGGAAATGACCGATCAGAGCAGCCGGCCATCAGAATTTCCCTCCAGACTGCGAATTTTCCTCCAGCTAGTGTTGAAAAACTTGTCACCGTCGGGATTC
Source organism: Acheta domesticus (assembly GCA_031308135.1). Lineage (NCBI taxonomy): Eukaryota > Metazoa > Arthropoda > Insecta > Orthoptera > Gryllidae > Acheta > Acheta domesticus. The sequence goes on from JAHLJT010009355.1 coordinate 33,316,736, forward strand.
GATCCCTACGGTGACAGGTTCCTTCCTAACCAGAGGCACTACAGAGACATCAATTTATTTATTAAGAAGAAAGTTTGGAATCAGCTATTTAGCTGATAGAGAAGATCCCGCCACGAGACTTTAACCCAGGACCTCCCAGATATTAAAGCTTCAATTGCGGACTCACAGCAGCATACGCTGACGCGGTTCCAGGACAGTTGGTCTCCAGGTCAATGTCCAATTAACATAATGCCTGGAGTAAAAATGTCCACACCATAATATCCACTGCTTAATGTCTACAAATCGAATTTTAAACTAGCAGGAATGAAGGACAAATGTATGAAAGTAGTACAATGAGTCATGTCACGTTCTGTTCACTATAAGGCGATTTTAATGAAATGTGATTTTTTTTCACTTAAGAACAATGATTTTTAGTACAGTAGACATTCATTTTATGTCACGATAAAAGGAAATAACCCATTTTTGTGTGAATTGTGTTTTGCATTTTTCGTCGATTTTGACATTTTCTACCTTTTCGTCACCTTCTACATTTTTCTGATATTTTAAAAGCATTTCTCCTGATTTCATCGATTTTCATATAATTTTGATGGTTTCATGCTTCAAAAGTACTTACGAGTTGCAACAAATGTTCTCCACAGAATTCCAGAGTAAACCTATTCGATTTCTTCATTCAGAAATAGTAATTTTAGCCGTTGTATGTAATCTTAGATTCCTGTGACGCTTATCGGCGCCAATGTCGGTTCGGCCGATTTCGGGATAACTAAAGACACCGATTTCCTGGTAAAGAACAGTTAAAACTGAAAATTTGCAAGCTTAGTTTACTTGAACGAAAAGAAGAAGCCTTGATTACATTAGTAATGTATCTCCCAGTTTAAGTTGTTCATCTGAGCAGGTTTTGATAATTTTTTACGAAATTTTTCTTTGCTTTTAGGACATTTTAAAAACATTTTAAGAGCATTTTGTTGAAGTAAAAATGGATACGAAGTGTATTAGAGGTGTTGCGAAAGGGGTTTTATCAATAAAACGTTATTGTCTTTATCTTTCCTCTGAGCGTTAATTACAGTGTACATTGTGAGCTACTGAACTTTTAGGTATTTTGAATTTTTGCAATGGACTTATAAATAACTTGGACGACACAGTATTGGACCTATAATGAAGTAGACATTTAACTGATGTATATATCCACGAGTGAACATTTTTGCAATGGGCGTTTGCCTGTGGACCAATTGACTTACAACCGCTATCGCAACCACACATTTTCCTTTATGCAACTTTAAAACAAATATTAATTGACGTGACCTTTAGGAAAGGAAGAAGGCCTGACCCTGCGGAGAACAACCTGGGCATGTTGCCGGCCCTCGTTTACTGTCGACGATCAGCAGGCTCCACGTGAGACCATGCGCGGCACCTGCGAAAACATCCGACGAGCACTTTGCAACACATTGAATTGACACCGCAATGACACGCAAAGACCATGTTTCATAATATTCTCTTACAATGATTTTGTTTGTTCTTGGCGATTCGTTTACAACTATCCCCTAACAAAGGGTTGTGTCCCGTTAGGATGATTAAATTTTAGTTGAATGAGCATTTTAATCTCCACAAAGAAAGTGAAATAAACATCTTCAGAAAGAAAATACGAAAAAATGATGAGTTTTGAAGAAAGAGTATTAATCTGCAGTTTCTCAACGGAGTTTTCCCCGCGAACACATCGTGAATGAGGGCAGCCTCTTGACAGCGCCACTGGCGACATCTGAACTTCGAATCGCGGGGCGTTGGATCGAGACTGAGGGTGTGTGTGGGGGGGAGGCAGGCAGCACATGTTATGAATAAATAGATCTTCAAATATGTCATGCAAAATGTTCCTGAAAATTCGAGTATTTTTTGTCTTTTTTACGTGAAGTTAAGACAATTTATTAAAAAAATATGTTCTCAAAAAAGTCTTCAAATTTTTCTTTAATTTTTACTTTTCCTCCCTAAACTATAGTATAGGGACGAAACGTATTGAAATGCCCTCAGCAATTCGATTTCGAATTTTTGATTTTAAAATCCCTATCTATAGAATTATTTTTGTAAAATTACTTTCAATCACAAAATACTCCTGAAAAAATTAAATTCATGGGTGAAAACGGTTTTGTTTTTTAATTTTAATTTTACTTTTTTGTACTAATTTAAATCGTATTCAGTACAACTCAAATGATAACACTTTGCAACAAATTATAACAGCAAATGTTACAACGTAAGAGGAAGAATGTTTAGAAATAATAAATGATCATAAAAGTATATTAAACATTAAAATGCTTGTCACAAATTATACGTTATAAATCTGAAGTGGTATTTAGTTTAGAACATTAATTCCAGTAATAATACACCATTTTCTTTTATATACTTCGGAAGATCGTGTTCATAAAACGTTTGGCAAAACGGAGCGGTTAGAAGACAAAGTTATGGAGAGAGTTGCCCATTCCTCATTTGAAGAATTATCTTCTGTTTGTGTGTATCTTCCGTGTGTGTTTTTTAAAATCATGCAGGATTTATAGCCTTTGGAAGTAAAGGGAAGTGTACCACAATAGAGTGTCAGCTAAAAGACCCAAAGTAATCTAAAGAACTACAAAGAGCTGTATTCCTTCGCAATCACAAGCGATAAAGGGAAGTCGTGAGAAATGTTCCTAACGTGATGATAGCGGACAGCAAATGAAGCCCACCACTGAAGCCAACGATATTTCTAGAAGCGATACTGCGGAGTAGCGGGATCTCACGCAGTAACGAGAGTATATGCGAAGGAATGGAGGTCAGTGTGGGAACAATCGATGCAGCGGAGGCCAAGTCACTGCAGTGGGGTGGCGTGCATGCGGAATTAATGAAGATAAACGTTCATATTCAACCAGAATGGACAATACGCATTACTCTCCAACAACGGAGATTACCCATTGGGGTATTAACGTACGAGCAGTCTGGGCACTACAAAGTTTTCAATAAATCAGAAGAGAAAGTACCAAATCACTTATTACTACTCCAAAATTTCATTGGTATTGCCTGGAATAGTGTCCATTCATTGTTTAATTTACTCAAAATATTTTTAAGTTCATAGATTTCAAGATATAAATCTAATTAAACCATATGACTTGCATTTAATTCATATCCTGTTTTGAAATAACTTGCATCTACTTCATATATTGTTTTGAAATGTTTCATTATATGGTCCTAATTGGACGAAAGATAGAAATGCTCAGAGTTCTAAGCGCCAGGGCTCGCCCTACCTCATTAACATGTTGCCCTGCAAACATAAGAGTTACATGTAAAACTGATTATTCCTTCCCCATTATTAAATGTCGTTAGCACGGCTGGAGAGCCTTGTTTAAAAGGGATCGTCACGATTTAATGAATCCAGTAAAAATGAAAATATTTGCCACAAGACCGGGTATTACGAAAATAGTATTACGAAAAATTGGAAGCATAGATAGTGGAAATGTTTTCATATTTATAGAACTTTCAAAACATTTATTTCTACTATATATTATTGTGAGCAGAATCAATATCCTCACGTTTTTGTTTTTGAATTTACATATCTCTAAAATTCTAGCGATGTACTACAAATAAGGCAACAAAATAAAGAATAACTAGGTGTAACATTTCAAAAATGACGGGGCGAAATCAAAATACCATATTAATAATTCACTTTAATGAATGTTAGAACACAATTTGATTTCTTTACTACTAAATGTAAGTTTTTCTTTGCCTCAAAACGTCTTTTATTACTAACAACAGGTTCTCAAAATACGGACCGTGGACTTGTAGGGAATTGTAAATGAATTTAGGGAGATCATGAAGGGGACAAGAGAAATTTTGGGCTATTTGCAATTGTTGCCACAAAGGAATCCAATGAAGGAGCAGAATTTCGTTCTCCTGATAATAGTCATTTAGGCCTACTGTGTTCTCGGAATGCAACAGCGTGTATATAAAAAATTAGGTCCACTGTGTTCCTAGAGGATTTAGTTGAACCATATGATGTCGTTATGGTCGATGCCACGAGCGGGAGTCCGTCGCACGAGTGCCACGACGAAATCGCACCTCCTCGCAGTTCATTACCCTGCCACCACAGACAATGCCATCCCTATTGTAAAACAGCGGGGTTATTGCTAATAGTTTCCTTTCTCGACGCTAGTTGCGCAGAGAAGCTTGTGGCATGCTACGGTGCCACGACGCGTGCCACTGCCACCAGTAGAAGACCTTGCCACTACTGCTTTCGGGTTTCCCTACCACCAATGTTGGACGTCCCTAACGCGTGACGCAGCCAGGGATATTTAAATGTTCTGTCTCCGCAGGTCTCGAGTTCCGAAGCGTGCGATTGCCCGAGGGTGCGCGCAGAGCCCACTTCCTGCACAAAGTAGCACTGACTGCGGGAGCGATTGCCGTCCTTCACTCAAACTGCAAAATGAGATTGCACGCCGCGAAAAGTACCAAATTTTACCACCACCAGCATCACCATAAGTTTGATGATCAGATTGATGATCGATTGATGATCAGATTGATGATCAGTTTGATGATCGATTTTTAATTTTTTATTGTTTACGAAGACTATCTGAAACAATCTTTTTTTGGAAGAGTATCCTTAAATCATAAGTAATAATATCAAAAAATCATCAACTTGCTATCACGCTTCAGTTGCTCAAACTTCACGATACAATCATGGGTCGCAGGACATTATGTTATAGATTCTGGGAAAGCTACGCAGATGGCTGAGAGATAGGCAATTCGATACATGCAAACATCAAATATGTTAACTCGACAACCGCTCCTCCTTAGTGACTTATTTTAAACAAGTCATAACTACTATGATCTATATTAATCGCCTGTATTCTTTGTGTAGTATAGAGACGCTTTGAAGCGCTCACATACGATCAGTCTTAACTCACATCTGTTGAAGAAACAGTCCAAATAGATAGGGAGCAATAAATTAAGGGTGTCAGGATTCCACATGCAAAATTTCTCGCACAGACACGCTATTTGTCTGAAATGGATCACCTCTCATTTCTAGCATTTAGATTGATAAGAGATAGATAAGATCACTAAAGAAACATTCAGTGCTGGAATGTATCTGTAATGATTTAGCTAAAATATAACATTCTCAAATAGGTGTTAATAAACACTTCTCACCTCTCACATACATTTGGGAACATAACGTACAAAAACTTCTCTTATTTAAATTATTGACGAACCAAAATTTCAGTTGTATTTGGAAGATGTGCATGGCACAAAGAAATACAAAAAATAAAAATGCTGGAGGTATTTAACGTTGTAATAAACGAAAGAGAAGGGCATTTACCAACACAAATCTATTTTTTAAGTTGTTTTCTAGGTACCAGATGAACTTCGGACACCTTCAAATTTTAATCGCCAGCCACTGTGCCAGACTTTGGAGAGGGCGGGGCACTTTTGTGGGAATATACGGTCTCGCCAAGATGCCTTTCGCTGGGGGGAGGCAGGGGGTTGGGCGGTTGCCCTGGTGCAGGTATTTGCGACCGAGCGGCGGAAGCTCTCACGCTCGATTCGCTTATTTTTAACCCTCTCCCCCCTCCCCCTCCGCCTCGAGCGAAACGCGTGCTCAGACGGAGGAGACGGACGGAGAGCGCCCAACCGGAAATGAACTACCGACTTTTCGGCGAAGCGGGGGAAATTTTGGGGCACTACGCTTAATCTACAATATCGACTGTCTGCCAGTTTCCATTCTCTCCGATGAAAGATGAGATGTGGATATTCGCCATGCGAAATATTAATCGTTCTCTATTCTGTTGGAACTGGAAACTTTGTGAAAAAGTACGGTAGTGCGTTCTCTACTGAGAATACATCTGGTGGAAAACATTCTAATTCGTTCCTTTCCAACTTTATATTGTAGCGGAGAGCGGGGCGCTGTGGCCAGCATTTTTCAATCCCAACGCGTCGATAGTGATAAGAACCCTTCAATGTATTTGCTTATCACCAATTTTGTATTCAACAAAAAAGGAAACTATAACTTTTCAGGGAGTCACTCTCTCTAATAAAATTGCTGTTAAAAGTAGTATTAATGTTGAGAGAAAGGAAGCGAATTGCGTCAAATATGTAGTCTTATAATTAAATATTTCACCTTTCTAGGCCGGGTTCATGTAGAAGCCTATTCTAGATATCACGTGAAATGACTACTAAGTATTTTGTGGCTCTTTTTCGTAAAACTATCCATATAATTCATCCATATAATTGCAGAATATATTGTTCTGTACAATTCAAAGAATGGGAAATACAAAAAAAATCTGAAAAGAAAACTTTTTGAAATGAATGCACTTATGCCAAGTACTGTATTTTAAAACTTTAGCAGAGATCCAACACTTAACAAGATAAAATGAAACCAGTGCACAAATTCATTGACTAAGACTAAATTAAAAATGATATAAATATGACTAGTAGTGCTACAGACTGGTACAGACTTTTTCGTATTAGTTTTCTATTTCCTTGGGTCTGGGCTAGCTATTTGGAATTGCCACATACTCGTGCCAGCTGCCATCTATCGTGATGGCGAGTGATCTTTGCGATTACATTTTTTGATGGTTTTTAATTTATAAAAATTACGAATCATTTTATATATACCACATATTTTACACTCTTTCCAAGACATACTCCATTGCTTTTTCTTGAATGTATCCATGTGATTCCAAGTATTCTTAATAGAGTAGACAACATTCTGAATATTTTTATTTGACTTGAGATCCACGAGGATAATCAGTATCGAACTTCCAGTCTTTGTAATTGGATCAGCTTGCTGAGGGGGAGAAGACCAAAAAATTAGCAGCCTTGCCTGAGAGATACTTATTTTACACGATATTTGTTACGTACTTCAACAAGTATTTAACACAAAAATTTAAAACAAACTTTCCTAAACAAGCTCAAAGTGATTGTGTGCAGATTTCGAAACAATTATATACAAGAACATAAATGCCAACAAAAGCAAACATAGTATTAAGTACCACAATTTTCAGTAGGGCGACTATGAACATTTACGACAATGAACGAGGACATGCTTTGTCGAATGCCTCCACTGCAATGTTCTATCTCTTCTGCAGCCTCCGCGGTCGCTGCTTCTGGACAACAAAAAGCGTGTCGCTTGCGTCACCGCCTCCCGATGCAAGCAGCCTCGGGGCATCGCGGATTCCATAAATGCAGAATAAGGGGCGGGTATTCCGGGGCGGCGAGGAGGAAGTCGGGGCACATGCGCCCGTTCCGGTCGCGCGGCTCCCGAAATAGTCACGAGCACGCCACTCGCGGCGCCCTAGGGAGCACACGACGCCCCCCCACCCCAACCCCCCACCCCGCTCCACTGGAGATCCATGTGCACGCGGGGAACGCGTAAGCCAGAGTGGCAACACGGACGCGTGCGAAGCGCCATTGCCGAAAACACTTCCGGCACTTCGCGGAAAACTTCAACACCGGGAACATACACATATTTCCAGCGACACTTGAAAACGTGGAAATAGTTAAAGAACAACTTTAATTTTACGTCTGTCGACATTATTAAAGCATTACGTTTCAACGTCCAATATTTATTACTTTCCCGTATACGTACGTATACACGGAGTGATATACATAGTATAGGGAAAGTTATGTAATGCTGCGCGAAAAAATGGCCAATTTTCGGCGGAAAAAAATTAATTGCCGGGCCGTGAAAACGAGTAAGTGGATAAAACCAGTTGCTAAATTAAGAAACAAATATCCCCTAACACGTGGTGTAGCCAGAAACCCTGTTTTCTAGGTCCTTGATACCGGAAAACCAATTGAAAGGAAAACGTCCGTCCGTCCGTCCGTCTGTCTGTCCGTCTGTGAACACTGCTAGCGCCTAAACCATACGTACGATTTCTTCCAAAATGGATATTCCCTACTCGATCTAATTCTAGTCAAAGCTTTGAGATTTTGAAAAAGATTCTTCAAAATTTGGGGGTACTTTATATGAAGCCACCCAGGGATTTTCAAAATTTTCTCAAAAACTGCTCCAAATTTTTTCTTTAAATTTCTTGTATGAATAGAGTAAAATACACTTTTTAACATAGCATAGGTCCGATTTTCACGTACAGCTCTGAATTTTCAAAAATTGTGAAAGTTTGAATTTTTTTCGGCGTCTTTCTCCAACTACAAAATTGAAGATAGAGATTTTTTTCTTCAAATAAAGTTTGTTCTGCATATTGAGTTCTTTAATAAAGGTCATGTAAATGTTTTTCAAAATTTTGGTAGTTTTCTTTCAATATTGGGTGCAATATGTGCAATTTTAAAAAATTACAAAAACAAGATTTTCTCAAAAACTGCTCCAAATTTTTTCTTTATACTTTTGGTAGGGATAGTGGTAAATGTACTCTATCAATGACATAAAAGCCATTTTGGTCTATCGGTTGTTTTTTCAAAAATTACAAAAGTGTAAATTGTTTTACTTGTCTCTCACGTCGTTAATATTTACATTATCGGCGATTTTTTCACATTATTAAATTTACGAGTATATATGCTTTAAATAATGTCAAGTAAAATTTCTCGAAAACTACCGTTTTCTGTGAAAAGTAGCTCAAATTTCGGCATTTTCAGAAATGCTCAAACGCCATTTTCTCGTATATGGCTGCAATTTTTTTCTTGAAACTTTGTAACGGATAGTGCTAATTACACTCTTTAGTATAGCGTAAAGTTTATTTTGAGTTATTTTTTTGTTTTTTCAAAAATTATATAAATGTAAATTTTTTGAAAGATCTCTCACATCTTTAATATGCACATTATCCGCAATTTGTAAAGATTATTATATTTGTGAGTGTACGTGCTTCAAATAACTTCAAATAAAGTATTTTGAAAACTCAAAAATTTTCTGTGAAAATGAGCTTCAAATTTCGCATTTTTAGTAGTGCTAAAACGCCATTTTCTCTTAAATGGCACAAAATTTTTAAAAGAAAATTGCCATTTACGGCTAGGTTTTTGTGTTCTTTAATATTCTGAAATTAATGTTTCTGTTCTACCAATAGGAAACCGAAATATTAAGAAAATGACAAAAAAAATGTACTTTTGGCGATGATAGATGGTAGCTGGCAAGAAAGAGTATGTGGCAATTCCGAATAGCTAGCGAAGACCCTGTTAGCACATTTTGGTCGGCGCAGACATGTTCCTGCGACTTCCGCCCACCTGGGAACTCTTGTGGTACTCCCGCCAAATTATGGGAGTTCCATGCTACACCAGTGTGTTATGGGGGCGCCAACTCCAAAGTTCGCGCATCCCATTTAAAAAAAACTAATTAATTAATTAATCAAGCAAGCAATAAATTAATGAATGAATTAAGACATTAATTGATCATTGTTTCCCCGCGCCTCTATGTATGTGGCGGTTCCACCGCCGCCCGGCCAGGTTGCAACCAGCTACCCTCGCCGCCGACACCGATGACGTCACGTCGACATCACACCGTCACCGCCGCTGCCACCACCACCACGCCGTTGCCGCCCGTATCTCCCCCCGCCTACGTCCGCCCCTTCTCCGGCTAGCCGGCTGGCCGCCCCCCTTAGCCCCGCCCGGGGTCTGAACTCGGGGCGGGCCTAGAGCCGGGCGGTCAGCGGGAGACAACGCTGGTGGAGTCGTGGGCCAAAGCGGAAGGGGCTATGGTGGACTTTGAGCATGAAGCATTCACGGCGGTGAAAGGCATTTTCTTGCTATCTGCATTGAGACACTCTACTAGACAGCTGTGTAATTTGGAGGAGCTGTGGTGCTGTGAGAGTGTCTGGTTTGGGAAATCCAGCCATGTGTGCCTCGTAACCTTTCAATACATTCTGCAATGTTACATTAATTTGGTTTTTCTTGCTGTGTTAGGTAGCATCGCTTGGTCAGTGTGTGCCTTTCATTTTGTGTTTTCACAGCATTGCAAGAGTTTTTGTGAAATTGTTAGTTTTTTTTGTATTCTTTGACAGACCCAAGAAAATAGAAAACTAATACAGGAAAGTCTGTGCCATTCTGTAGCACCACTAGTTAACATACAAAATATTGACACGTATTTCTTTTACATAGACATTACATTTTCGATCACAAATCAGGTCAGAAATACATGACGGGAACGCTGTTAGTGTAAAGTGTAATTTAATTGGTGCAGTAAAATGTGTTTTGTACATAAATGTGGAATATTCAAAATTAATTGTTAAAGAAGAACGTCAGTAATTGAAGGGCTCAGTAGAAAAATTGAATACCCCACACTGATCTAGTTCTGAGATATTGAAGGTTTTACTACAATTTTCATCACACAATTTGGCACATTTTTACACTTTTAATCGCAGTACACAAGCTTATCAGTCCATATTGGAGTTAAGTATCAAACTACATTAAAAAATAATAATTAAAGTTATATTTAACGCTAATAATTCAATTTCACAAAAAATGTGAAGTTAGCTCGTTGTTCTACTGTGCCCTTCAATTGTTTATTGAAAAGATACAAAAACTCAGTTGAGCGAATGTTCTGCAAAAGTTCTTAACTTTAGGAATAAAATAAACAAAAAGGAAATACTTAAAATGTTCTATATTACGAAGTTTCCCTCCGTCACGACCATCGATCTGCGTGATCTCTGGCCCAACGTTGACTTCGTTTATTTATTCGAGAGGTGCATGCACTGGCCACTCCGTTTGAGTAGCTATAAAATAAATACACAACAAAAAAGCAAAAATAAACATTTATTATAGAAGTTTCTTTAATATTTCAGTAGAAAATGACTGAAATTTGGTTTAAGAGTAAAAGGGAGTATAACGAAAATTGTATCAAAACTGGGTAACATTTAATTTTTTTGATGATTACAAAAAGAAACATTCTGACAACAAAAGATGTCCGTACTTGTGGTAAGTAGCCTTTGGTTCGAGAACAAAATCATTCCGAGCGCGGGTAGAATGACGTCAGAACATGAAAGTCTTTGGGCCACTATTACTTCACTTTTAGAGTTTCTCGATGCAATTAGGTGTTACTTAAAAGGTAGAACACGGCGCTACGTCTTGGTTCAACAACATTACGCTATTGGATAAACACAATTTTAATGCTGAAAATAAGACGAAAAGATAATTTGTGAATGTCAACATTTTTAATACGAGTTAGAGAATAATAACATTACAGTTACGAGGAGTAAATTTGTCATATGAGTCCAATTCAGCACAGAGATTTTTCGGCCGGATTACTACCATCTTCAGTGCTCCAAAAATAAGAAGAATAACGAAATTACAATTTATATAATATAAAACATACGAGCTGTAAATTCTTATGAACAAAAGGAAGAACAAATTACAAAAAGAAACTTCAGAAATATAAAGGAATATTTGTGGAAATTACTACTGGACGCATAGAACATGGATTCTGGATACACCACGTGTTAGAGGATTGTTTTCTACATTTAGCAACTGGCACTTTTTCGTTACCAGGGCCTGGCAGTAAGAGTTTTTGTGTCCAAAATTCACAGTTTTCTGGCGCACAAATATAATACTTTCTCTTCTTATGTTAGTAAGTGTGAGAAAGTAAAAAAAGTCAGTTTCTAGTGTGTGATTTTAAAGTATCATTATTAATACAGGGACCATGCATACTTTCCCTCACGTGTGGATCTTCATCACGAAATCCCTGGCACCATAGATGACGCGATAACCAGCGAGAGACCAATGGTATGCAATTCTACCTTGTGCAAGAGACTCGTATTCCAAGAGTGATTGCAAACAAAAAGCTAACCATAAATTACCATTAAGGGTCTTATTGGTGAAGAAATTATGAGGAAGAGCCTGAAAAATCGATAATTTTATTTCAAACCATCATCATTACGAAAAAACGTTTAATACACGGGTAGTTCCACGTAAAACTGCAGAAAAATGGATGAACCCTTCCGATTGCTCTACAAATTGTTTCACTTGTTCAATGTGATGTAAAAAAGATAAGAATAATCACATTTAGTACATATATTTGACCTTTGGCCTTGTTTTTATATATACCCAAAATTAGCAAAATATCTGAGCAATTTAGACGTACTTCAGAAAAATTGATACTTCACATGAAAATCCATTTTAATATCAAAAGAAACCTAAAAGTAAATAGTTCGAAGAAAGGGTTTCTTGCATTGAATCTGTGCATTGTAAACCAATGTTTTTACTCCCGAATTCAAAAGTGCATTTTTTTCAAACCTAAATTCCTCTAATTCCACGCGAAAAACATCAGTGTGTAAAACTGGAAATTTCAAGTTACGGTGTTTAAAATCTTTTTTCCAATAATCAAATTTTTACCAATTTTTAAAATGGTACACATCTTTTTTTACAAAGTATAAGAATCTACATTAAAGATTAAATTGTATGTATTATTAGTTGTTGAAATATTTTTTCTAATTATCTTATATATAAAATTCTCGTGTCACAGTTTTAGATACCATATTCCTCCAAAATGGCTTGACAGATTTTGATGAAATTTTATATGTATATTCAGTAAGTCTGAGAATAGGTTGTTATCTATTTTTTATATCCCTTAGTGATCAGGGTGGTCCACCCCTTTTTTTTAAATTTACTTTTCGCACTAAACGTTTTAGGCAACCCGCTACACACGGTAGGTATTTCACACTGTGGGTATTTCACCCGCTGCACGATGTTTCTCCATATTACGCACCTGCTCAGGGATGTGCAGAATCTGATATTAAATGTGAATAACACGGAGAGAGACGGAGAAAGAGAGAGAAAGAGAGAGAGACACGGAGAAAGAGGGAGGGCGGAGAAAGAAAGAGGGAGGGAGACGGAGAAAGAGAGAGAGAGACACGGAAAAGGAGAGAGAGAGAGACACGGAGAAAGAGAGAGACGGAGAGAGAGACACGGAGAAAGAGAGAGACGGAGAGAGACACGGAGAAAGAAGAGACGGAGAGAGAGACACGGCAGAGAGAGAGACACGGAGAACGAGAGAGAGGCACGGAGAAAGAGAGAGAGACACGGAGAAAGGGGAGAGAGAGACACGGAGAAAGAGAGAGAGACACGGAGCAAGAGAGAGAGACACGGAGAAAGAGAGAGAGAGACACGGAGAAAGAGAGAGAGAGCACGGAGAAAGAGAGAGAGAGAGACACGGAGAAAGAGAGAGAGAGACACGAGAAAGAGAGAGAGAGAGACAGGAGAAAAGAGAGAGAGAGACACGGAGAAAGAGAGAGAGAGACACGGAGAAGAGAGAGAGAGACACGGAGAAAGAGAGAGAGAGGACGGAGAAAGAGAGAGAGAGACGGAGAAAGAGAGAGAGACGGAGAAAGAGAGAGAGACGGAGAAAGAAGAGAGAGACGGAGAAAGAGAGAGAGACTGAGAAGAGAGAGAGACGGAGAAGAGAAAGAGAGAGAGATGAGAAAAGAGAGAGACGGAGAAAGAGAGAGAGACGGAGAAAGAGAGAGACGGAGAAAGAGAGAGACGAGAAAGAGAGAGAGACGGAGGAAGAGAAAGAAAGGAGAGACGGAGAACGAGAGAGAGAGACGGAGAAAGAGAGAACGGAGAAGAGAGAGAGACGGAGAAAGAGAGAGAGACAGAGAAAGAGAGAGAGACGGAGAGAGATGAGAGAGAGAGACGAGAAAGAGAGAGAGAGACGGAGAGAAAGAAGAGAGAGACGGAGAAAGAGAGAGAGAGACTAATAATTTGTGATATTTGTTGCTGCAAAGTGTTTAATTAGCCTTAGTTAATTAATGTTTAGTTAGCCTTTGGAAGTTGATATTAAATTCTCGAATGTACAAAATGGGGAACAGATTCATTGTTGAACAGTTAAAAATGTGTACATGCATTTTATAACAAATTTTCAAATGATTGTTCTTTAGAGAAGATTTATTTATTATCGTTAATTATTTGCTCCTGCCGTCTTTTAATATATAGATTTTCGTTTTTACAGCCATTTAGTGCAATAATAGGTAAAGAAAACCCTGATTGATTTACATGATATTATCACTTGACCAGTATCCCCGCAAGGCGTCTACCGGCGTCACTTCGGACCAATGTTGCCAGATATCGATATATGAATTATTGATGTTTCCCCTATTTTTAAATTATATTAGTAAATCTGCATTCATGAGAAGAAATCCGCATTTTCGAACTTAAAACTTCGCAATCGGAAGTTTCACATCTGGCAACATTGCTTCTGACCCAATAAGCAGCACGGTGTAGGGATGAGATCTCTCACACAATAAGCCGTTTCACACTCACTACAATTTTCGGCCATTATTTTTATTGTTTGGTCGTTAATCGTAATTTTACAATTATCATTTTTCTATTTCGGTGTATTTTTTTAATAATTTATGATTAATTTTCAGGGCTGTAATGAAAAACGTCGAAGCCATAATTTTAAATGGCATATTTCGAGGTGATAATATATTACTGCCACGGATCCCTATTATACCCACAGATTTGCCAATTCAATTAAAATGTCTTCAGTTTCCGTTAAGATTGACCGCACCATGTCTTTCACACTTTCATACGTGGCATGTTCTCGAGTGGGCAAACCATCCTGTTTATTTTTGTAAGCGAATGATGGGATAACAAAAAATATTGTACAATCTATTGCGTTGGGGGATTGATATGTTTTTAGTAAAATTATTATAATTAGCAATGTATATCATTTCAAAAAATAAATTACAATAAATCAAAATATAAATGTTTGGTATTATGTTATTTTTATATTCCATCATCGTTCACAGCGCTCCATGCCTCTTCAGCTCATATATACCACATCCTCAAACACTTACAATTAGTCATTTTTTCTACCAAAATAATCCTAGGAATAATTTATATGGCAAAACAACGTTTTGCCGGGTCAGCTAGAAAATTCTATAAATGTTACGTTAATTTTATCTATACATTTTCATAGTGAAAAAAGTGAAATTTCAGATTGTGATCAAAGCATATAATATTTTATACGTGTTCCTTAGAAACCATATAAATGTGTCGGGTATATGAAAATTAATACAAAAACATATAAAACGTAACTGTTAACATTATAGATAATACACACTGACACTTTTCCTAACCTTACCCATGTATTTGACGGAAACAAGCATTCTTGAATGTGGGTTTGAAAGCATGATAAATGCAAACAAAATTCACAGTACTGGATAGCTTAAAGTATTCGACGTTTTTATATAATGTAATTACAGTTGCATGAGAGTTATTTTGAATATTAATTTTTGATATCTACAGAAACTGGTTTCAGTATACGTATCTCGTTCAGAATCTGAAACTGATCCCTCGCAAAGTGAATTCCATACTCCTGCAGAAATCATTTTGAACTGGTGGAGCCAAAACAGCACGTGAATTCTCGCCTTTAGTAATAGTTATGTAATACTATTTATACCGCAACTGTCCGAATTAACACATATCAGTCATCATTTTTTGTAAATCTCATGAACAAGTTTGGGCAAAATACTTAAAATTTAGTAATTAAATACTTCACCAAAATACTATATAAATAAGTATTTAAATACATACACAAAATATGTTAGGACTTGATGTGCTAAATACATAAGTATTTAAAATTCTTCAAATACTCAAAATATTGTAAATATTTCGTAGTAATCGTATATTTTGTCAATTGTGAATTACAATATATTAGTAATTGTCGGTCATACAAATTTCTGAACAATAACTATTGTCATGTATTGCAACAATATGTACACACATTTTCATATTTAAAATATAAACTAGTGGTACGACAGCATGGCACAGATTCTCCTGTATTAGTTTTCTATTTCCTTTGGTCTCGGCTAGCGATCCGAACTTGACCCATATTCTTGCCAGCTGTCATCTTCACCGCCCAAATTACTTTTTTTAAAAACATTTTCTTAATTTTTCGATTTCTTAATAATAGAATGGTAATACTATTTGAAGAATATTAAAGAACTGTAAAAACTCGTTCTAAATGGCAAGTTTCTTTGAAATTTAAGATCAGTTCTTAAGAAAATGGCGTTTATGCACTACTGTAAATGCAAAAAATTAAAGCTTTTTCACAGGAATCTTTTGTGTTTTCGAAAAACTTTATTTGAAGTCATTTAAAGCACCTTAACTCACAAATATAATAGTGTTTACAAATTGTAAGAAACGTGCATATTAACGGTGTGAGAAATATATCAAAAAATTACATTTGTGTAATTTTTGAAAAATAAAAATTCCCCAAAATGAACTTTACGTCACATTAAAGAGTGCCAATGCTGGCGGGCGGACGGACGTTTTACTTTCAATTGGTTTTTTCGGCATCAAGGACCCACAAAATAGGGATTCTGGCTACACCACATGTTAGAGGATTTTTTTCTTAATTTAGCAACTGGATTTATCCGCTTTGTCGTTATCAGGGCCCAACAAAGAATTTTCTCTGCTGAAAATTCGCAGTTTTTTCGCAAAACATACATAACTTTCTCTGTACTATGTATAATACTCCGTATATACGTACGCATACGGGAAAGTAAAAAAGTGATGGCGGAATTATGGCTTGAGATTCGGATTCAACATGTCGAAATACACAGATAAATATGTGACAAGTCCTCGGGTCCAACAACAATCCCCGAAAACACAAATATACAATTTCACGACGATTTTTCGTGTTA
This sequence comes from Acheta domesticus, assembly GCA_031308135.1. NCBI lineage: Eukaryota > Metazoa > Arthropoda > Insecta > Orthoptera > Gryllidae > Acheta > Acheta domesticus. Next base: position 33,333,331 of record JAHLJT010009355.1, read on the forward strand.
AAAAGATTGGAGGGCGGTGGCGCAAATCTGGCTTAAAATTCGGATCGATATACATAGAGAAACATGTGTCAAATGCTTGGTCTCAAACATGTGTCAATTTTTTTTTGTGTGACTGTGTATTTGCACATGGCATTTTTTAACACATTAAGGTCGTAGCCTCTGTCCAACTTATTTCCATCACAGGTCGTAGGTTTTTGGGGTACGTTTGGAGGGTCACATATTAAACAAATAAACATAGAAACATTATTTTTATTTTATTGCCTTACGAATCCTTTTTTATTTTAAAGCAACAATCTTGTTATTTTATGTAAAGTTTCAACTTTTATGTTTAGTTATTAATTTGAAAGTTTATTGAATATAAATAATATAAAAAAATTGAGTTCCAAAAATGTTTAACATGCTTATTTTAATTAAATTCAGTTAATATTAGCAAATTATATAATATTTCATTATTATCTATTGCAATAATAAATAAATATTTACGTTTTATTTATAATAATTGGCCTTGGTGCGGTAATTTTGAACAGCGTTCCTTAGGCGTCAATGCACAGGGGGCGTAGGGCATGCTTATCAGTGCTCTGATATCATTTAAAAGGCAGCAAACTAAATCTAGCGGTGTGTTTAAGTACCTTATTGATGTAGGCACCTCCATGAATAGTCAGAGAACGGACAAATGGCTTTGAAAAGCAAATATACAGAATGAATCGCGCGCCAGTAAATTCTACGGGTGTCGATATTTAAGGCGGCATGTCGGCGACCGTAGATTCTACGTCAGCGATCTGAATGTGTTAAAGATCTGTTTTTTCAGAATATTTTTTTCAAGACAATATTTTTCTTCTGTACAGTAGTTTTAGAACGTTAACTTTTGACTTTTTTGCACTTTTCGAAAATACAGAGAGTTCGCCGTAAATGGGATTAGTATTACTTTTTTACCGTCTTTGATACATACGAGGAGAACTATTTAGGTGATAGCGTTGACACCTAGGACAGAAAGGTGTTTTGCCGTCAATCGAGTTTTCGGTATCAAGGGCCCACAAAACATGAATTCTGACTACACAACGTATTAGGGGACGTAATTCACTACATACAGAATCGAGATTTATCCCTTTTTATCCATTTTTCGTTACCAGACCCTGGCAATAAGAGTTTTTCTGTGGAATCACGATTTCAATACTTTATCTTCTAATGAAGTAAGGCGAAAAGTAAAAATAAAAATGGGTAAACATTTTCTCAGTGAAAAATGCATATTCACTCACGACATTTTGATTGTTAGATATCTTGTGTAAAAATTGAAATTATTAATCTACGGAGATAACTTTAGTAATTGACGTATTACTGAGAAGCTTTTGACGAAGGCAAGTGGTATATAAGGGAATAATACGAAGAAGTATTTTTTCTATATAACACTTACTAGAGAATATACTGCTTCATTTGGTTCACTGTGATATTATTATAACACTTATACTTCCAAAATAATATTCAAAAGATAAACAATAAGCTTCCTCTGAAATACTGAAAACCGAACAACAAATTAGGAAGTTGAAGGAAAGAAGGTTCTTCTAATCTAAAACAACTGAAGAAGTCGCCTTTCATGAAATTACTATAATAATTATTATCAATATCAATTCATTTTGTTCTTATTTAAATTATCGCAGTTAAATGCTAGAGCATGCGTAGCTGCAACTACTATTTGGAAAGATACGTGCGACGGAAAGTCAAAAAGGGCCGGATGTCGCCTTTGCGTTACATGTCAGTAGTATGATGTTCGTAGAAAAGTTGTAACGCACATCCCACCCACCGCGTTCTTTGAATTTGCCAAGTGTCCCGCCAAAAGGCAAGTTGCAACATGGCTAAGGGGCCGAGGAAGGTCACGGTTGATTAGCCCCGGGCCTGCCTGCCCCCTGGCACCTTTCCTCCGCATGGGCGATATTTCCGCCAGACTTTCGCCCACGGGCGTGGCGCGGAGGCGCGGGGCGGGGCGGAGCTATATTTAGCGAACGCAGCGGGGTGGCGGGGGCGGGCGGGCGGGCGGGCGGGCGGGCGCGCGGCGGGGGCGGGCTGGAGTGGGGTGAGGGGTGGGGTGCCGTGACGCATAGCCGTGCCGTGCCGAGCCGCGCCGCGCCGCGCCGAGCGGAGCGGAGCCGGCGGTGGGGGCGGCGCGCGGGCCCGCGTGGTCAGTCGGTGGCGCGCGGCGCGAGCGCGGGGTGGAGCAAGCGTGGAGGCGAGCGTGGAGCGTGGAGCGTGGAGGAGCGAGCGTGGAGGCCGAGGCGGGCGCGCACCATGAGGGGCCCGACGGGCTCCGCGGGCAGCCCCGGCGCGCGCGCGGGGGCGCTCGTCGTCTTCAGGTGAGACGCCTTGCACTTTCTGCTGTTTCTCTTCAACTATTCATTACGCGAATACCATGCAAATATGGACGTGCCCCACCCCCGGAGCTACAGTACCATATTTCAAAATACGTTTACACTTACGTATGACCATAACAAATATATTACAATTCATCAGAACGTGAATTATCGAGAAGGGAAACATTACATTTTCTTTTAAATATTTGCTTAAAAAAAATACAGTAATTTCTTAAAAATTTTGTTTGAAATCCATTTCTACTCCTTGGGCAACTTATAATAGTAAATTTTGAATGAAAAACAGTAAATATTTCTGCAAGAAAAACTTGATGTAATGACACATTCAGAAAAAAAAATGATATGTCTATTATAGAACGAAATCAAATACGTTGCGGAAACATATTTCCACTAGTTCTGTAAAAATCTGAGAGAGTGAATAGATTTTTTTTCTGACATGATTCGTTGGTGCATTATGTGACGTGTGTTGTGTGTGCTGTAAGAACTGTGTACTTAACCTTGAGTTAGTGTATTTGCAGAGCGCGCTCCGCACGCGTTGCACTGGCTTTGCACTGGGCACTCAACGAGGAAGAACGCCTCTCCACGCACCTTCCACAAGAGGAAACGATGGCGCCGTCGCTCTCAGTCGGCGTCTCAACGCAAAACGAAGGACTCTTATCAGTGACAGTGCGAACAGTGTACTTGGACTCTTAAGTAAGAGATCGCCACTCTAAGGAACGATACCGCTGCACTGCATCAGGTGGTGGAGAAATGCCGTGAATAGGGGTGCATCCGAAAAGAGGGATTCACTAATCCTCTCCCTGTATTTCGCATTGCGATCTTCAGTTTAACTGAACCTTATACTACAAGTCACATTTAAAATAGATTAATGTTTACATAAATATTGAACGGAACGACATTTCCGGTATTCGCTTTCCAGTACACATTCGATAATATCTTGGCTTCAGTGTTTTATTTTTAATTTATTATACTATTAAGTTTTTGATACTCTATAGCTTATTTATTTTTGAAAATGCGCCATACAATGTTCACACTATATTCAAATGTTATACTCTTATTTTGAATTGAAATAGTACATCGTTACAAAGTTGTGTATAGAAAAATACTCATGATCTGTTTTACTTAATTCTAGTGTCTGTAGATCACTTACGCAAGAAAATTCAAAGTGTTGCCAATGTCTGTTCAATGAAAGAAAAAATACCTTAAAAAGAGATATTTTAAAAGATTAAAATGACATTTTATATGGGAAATTTAATTTTAAATTAAATATATTGATTAAAATGATCCATGTATTCTGCAGATTTTACTTTCTTTCAATGGCGCAAATATGACATATTTGACAAATTGGTCACAGAATGGTAAGAGAATACATCAACTTGGGGATCAAATCAAAATGGATTTCTTTGTGAAATACATGAGAAAATGTCGTTCTTGTTTCTCGGCATTAGAACATATTCCGGAAACTCGAAATTCCGTGTGATAACCCTCCTTTGAATTCGCCCATGAGTTTCATCGTAATTGATTTTTTTAATGAAATGCCTACATTTATGACCACCGCTCGGTAAATACCATGGGCTGTTAGGAGTGGCAACGTTGCCTCCCCCGCTGCAGTGCACAATGGAAAGGTCAGTTCCAGCCGCCGCCGCCGCCGCCCGCTCCTCGCGCCATGGCCCTGGCGGCGGCGACGGCGGCGGCGGCGACACACCGGCAAAGTCATAATGTCACGCTCAGCCTCTAATCGCTTTGCAGACGCAGTAACGCCATTCGCACTTCACGCTTTGCACACTTGGTACATTTCATGTTGTAACGCTTGCTCTGCTGTACAGTAAAGCTTTGTGTGATAAAGTAATGCTCAATCCTTCCACTTTCCATTCCTTTATTCCAGCTTAACAACGAATCTAGGTGAGAAGATGTGTATATTCAGCAAGGTATGTGTGAAAACCTAATTGTGAAGAACATGGAATTCTATTCTGAAACATATATGATGTTATAAGATTCTTTTTATTTACGCAAACAAATTAGAATGTTCTCGAGTATTGAAACATTGATACACGAGCTCTCGTTTCTACATTATTGCGAAAAATAATTGTATTATAGTAAGTGAACAGTGCATAGAAGCTGTCAGACAGTAGAAAAAAGGAGAGGCAAGATACAATTATTTAAGCTTGAGCCTAAAGTGTGTTTGCATTTCTACTTGTTTTTTTTAATTGAATTTTTGCCTTTAAGTTAGTGGACATTTTATGGGAAAGGTAAATTGATACAAGTGCAGAAAAATAAAATGTACATGTAATAATTTGAATTATAGTTATAAGCTAATCATAATTTTTCAACCAAAAGTAACATTTGTGAAGTTATTTTAAAAACACAGTGCTGAAGTTTGTAAAATAGTTAATTTTCTGAAGTTTATTACTCCACTTAGTTCTCTAGGTAAAGCCACAAGAGCCCTGATACTGATGTTTTACTAATACTGACTTCAAATGCACATTTGGATTAATAGTTTATGCCGAAAATGTTCTTCACGTATTTATTTCCAAAAAACCCTCTGGAAGTGTCATTAAAGTGTGATAGCATTGAAACTATGAAAATAACGCGGTAGATTTTTCGACTTCAATGGGTTTTCTCCACCCTCCCCTAGAAGGGTTTATCGAACACCCCTACCAACCCTTAGGGTCGTGTAGGCTTCTCTCATTACAATGACTCGCCAGATATTGTACATACGGGAAAATACATGGGTCGATCATTACTTCGTACGGCAGAAAATCAAGCAACACATACATGACTGCATTACACGCTCATAGATTACAAGATCCAATTGGTTTGAGGAAACAGTATTTAAAATTTATAATTTGCTGAATCCATAACGCTCTTTTAACTTTGTAACGATTCGTGACTAATGCCAGCTGTTGACAAAGATTACCGTGTTTTTTTCACACTTCTCAAAATGTTTCATCCGTTTGGCGAGTAATCAACCACGGTAGAATAAAATAATATTTAAATAAAGTTTCTCGCCGTGACAAAGAGGTCGGCCGCACGCAATCACCGGAAGGAAAAGAAAATGAAATTGGAACGGTAGTGTCGTCAGAGGTCGTAAAATTCATGGAATGGTGTATCCTGGCGGCGACCTGCTTTCGCGATCGGGGCGTGCTTCAGGACTGGGCCACGGTCCACTCCTTGTTTACAATTAATCCAAGCAATGATAAATCGAAGGTGAAGGTAAAGAATCTTACGAATTATCATACACGCGGACAATTTATTGGACTATGTTTGTGCTCTTACTCCTTCCAGTACTCTAAACGTAGTCACAATAAAATTTCACAATTGGTAAAACAACGTATGAAAAATGCTTTTTTGTATTTGGATAGAACAATCAATTGAGAATCTGATTACATCTACGTAACCCACCATGTTCATCATAAGCCTAATTGCATGAAAGATTTGGAAAAGTATCTGAACTGGTTAAGTGCTTCAGACATTTTTATTATTCATAGAAAAGTCGTTCAATAGTTTGTATCACACGTATACAGTTTTTGACAAACAACTACAGAATGAGCGTTCCTCGACCGGGACGAGATGGCTAACTGGATGGCGAGGAGGTAGGCCGACGCTATCTTTGTTCCTCATTTCTTCAGTAAAAGTCTGTAGCTTTCCTAACGGGGTGTACTAAAACCAAGATATTCACACTCACGTCAACAAAACGTTATTACGTCACAAAACATAATGTCCTCCGAGGCACAACGGAAGACCGGGAAATATATATCTGTAATTGCGAAATATTGATGAGTGTGGAAATTATTATACTTTAATTTTTCGTTCGTATACGTGGTATAAAGAATTACATACATACTCCGAAAAAGTTATTAAACATGTATACTCGTCTACAAAATATTTTTTAAACATTTTTTTGCGAGGCAGAGCACTCATATTGTAAAAGACTCATTTCCATTTATTCCTTGTCGTTTAGTCCGAGGATTAACATGTTTAAAGCTAAAGAGGCTTACAAGCAAGAATGCTTTTGTAACGAATGGTGTTAAATGTTCTTCATATAAATGCGCGTACAGCATTGCTACGCACATTAATAACCAAGAATGCAACAAAAAAGTATATTTTACTTAATAAATGGGTTTAAGAAGATACTAGAAAGTAGACACAGTAGTTCCAGAAGTTTGATGAAAAGATAGCTAAAATATTAGAAGTACATAATTTGCATTTTTTATTTTACTTGATCTTTTAATGCAATACGTATAAGCCGTGCTGAAGCTCTGCTGGTTTACATTACAAAAGCAGGATCGCAGTTGTAACTTACATTATTTTATTTTATACATAAGATGATTCTTGATTGGCAATAATATGCTGCTACAGTACTCTAAACAACATTAGAGTTTCATAAAATTTTCTATCTACTCTCCTGA
>JAHLJT010009355.1:33341099-33430088 GCA_031308135.1 Acheta domesticus
ATGATTGAAGTGCCCAGTTGGTTTTGCTATTTTGAGCACTGACAATAGGCTAATTAGAAAATTTAAAGTCAATTGTAAAATTTACGTTTTACTATTGAAGCTTTAGCTATTCTTGAAGCAATAAAAATGATTATAGAATTCAAAATTAATTTATCCATTATTTTCTGATTCGAAGAGAGTCTTGGTTTCTCTCTCTAGTAGAAATAGAACTAAAAATCAATCGTATATTATTTTATGAATCAAGAAATTATGTGAACATGCAAGACAGCTTAACCTCAAAATATGTTTAACTTTGATTCCTGTCCATGCTGGTATGAATGAAATGACAATGCCAATAGAGAAGCTGAATCAGCCATGAAAGATGCCATGGTTTACCCATTTAATTTCTCGGTGTTTTATGTTGTTGCTATAAACAAAGAGGTTTGTAATCATAATAATTTTGCAAATATAAAAATCTTGGTCACGGCAGGTCAAAAAATTTTGGTCAAGGCAGAGAGTATTCTAGCATTATTATAGAACATCATAAATATCATGGTTTCAGAAGTTCAAATCAACTAGAAAAGAATTTTTTATTATTAATAGATTTAGGTCAAATCATTCCTTGTTAAATCGCCGTTTGAATAGATTCAAAATTATTAATTCAGGTTTTGCAAATGTGGTGTGGAGAATGACACCGCTGATCATTTATTATGGCATTGTACATTATTTGATATTTTAAGATAATTAAGAATTTAGTGATGATAAAGCACAAACGTCTTAATATTTACCTTAGTCTAAAATATTGTGGACAATCTAAAAAGTTAGAAACACGTGTTATTCCAACTATATGGGAATTCTTTGTGAAGTCAAACAAATTTAATATCTTTGATAAGATTCTACGAAGTATAATACATGTTGGAGTGTAATTGTTTTAAGTTTTGAATCCTGTGTGAGAAATGTATTTCATTATAAGTCTGTATGCATAGTACGTGCCAAAATATATAAAAACATTGAATATTTGTGACGACATCTGGTGGTTCCGGAAGGTACCAATGAAGATTTGAGTGGCCACTAGGTGGCGTTTGAAAGCCTATGAAGGAGCTCTTGCTGCCTTTCTTTTGGGTGTCGCGTCGTCGGAAGACGTGCTGAGCGCACCACGCCTAGGCGCATGGTGCCGCTCCGGCCCGCGCCTCATCAAAACAAACAAATCCTTCACTTATATAAACAACATCAAACTGTTTGAGCTTTCCTCTGCATTTCAATTACGTATTTGTGTGGGCTCGCCTTTCTTGCTACACGTATTTTTTTTTCTGGTTTCCTAGATTATTTGATTTCTTGCTTTATTTTGGGTGCGATCTACGTTTTAGGTTCATTGCATTTTAGAAGATAAATTTATAGTTAAATATATTTATAATTACGATGTACCCGGCTACGTTAACGGAGAAAGAGTTAGTAAATATATTAACGCTCAAGTAAGAAGCACGGAAAAGTACACAGCACACGGCTCCAGTGCGAGAGACAGTTGATTCAGCACACCGCGATCGGCAGCGTTGCCAGGGGCGTAGCATGCAAAAGGTTTGTAAAAAGTGAAGGAAGCTCGGAACAATAAGAATGAATAATAAGTGTATGGAACAGTAGTAGTTATGTTATGTTCCATCCCAAATGCCACGTAGATATATACAAATAATATACTGTAATAAATAGAATGATGACCGCGAGGACAACTATTATTTGAGAGTTTAGAATAGACGATGTAACAAATGAGTTCTTATAATTAAGCTGTTTAAACAATAAAGTTCTTTTATAACATTCTCTTTACGTTTCGTAATTTTGCTACGCCCATCATTTTATTGTTTGAGCAATCACAGAAAACGTTTACAAACCAAACATTGAGAGGAAATTAAGCATTGATCATCGTTCTAGTAAAACGTTTGTTCCATTGAGATATGTGTACGTGATAATATGTGAAATAGAAATTGATGGCTTTCAGGGAATATCAGATTGGATGCAACAATGGCTCGTCAACAATGACTAAGGAGGTATGCCTGTGAATTCCGTCTTATGTTGGGACATCATGGGATGACGATAAACCGTACCGACAGAGTAATAGGTACCTAGCTGTCTCCTAGATGGCGTTGGCTGACTCCTGTATGCCAGCTGCTTCACAACAGTTACAAGTTTTGCTTTTTAGTAATCACCCTTTCCTTCCGCGAGTAATACACTTTATTTTCATGAATTGATACCCACATCATTCATAATGTTCTTAATGAATATTAATCGTCACAAGTTCTTAATAAATATTAATCATCACATAAACATTGATCATCTAAAGTTCAACTCTACGTTGGATCACTCGCAATAATATGTATTCGGACAACTAATAAAAATATGTTAAAAGTGATTAGTGACGCTCTAGGCAAAGTTGATATACTTGTCGCTATATCATTAGCAGTACCGTTATCACAGAAGCGGCTATCATTATTATAACTTCTACCGAAAAATCGAATGACGCCAAAAGTCTGTTAGTTTGTAAACAACGCTAGCGGCTAAACAATTCAACTGAATTTTCTCCAAAATGACATTCAGAATTCAGTCTGCCTGATGTCGCGGCTCCTTGAATATAAAATCAATGCGAGTATTTTAATTTTGGGGGTAATTTACATGATGCCCGTGTGACATTTTCAAAATTTTTAAAAAAAATTGCACCAATTTTGATTAAGTTTGTGGCTGAAGGGCGTTCAAGAGAATGGTGCAGGTCTCATGTCTTTAAAGTACTTGTTAAGTACCCTTCGAAAACTTTAAAAAATTGATATTTTTCGGCGTCTTCCTACAACTACAAATGGATATAATTGTTTCTTAAATATGTCAACGAAAACAGATCTTTCATAGAAGGTCATGTTAATTTTTTTGAAAATATGAGTATTTTCGTCGCCCGCTCCGAATTTGCCTGCGCTTCGTGAGCGTAATTCCAGGAAGTTGGACGCTTTGTAAGTTAGAATTTGTATATTATTAATATTTCTTTGTTCGTTTCTTACATTGGAACTTTTTTATACATTTTACAAAAATTCGTTTAGAAATTATTTCAAAACTATTTGAAATATGTGAAATAGAAATTGCTAGCCTTTAGGGGGAATATCAGATGGGAATGCAGCAATGGCTGGGAGCTAATTTCTGTGAATTACGTCTTATTGTTGGGGACATGATTTACCTGTATGAACAGCAGTTACAATTGTATTTGTGTTGATATTTGCTTGAAATATTTAGTTTTGCACCAAATGTTCTACAATTGCAATGAATTTTACAAAAAATGATGTGTTAATTTGGAGAGAAATTGTGGTAGAAAATAGTATTGCATAACTATACTAAATATGTGCTGTTTTAGAACCACTAGCTTTTAAATTCAAAAAAATTATCATGTAGTCATATCTCTTTGAAAATGGGCTTAGAGTTAAAACTTAATTGAAGTTTATAATTTATTTTTACTTTACAATACTACACTTTGTGTTTAGAATTATCGACATTATTCACTGACAGTGTGTGCATACCCTGGAGTTTAAATTGTATCATATTCATGTAAAGAGGAAATGTATCCCAATCGTAGCATCTGATAACGAATCGTCTCTATAATAATTACTCTTTCTACATATTTCTACTTGCCTTTTCGTCTTCGTCTATATTTCTTCGCCTCTTCTCCTCTCCTTTCGCCTTCAGATTACGTATTGTCTTTTTTATCGATCCCCTACCCTTGAATATCCCTTTCTATTCGCTTTCAGTGTATGTAGGTTGTATTTCTGTCCTTTTAATGTTCGTCCTAACTTTTAATGTTCGGTCCTCCACCCTGATCCAAGTTTTTCTGCGTTATCGATCGATAAGGGACTTATGCCCGGATAGATCCTTGTGATCCAGTACTAAATGTTAGCTTATCCCCCCTCACGGGCTGCAAGCACAGTGCAGCCGAAATATCGGTTATTCGCTACCGGGTGATTGCGAGCCCAAAGCGAGTATTCCATCCGAAAAAAATCCGAAGTTTCATCGAAAATCGTCCAAGTATTTTAATTTTTTTTTATTTAGTAGGTAATTACAACACATTTATATATTAATTTTCAATACTTTTTTCTAAATATGTGGCTAGGCTGAAGGCCTTAAAAGCCTGATGAAAGAATACGTGTTACGAAGCAACGTGTGTTGTGTGCCAGATTGACGATGTACAATTGTTTTTGTGAGTAAGTCGAATAAGTTATTGTACGGTTGTTATAAGGATAGAACTTATGTGTAAAAATTCATTTCAATAAATTAATGAATTATATTAAGACTTTTTATCTACAACAATTTGGTAGCAGAGCGTGCAGCATTCAATTTGAATTGTAAAAAGACACAGAAGAAGTGAAAAATATGGAATCATTCGGAAGAATAGAATTGTTGACAAGTACGAATTATGCTTTATGGAGTATGAGAATAATGGCTCTTATTAAATCAAAACATTTGTATTATGATGTTTTAATAAATGACGAACCAGAGAGAAAGAAGGAGATGAGACTTCAATGAAAATATGGAACGAAGGAACAAGAAAAACGACGAGGTATGTGCATTAATTATTTTAACTTTATCTTCTGATCAAGCGATGGCGTGTCGTGGTATAGATAATGCTAAGGAATTATGGAATATATTGAAGAAGAGACACGAAGGTGCTGTCAGTCAGAGAAAAATTCAATTGAAAATTAAACTAGCGAAAATTGAGAAATTGGAAAGAGAAAGTATTAACGAGTATTTGACGCGTGCACATGCGTTAGCAACAGAAATTTCAGAATTAGGAACTAAAATTGAAGAAAATGAATTGATTACTTGTATAATGAAGGTCTTCCTGATAAATATCGTGAAGTTTCAATAGCAATATCATCTAATCCGTCAATTAATTATGAAACTATGAGAGAAACGCTTTTACATTTTGAAAGGAAATATGATAAAGGAGCAGAATCAGAAGCTAATGCATTTAAAGTCAAGGAAGAAAAGAGAGGTGCTTGCTATAATTGTGGAAAGCTTGGTCACTTAGCAAAAAATTGCTGGAACAGAAATAATTATCATAAAAGTAATGTGAATAATAATAATAATAGTGAAATAAATGGTAGAAACAATTATTCAAACAACTATAGAGGAAATTATAGAGGTAGAATTAGGAATAATTCAAGAAATAATCAAAGAAATTATTTCCTCAATTCGAAAAATGAACATGCTATGGTTATGAATGAGAATTTTGATGAACAAATAATGAATAATGATAGTAAAAAGGAAACAATTTGGATGTTAGATTCTGCTTGCACATCTCACATGAGTTATCAAGAAGACATATTTTAGAAAAGAGGCCAGATAATACAGAAATAAATACAGCAGAAAGTGGAAGAAGTATTTTTGGTGAAAGTCGTGGAATTGTTAGAGGATGTACAAATATAAACAACGAGGAAATATTTGTAAAAATGGAAAATGTATTGCATGTTCCTCATATTAATAACAATTTAATGTCAGTTCCTAGCTTAGTGAAAAATGGCAAAAAAGTTGTTTTAGATGAAATGGAGCAAGAATATTTGAAAAAGATACCGGAAAATTAATAGCAAAAGGTGAATTTGAAAATGATGAATTTGTTGTTAAAGTGAATGTTCAACATGACATGAATATTCCAAATCTGAAGTTTGTTTAAATGTATTGGAACCAAAAGTTCAATTATGGCATAGAAGGTTAGGGCACATTAATTTTAAATATTTAGAAAGGAGGATTAGTAATGATTTAGTAAATGGTTTGCCTAAATTAAAAATAGAAAAACATAATGATTGTGAATCTTGTATAAAAGGCAAAATGTCAAGATTGCCATTTAATAAGGTGGATACAGAACAAAGTGTTCAAGTTCTTGAAAGGATTCATGTTGATTTGTGTGGTTCCAATGCCTGTAGCATCACTTGGAGGTAATAGATTTCTGCTGGTGATTGTGGACGAATTTAGTAGGAGATACTTCGTAGAATTTTTAAAAAATAAAAATGAAGCTGGAAATAAATTAAAACAATTTGTGTAGAACGACGTGAAAGGGAAACAGAGAAGAAAGTAAAATACATACATTCAGATAATGGACTCGAATTTATAAATAAACTGTTAACGGATTATTATGAAGAAAAGGGAATAAAAGTGAGAAACCTACTATACAACACTCCTCAAAGCAACGGGATTGCCTGAGAGAGCGAACAGAATGTTACTGGATATGGCGAGAACGATGTTAATAGATGCGGGACTATCACCGAGATTTTGGGCTGAAGCTGTTTGGGACTGCCGCTTACGTTCATAACGTTACTCCTACGAGAAGTAAGATGAAGGTACCAATGGAAATATGGACTAAGAGAAACCATCATTACATCATTTTAGAGTATTTGGATGTAAAGCCTACTATAGAAATGATAATATATCCAGGAAAAAGTTTGATAAGAGAGCAAAAGAAGCTATATTTGTTGGTTATTCGAAAAATAGAAAAGCTTATCGTCTTTATGATGTAGAAGATAAAATAATTCATGAGAGTAGAGATGTAATGTTTCTAGAAAATGAGAAAGAAGTTATAAAAGAAGATTGTCATTTAGAAAATTTTAATTGGTTTACTACTTCTAATAATAAAGAATCATCGACTAAAGAAGAAATAGATGTTGAAGATAGAAATGTTAAGGAAGCTGAAGATATAATTGACAAAAATATTCAAATAATTCGTGATTGGAGTTTAAACAAAATAAATCATGAAGAAAACGAACACCGAAATTCTGAAAGAAAGGGTCATAGTGAGATAATGGAAAATTAAAGTCAGTGACAATAAAACTGAAACGAATTTAAGAAGATCTAGTAGAGAAAGAAAACATGTCTCAAGATATAATGCTGCTCAAATGTCACGTGAAAATATACCTAAAACATACGAAGAAGCTATGAATTCTGCAGAAAAAGAATTTTGGAAAAAAGCTATAGAAAATGAATTGTATACTCATAATAAATATAAAACTTGGGAAATAGTTGAGAAAACCTGAGAACGTGAGTATTATAAATAGCAAGTGGGTATTTTCTAAGAAAATAAACAGTGGCGAATGTAAATATAAAGCTCGTTTAGTGGCTGACGGTTCCAGACAGAAATTAGGTATAGATTATGAAAATGCTTATAATCCTGTTATGAAGTTAGAATCTTTCCGCATGCTTTTAGCAATTTCAGAAATAAAGAAGGATAAAGTTAGTTTATTGATGTAGAAACAGCATATTTAAACGGCAATTTCGATAGAATTGTATATATGAAACCTCCTAAAGGGATTAATATTGAAGAGGGAAAAGTTCTTCTTATAAAGAAAGTATTTATGGTCTGCCTGAAGCGGGGAGATGTTGGTTTTTAAAACTGACTGAAATTTTGAAGAAAGCTGGACTGAAAGCAACAAAAAGTGATCCATGTGTATTTGTTGGTGAAAATATTAATAATTTTATAGCCATAGATTTTTATGTAGATGATTGCATTATTGTTGGAAAAGATGATAATATAATTAATGATTTTTAATGAAGTTGAAAGAAGAGATTACAATCAAAGAACTTAAGAATAATATTAATTTTTGGGGTATTGGAATTGAAGAAGAAGAAGAAGAAGAAAACTGTTTTTACTTAAATCAAAAGAAGTTCATAGAAGAAATTTTGGAGAAAAATAATATGAATAATTGTCAACCTGTGAAGACACCTGGAGTTGTAGGAGAGAAATTGGATAATTATCACGATTTCAAAAAGATTAATCAATCATTATATCAAGAAATATTAGGAAACATTGGTTATCTTGTGAGTGGAACTAGACCAGATTTAGCGTATATTTACAGTAAACTTTCTCATGTATAGTAAAGATCCAAGGGATATTCATTTAAAAGCCTTAAAACGTGTTTTGAGATATTTAAAAGGTACTAAAAATTTGAAATTGAAAATTGGAAATGAATTTCATGAGATGTTGGTTAATTCAGATGCCAGTTGGTGTACAACATACGATTCAAAATCTTTTGGAGGGTATAATATAAAAATTGGAAATTCTACAATCAGTTGGAAGAGTCGTAAACAAAGAATTGTTACTTTGTCTACCATGGAATCGGAACTAGTTAGTTTATGTGATGCTGCTTGTGAAGCTGTATGGACTTCAAATTTATGAGAAGAACTCAAACCAAATGATTTAGTACAGAAACCGATAATAATAAATACGGATAGTCAATCAGTTATAGATTGGATAAATACTACAAAAGTGAATGCAAGAAATAAACATTTCCAACGAAAATACTATTTTGTTAAGGATGAACAAGAAAATAAAAATATAAAGCTGCATTATGTAAAATCATCGGAACTTGAAGCTGATATACTGACGAAGAATTTAAACGAAGGAATATTCAATAAACATAGGGCAAATATGAATTTACAGTTTTATTAATAAAATCGTAACACGAAAAGGAGGGAATTGATGGAATACGTGTTACGAAGCAACGTGTGTTGTGTGCCAGATTGATGATGTACAATTGTTTTTGTTGAGTAAGTCGAATAAGTTATTGTACGGTTGTTATAAGGATAGAACTTATGTGTAAAAATTCATTTCAATAAATTAATGAATTATATTAAGACTTTTTATCTACAACAAAGCCATTACAATACCTACATCCTACCGCATTCTAACCAAACATCCCAAACATTCGTCCAAAAATTCTCATAATTCACAGCTCATTTTTTGAAACATTTGTGAGAAGCACGGTCAAGAACGTTCAAGACCACCTACATGTATTGCAGATGGTCTCGGTATTGCAAATGGCCTTGACTCTCCAGCTGATTTCGGCAGAATGAAACCCACAGAACCAAACGAAATAGATCTTCACTAGATAGCACTCGTAGTACCTGTTTTTAAAAGCGGTGATAAAACAGTCCTTAGTAACTACAGACCGATAAGTCTCTCATCAGTCGTAAGCAACCTCATGGAACAATTAATTACTAACTACATCCGGAAAGAATGGGAGGGCAAGGAATGGCTCTATCAAGGTCAACACGGTTTCAGGAACGGTTTCTCATGTGAAAGTCAGCTTGTTTCCCTTCTACAGGACCTAGCCGATGAAATTGATAATGGGTGAAGGGTAGACGCGATAGTAATAGATTTTGCCAAAGCTTTTGATGTTCTTCCACACGATCGTCTTGTAAACAAATTAATAGATTCGGGTATAGACACAAGGGTGGTGGCTTGGATAAACGAACTACTACCTGATAGGAAACAAAAGGTACGAATAGGAAGCTATTTATCAACCTCCGCTAGTGTTACGTCAGGGATTCCACAAGGAAGTGTCATTGGACCTCTTATGTTTCTCGCCTTTGTGAATGACTTGCCAAAACATTTAGCTTCAAATGTAAGACTCTTCGCCGATGACTGTATCATCTATCGGGTTATCAAGTCAGAGGAGGACGTAGATATTTTGCAGCGAGACACAGACAAATTACACTCCTGGGCAGAAACAAACGGCATGGAAATAAACAGTTCGAAGAGCAAAGCCATCACGTTTGGTAGGGGGTCGATATTATGGTGAAACAGTGTACAAATTGAATAACAATGTCATACCTACAGTTACATCTTGCAAATATTTAGGAATACAGTTAGACAGTAAATTGAGTTGGGAAAATCAAGTAAATTTCGTTGTAGGGAAAGCCTGGAGATCTTTACATTTGTTATGCGGATTCTAAAGAGGAGTACGGTGAAAAGTAAAGAATTAGCTTATATGTCACTAGTGCGACCCGTGTTAGAATACGGCGCGGTATGCTGGGACCCATACAGAATATCGCAGCAAGGTAATCTAGAAAGGCTCCAGCGCAAAGCATCAAAATTCACTTTCAGGGGTACAAAAAATAAAGGTGCATGGGAGTCACTCGAAAAAAGGCGGATTAAGTTGCGACTCTGTGCTATGTACAAAGCATACGAAGGTTATCCTGCTTGGGGTGGAATTAATTGTCGTCTAGGAAAACCTACTTACTTCGGTAGAGCGGATCACAAGCACAAAATTAAGACAAGAGTGCTGAAAACGGACGTTGGGAAATTTTCATTCACAAACAGAACTATTAGAGACTGGAACAGTTTGCCTGCGACAATCTTTGAACCATTTCCTCAAAGCCTGAGAAAATTTAAAAGTAAATTAGTTTCCTAGCTATTCATCTATATTTTAGGTCATTGTATTATTGTTAAGTTTCTACTGTTAAATAAATAGAATTTCCTATTAAGTAATTTGTCTAATTGTTATTATTAGTGGTAGTATTGTCAGTATTATTATTATTGTTATTATTATTATTATTTATATTCGCGTAGTGCAGTGCAGTGCAGTGCAGTGCAGTGCAGTGTTGTGTAGTGGAGGGAAAGAAATGCATAACAGTTAAGTGTTGTGAAGTACAGTGAAGTGAAGTGGAGTAAAATGAAATGGAGTAAGTTTTGTGCTGTGAAATTATGTACTATTATTCTTAATTAATGTTTTTTCCTAAATTAAGTACTCTCTTGTAATTTAAATATTCTGCCACCAAGTAATGATACTTAATTGTAGAATTAATAATAAATCTAAATCTAATCTTCGACAACTGTTTTCGGACGCCGTGAAAGAGGTCACTCCGGTTTACTACGACTATTTCCCTTACTTTCCATTTCCGTTTTTTCCCAAGACGAATTTGAACAAATCCGGCATGCCCGACGTCAACAGATTGAAATTTCAATCAAATAGTTTCCACCATGACCGCCACCTTAGTCTTTCTTCATTCTCCTTCGTATATCTGCTTGATTCTCTTCGTTCCTTCAGCACATTTTCCCCTCGTCCTCCACTTCCTTATATCTTAATTCCTGCACGGGTATCGTCCGACCCTAAGCCGCCATCTTCATGGAGGTTTTTATAGGTTTACTCTATCGCTTAAGAGTGTGCCCTTGTTGTGAACTCCCAGTCGTAAATGTACCCTTAACATGTTTCTACTCTTTAAATATGTATATTCAACTGGAAAGGATAGGCGAAAGGGCAGACCCTAAGTTCGAAGAGTTGACTGTCTCAGTAGTTTAAGTGGTTAGATCAATTGGCCTTATATCAGGAGATCCGTATTCGATTCTAGGACGAGGAAGACAACTCTTTGAACAGTCAAATATCATTTGAAACTTTATTTCTGCCGAGTAATTTTGAAGTCACGAGAATACGGTGATTGAAAAACAATAATCATATTCCCACGAAATTGTTAAATTTACAATTGTGACCAAATGATGAAATGTAAAATATTATAATTATTCATTTGAATGAAATCTGTATATTCCTGTAAACTGTACATGAGTGAAAATCCTTATATTCTTCGCGACCGGTAGTATTTCTACGTGCGAGTAATGGGAAGAGCTATTTTTAGGAATCATTTGAGAGATTTGTCGTCCACAAAAACGGCACGGCCGTGTACGTGTGTGGTTCATCCTGGGCGCGAGCGAGGAAATGGATACTCGCATGTGGCATATCGCAGGCGGCCGTGCGCGCGGATCGATGGGGCCGTGGCGTGCGAACGAGAAGGAAGCGGCGGCCCAGCCCCGCTCCTCTCCGCTCCGCGCGGGCGCTTCGACGTCAGCGGCGACCCTTCAGCCGCCCATGCAACTTTTGCTGTACAGTTAACGCCGACAGGCCGATAAACAGCAAATTACGGACGCGATTGAAAACGCGCGTTGTAAATCGAGGTGACAGCCGAGATTGAACAAAGTCTGTCGTTTGTGATATCGACCATGTGTTGCTCAGTTGTTTGCTTAATATTACCTTGTTTTAAGAAAAAATCATATAAATAGAAAATTTAATTTTGGGGGGAAATAAGTACGTATTTGCTCGTCATCTTTAGCTTCAACTTATTTTCATTTTTCTTGCTGGTGCGTTAAAATTCTTAACTGACGTTCGCCGTTAAAAGCTGATTTTTATCCCTGAGTTTGGTCTGTCGATAAAACAGTACAATATTACGAAAATACTGTTTTAGCAAAATACCAGAATTTTGTTCTTGTTTAAAGTTTTGAAATATCTCTATACTTTGTGTCGCAGTTGTTTATTAAAAACGTGTCACTTTGCTAAGTCAACAAAATCAAGAGTATGAGAAAAACCTCTTTTGATGAAACAAAATCCTGGTTGTACAATATCTTGATACTCAAGTGGTTTCAGCTGCTGACCGGAAGTCCAGGTATGCGACATAGCATGGCGGCTGGAGAAAAGCTTTAATTGCGACATTCTTCTGGAAGCGTCTCATGGAAAACACTTCGGAAAGTGCCTGAAAATGGAAATCAAATTAAAATCTATCAACATCCATGAGCATTAAGACTTGCATAGAACCTTTTTTGGACGATTCGTAGATTTTTTTATTAATCGAATTCTTATCTCAGCTCTCAATTTTCTATTCCTGGATATTACAATTGAATAAAACAAAAAAATGTCATATTTTTATAAGATATTATGTTTAATTTTGTTGTTTACTATTATTAGAATATTTATTACGTACTAGCTGGTACCCGGCGCGTTGCTACCGCAGATGAAATAATTGTGGAAATATTCCTCTCCCCTCTCTCTCTTTCCCCCTTTCTCTTTATTTTAAAGATTCGTCACAAGATGGCAATGTAATTCATAGATTGATGTTATTTATGCCTATGTGTAGAATATATTGTCTAAACCGTTACTTACCTTTTTCTCAAAACTTACGTCTTGTGGAATAGCATGCTATTGCCCCAAGGTCTGTCTTTCAACATTATTATATTTAATTTTAATTACGTTTTGAAAAAGGCCATCATTCCTCCTTACTCATTATTTTCTACATCATCGGCAGAAGAACCAGTTCAATAATTCTGTTTTAGTGACGAACATCTGGCAGGGAATACACTTCGAGTTTAGGAAATTACTAGTCTGCCATCTTAGATAGGGATCGAATCCGCAGTGTTGCACTTCCAAATCAATTAAGGTAATGGGGGGAGTTAAATTAGCGGAGAAGATAGTTCCCGGAGAAACGGGAGAACAGTATTCTAATTAAAGCACTTGAAACCTAAAAGAATTGATGGGATTAAATGTTGATAGTGAAAAGATAGATATTTGTAAGTGGCGTAAATATAATATGTGGAGTGATTGCAAAGCGAGGTGATCCAGAAGAGTAAAGAACTTTAAACATTAATGGCAATAATAATTATTATAAATAATTAAAATTATAATTATGAAAAACAACGCCGATTTTTGTTAGAGTATAGTGACACTGACAGGATCAAAATAAATCTTGAGAGCGATGAGTAATTTAATTCTGCTGCCCAAATCGTGCTGTGCTGTGCTCGAGGGCGCTGGCCCTGGAAGGGCTTTCAAACGCACGAGAGCTCGCTCCATGCGGCTCCCGAGCGCTTCACACGCACCGCCTCTGGCCACGAGGTCAAGGGTTCGGATCCCGACGATGTCGCTAGATGGCTACGTCAAATTTATCCGCTATCTGGAGGAGAATTGTAGCGGGCGACTGCTCTGATCGGTAGTTTTTCGTGTTTTCTTCAATCAATGTCAGGTGAATACCGCAGCAACTAATGAGCCAAATAATGCTTGCGATCTTCCCTCTCTCATTCTTTCCTCTTACCTCCCCTCACAGACTCTCTTTCAATAACTACACTACAACACAAATCGGGGAACAGACGGGAGCCTAGAGCTTGTCTCGGTGGAGTCGGTGCCCTTTTGGAGTCGATACCTGGATGTGGAAAATCCTGCAAGATGACTTGTAGGTCGACGCCAGATCTCACGTTCCAATGGGGGGAATACTGCCATCTTCCGTGATATAACTTACACTACGAGACTAATGACCAAAAATAGCTGACGCATCCAGCAACAAGAAATACTCCCTCATCTGTGGACCTACCAAGGACTAGATATATCATTATTCATTTGCCATTGTGGTACCAGATAACAGGTCTTACTGTCTGCGTCCTCAGACACACGCCCTGTAGCCAAAACCAACAATCGTTTACAATCCTATTTTCAAATGCTTCAGCAATACCTGATTGAAGATATTCTTATATCTTCAAAAAGTTTTTAAATCTATAAAAATTTTAATTCTTTCAGTTTCTGAGAATGCTGATTTTAAAGTTAAAGATGTTTCATTAATATGAATTCTTCTCACGAAAACAGGCAGGTATCACCAAGACCCACTCTGCCACTGCAGAAGAAAAGATTACCTGCCTGAAGTGCTGTTGATTTCATGATCAATTCCTAACAGATTGTATAATTTTTTGCGAGCGGGTCCTATCTCCTGAAATTCCTTGTAAAATCCTGCATTCCATGAATTGAAAATTACGTCCTTAATCTCTTCCCCTGTTTAAAATTCTTGTTCGAGTTTCTGCCTACATAATCAGAGTATTTGGTGTATCAGTTCCCATTTAATTAGCCTTTATCTATCTATAATCCATCGACAACGTTCGACCGCTCTCCATGAAAGTTCACACATCTACTTGTTTTTTGTGGAGAATGTTTTATTCTGTTCATGTTGTTGTAACTCTCCACTAGATGGCGCTAGAGTTAAATGCAATTCCCAGTCCACCTAGACTTCGTTGTTGCTGAATGTGGCAATGTGACGTGGGGCGGGATGGAGCAACACAGGGCGAGTGGATAGGACGAAACTGATGCTGAGGTAGACGAAGAGCGAGGGGGTGATTGAGGTACCAGAACACTAGGCGGCGGGGCGTAATTCTGCTAGCCCTTTATATTTTTGCATTTTATCTGTATTAAAACATATGAAAATGATTCCGTTTAATCGTTTATACTTTGAATTTCTCAATATGTTCATTTATCGGTTTTCCTGTATTAAATTATTTTACTTAATTTTAGAAATTTCATATTTCGATTTCTTTAGTTACCTTATTCGTCGCAAGCTTCATTTGTTATGCACTTTCTGGTGTTGAAGCACAACGCACAGAAACGCAGATTGCGATAATGTTGTATATCGCATATCTGATCTCGAGCGCGCTCTGCCAAGGCGAAAGCTTGTACCTCTCAATTCATTCCATCAACACAACCACGCTGCCGCACATAAAGCCAGTAATCAATGCACATGTTCGTAAATGTATAATAGGGAGTCAGAACAATTCGGTTACAAAAAGAGATGCATCGACTTCTCGTACTTTATTACGTAGCTGCGCTGTCAAGGAAAGGATTTTCTGCCTGCAGCACTTCGCTGTATGTCACTTCGTCGATTTTTACATTATCGGTACGCAAGAGAGAGAAAGGTGTGTAATGCTGCGCGAAAAAACGGCGAATTTTCGGCAGAAAAACTCTTATTACAAGGCCCTGAAAATACAAAAAATGGATAAATCCAGTTGCTAAATTTAAATAAAATACTCTAACACATGGTGTAGCCAGAATCCATGTTTTGTCGGTCCCTTGATACCGAAACATCGATTGACGGCAAAAAGGCTCACCGTCTAGTCCGCCCGTCTGTGAAAGACTCTAGCGGCTAAACCGTTCAGCCGATTTTCTCCAAAATTGATATTTCCCAATCGACTTGACTAATGTCGGTTACCCTTGACTTTGAAATCGACATTTTAATTTTGGGGGTACTTTACGTGAAGTCCCTGAGACATTTTCCAAATTTTCAAAAAATGGCTCCATCTTTTTGATTCAATTTTGTTGTTGGATAGTATAAGAGAAGGACGTATAAGAGAATGGTGTAGGTGTCGTGTTCGTTAAAAACCCTGATTTTTTGACAATTGCAAACGTTCAAACTCTTCGGCGAATTCCTACAATTACAATTATGAAAAAAGATGTTTTACCTTAATGCAATCTGTTCCTTAAAGATAATTTTGAAATAAAGTCATGTACAATTTTTCAAAAATTTGGGTATTTTTGGCGTAATTTTGCGAGAAAATACGGGCGATAAATTACGTTCAGTTTTAGAACCACTAGTTTCGGTTTGGAATTATTCGGAAATTTGGTAACACTGACTTGTCAATTCACAAGACAACTGGAGATCGAAAATTTTGCACGATTCGAATTTTTATATGTTGAATTTTTGTATGTCTATGCTCGTCGTCCTGTCTGTCGGTGGACCGCAATAATAAATAATTTCTTTTATACTTACTAGTCGTATGACGTTACGGAAAAGAAGTTATGAGTGTTTACTGATCTTCGATAGTTAATAATTAACAGATAATATTTCAGGTATGTGATTGCAACATTTACCATTCAGGATTATTATGACAATTTTGCTTTGTGAATGTATAAGAAAAATATTTTAAAAGCGAATACATTGATGGTTCCATTAAATATTTTGTGGGAAGGGTACTGAAGTTAACCTAATAGAAATAATTATATATTCGTAATATAATTTAATAATTATTCCTGAGGTACGGGATCGCCGTTCCGTCGCAATGGAGAAGAATTGTTTAACAAGAGCTGCACGATTAACAATAAATGACAAAAGAAGAAATGTAAAAATACGAGAAAAAATGAACAAACGGTATATTATTTAGAATTTATTAAATTTAAGCAATTAACTTGGTATGGACATGTGAAAAGAATGCAAGATGATAGGGTACCAAAATTTTTTTCGAGTGATATCCAAATGGTAGAGGAAAGAGAAGACCGAAACACACCTGGAAGGAAGAAGTACTATAAATTTTACACGGAAAAAAATTGCAAGGGAAAGATTGGGAAGATTGAGACAGATGGAAAACCATTATAAAAGTTGATTCAATAGATATCGACATTGTGTGTGTGTGTGTGTGTGTGTGTGTGTATACACATATTTGGTGTTTTGAAATTATATTTGAAATTGCATACTTTTTAAATAAAATGAAAGTAATAATGGGGTTTTCTTTCTAAAGTCCTAAAGTCCATATTATGTCTAGTAAATGATTACCGAATATTGTTGAGTTTATCTGAATTGGTCTTTTTATTCCGCCTTGCAGCTGTTTCTAAGCGAAATTTACCGAGCAGGATCCCGAGCGCAGAGTGTGTGCTTCGATATCAAGAGCGCTGCCTCTTTGTTTGGGGAGGTAAACAGCCCTTCTTCAGCGCTATTGCCCTCCGCCCGGGCGCCGCTCAAAGGCAGTCGCTCTCGCAGGGAGGAATCAATTGCGAGCGCTTGCTCAGTGGCCTTTGAACGCGATTGGAACGAAGAGATGGCTCTTGTTCTGAAAAACCCACAGTTCAATTAGCGGAATGTGAAACGTGAAATTCATATTTAATTACATTTCTATTTCGGCGATTAAAACAATTTTTCTGTGGACCATGGACTGTCAAAATTGCCTCCATGCATTATTTCTTTGCTGAAATCGAGAGAAGAATCCCTTTAATCAAAACTTAGCGAAACTTAAATGTCTAGTGTATCAAAATTCCGAAAATTATTCAAATAATTATAAATTATTGTATTATTAAGCTGTGAAAATATTGTGTATATTACGCTATAAATGCATATAAAACAATTTAAAATTAGTCAAACGCGTAAGCAATATATTGTGAATGAATAATCCAAAGTGATCTTCAATTATTAATGAGAAGAAAATAATTACAGCTACCAGATTCATCAGAATAAATTTTAAAATACCAGTCATTATGTACCATATTCACTGTGAATTTAAAAAGTATAAATTCATTTAACACCATATCATTCTTTTATTGAAACTGGGTTCCGATATCCAGGGGGCAAATGCAACCCGCAGCACGCACGACAGCTTCGTTGCTTCAAGCGTTGCTGCATCCACCAGGGAAAATATGAACTAGACTCGCCACTGATCGCACTGTCGCCAGCGATTCTAGCCGCGTCAAGTCATTCAGATTTCTCTTTTCTAGACTCTTGCGGGTATATAAAAATAGACTATTGCATTTTCAACAATTATGTTCAATCTGATCACCATCTCTCGACAGAACAATAGAGCAAAAAACAAAACTTTCTTGCCTCTAAAACGAAAAGTGTTGTGAATCGTTTATTTCTAATTTCTAGCAGTGTAGTAACTAGTGGTGCTTCAGAATGGCACAGACTCTCCCATATTAGCTTTCTATTTCCTTTGGTCTCGGCTAGCTATTCGGACTTGACACACTCTTGCCAGTTACAATCTATCGCCGCTAAAGTACATTTTTTAAAGTTTCTTAATTTTTTTGTTTCCTAATGATAGAACGGAAATATTAATTTTAGAATATTAAAGAACACTAAAACCTCGTCTTAAATGGCTATTTTCATTGAAAAATGTGGAGCAGTTTATAAGAAAATGGCGTTTCAGCGTTTCTGAAAATGCGGAATTTTGAGCTAGTTTTCACAGAAAATGGTCGAGTTCTCGTGAAACTTTGTGACATTATTTAATGCACATGTACTCATAAATGTATTAATGTGCACAAAACACCGCTAATGTAAATATTAACGACGTGAGAGAAAATTCAAAAAAATTTGTTTTTTCAAAAATTACAAAATAATAAAGAATAGAGCTAAATGTCGTTTATGTCATCTAATAGAGCATATTTAGCTAGTTTTCAGAGAAAACGATTGAGTTCTCGAAAACCTTTACTTATGTACATTATTTAAAGCATATGTACTCGTAAATATAATAATGTGAACAAATCACCACTATTCTAAATATTACCGACGTGGGAGACAAGTAAACAAAAATATATTTTGATAATTTTTGAAAACATAAAAGAATAGAGAAAAATGGCGATCATGTAATTTCATAGTGTATATATAGCACTATCCTTACCAAAAGTTTACAGAAAAAAATTGGAGCCATTTTTGAGAAAACCTTGTTTTTGTAATTTTTACGAATTGCAAATATTTCGGGCGATATTGCGCGAAAACTACTGAAAAAATGTGACCTGAAAGAACTTACTGAGGAAAACAAATTTTAGTTGAAGAAAAAATCTCTATCTTCAATTTTGTAGATGTAGGAAGACGCCGAAAGAAATTCAAACTTTTGCAATTTTCGAAAATTCAGTTTTTTGACGTGAAATTGGGACCTACACCACTTTTATAAGTGTATTTTACTCCTATTCGTACAAGAAATTTAAAGGAAAACATTTGGAGCAGTTTTTGAGTAAATTTTGAAAATGTCCGGTGGGCTTCATGTAAAGTATGCCCAAATTTTATAAAATCTTCAATTTGAAAATAATCCTATATATGGTTTAGGCGCTAGTAGTGTTCAAAGGCGGCCGGATAGACGGACGGACGGCTGACGTTTTGCTTTCAATTGGTTTTTCAGTATCAAGGACCCACAAAACTGATATTTTGGTTACACCACGTCTTAGGGAATTCCCCCCCCCTTAATTTAGCTAAAGAATAGGATATACGCCTTGAGCGGAGATTTCCCCGCTTGTTGAATTAAAACGATTTGTCGTACGTGAAAAGTGAATAGAATCATTTTTGTAGAAAATTTCATAAACTTTCTTTCTTATAACCACCTCAACTACACCTCCGAGACCTAGAAAATGTGATTTTTCCAAAAATGTATTTTGTTACCTTTGACCTTCAATATTTTTTGGGTCGGCTATCGTTCTCTATTTTTAATGTTTAAAACAACGAAATCGGGCGATTAAAAAAGAAAATATTTGATGCATTTTTTTAGAACTGAAGGCCTTTCTTTAATGTAAAGTGGCTGGGCTAAGAGGTTAAGGGCTCCTGGCCGAGGCTTAGTGCCAGCTGCCCTCCACGTCGGGGCAATCAATGGGCGACTGGCGACAGAGCACCCGGAAACCGAAAGCCGCCAGAAATAGCCCTCGCCGCGCGCCAGCCACACTGGCTGAGGTGGCCCAGGGCATCAGCTGACGGCACCCCAGTTCTTCTGACCACTGAATTCAGCCGCTGTCTGGAGGAAATAGTGTCTGGCTAGAAGCTCTGCTCGGAAGTTTACTGTGCTTTCTCGATCAACAGGCGAATTTCGGAGCAATACCCTAATAAACGGGCCACGAACCATGCGCCGTATTTCCTTCCTCATCATTGTCTCCTCCTCGCCCCGTCCACAGACACTTACACATGACGGGAGTCGAGTCGGGAGCTTAGATCTTTCCCCGGCTGTGGCGGAACCCTGTTGAGAGATATCGACAGTCACCCTGGGCAAATGACCATAGCAGTTGACGGGCCCGGAAACACGAAGTAATCAATCAGTCCATCCCGCGCGCCGCGCACGTGAGCACGTAATCCTCCGTGCATCGCGCGCCGGGCGTGCGGGTGCGCACGCGAGCGCCCGGGCGAGGGCGCCGCGGACGAGCGCACCGTGCTAGCGATGCTCTTAGGCGCGCGACACGGGAAGCGATCAACCCACGCGGAGGCTTCGCTCCGAAGGACGAAGCTTTCGCTGTCCTCCTTCCTCAGGGCATCTGGCCCCTCGGCTGCTGTGAGGGCTTGTTGTTGATTGATTGTTAGTGATTCCGAGCACGTCAACTAGTGAGGTCATTATTCCCGTAAGTGTAGTCCATTTTCCATCGGTAATTGGCTGGTGACCTTCCCCTGCGGATAGCAACATCCGGCGGCGAACTACCATAGACAAGCGGTTTTTCCCGACCAGGTATCTCCCACCAGCGGGGCTCCGCCACAGTGGAAACACGTTTTAAGTCCCCGACCGGTCCCGGCTTGTGTGGTAGTGTAGCGCTATGTTAGTGTGTGGTGCGTGTGTGTGTGTAAGGGGTGAGGAAGGACAAGGAAGAGGAAGGAATGATCGTGCGCGATCCATGTGCCGTTTGTTAGGGTACTGCCACAGATATATAGTAAATAGATTGACAATGCCTATGCTGGACGCTAGGGTAGCACTGAAGCCAAGAAACTGCGCATGACGCTATCTTACTATCACCCCGATCTGAGTGGTGTTGTGCATAAGTGCAAAGCAGATGAGTTGCATGCTCATTCTTTTTTTTTAGAGTATCGAGTAATAATCTTAACAAAGTGAACCACTGTCTCATACATGAGTTTAATTTTAAATATTTCATAGATCCTTCCGCGGATGACATTCGCAATATTTCTCTGTATTCGTAAGCTTTGTACCTCTATAACCTTGAATTACCTTTCTATATAGTACCTGAAAAATTACACATTATTGATCGCTATAGAAACGACTTATTGGAGCTAACTTAATTAGTTCAAGCATTAAATAATTGAATGTTCAAAATTAGATAAACGATCTCTCTCTACAATTTCTATGCATCACCAGTAAGGCGAATTACTGAGGAGTAGCAAGTTTGACAAAAAAGTGGCATTTAAAATTTTACTTTCTCATCTCATTGCGGTGAATGAAAATATAGTTAATACTAAAGGTCGGTTGTTATATGTTTAAACTATATAATTTCCTAGCTGATAGAGTAATTTACAGAAATTATTACAATAATAATTATCATTTATTGATATTTTCATTATGCAGAATAAAAGCATTGCGGTTGGTAAACAAATTAATATCAAGCAAAAGATATCCTTTAAGTTCTTTAAGACTATATTAGCATTGCTGCCCGTGTAAGTGAAGTCAAGAGTTGCGCGTGCCGCCATCTTATCTTCTCCCGCTTGGTTTCACTTGTAGGGGCAGCACTGCCAATCTAGTTCTATATATCTGTGGGTACTGCTCCGGCTTTGTTGATCAAGGAAGACGTTTTTCTAGCCTCGAAGGCCTGTGATGCAGATTCCACACATTTGCTCTGCACCCCAGCACTCAGACGGCTGCTCAGTTCATGTAATCTCGTATTCTATTGGTTTACGTGAATAAATTTCTGAAAATGCTAATTTTGAGAAGAATAAAGGACATGAGCAGTGCTTAATTGATATGTTCTAATGAGATATGAAATAATTTAACTATCAATAAGCTTTCCTTAAATCACTAAAGAATTTAAGTTGATGTACATATCTAATATAAAGCCGAACATTTCGTCAGCATTCATTTCTGAATGGCGGATACCCAAATAGTCCATCACGGTGTTTAAGACATTTTGACAAAATCAGTCGTCGTTTCACGCCGGTGCTCGAGGGTTTCGAGTGAGCTGATCGAGTCGAGTGGTGGAGCACGTACGGGTCTGAGAAGAGGCCATCGCGAGCGCAGGCGTCACTCACGGGCGTTCCGCAGGGCTCATCACGCAGTCCTTTAGCAGAGACATGTGGTTTCAAACTTGTAGCATGTTTTGTGTTTCTCAATGACTCAGTCGAACGTTTGTTTTTGCTTTTACCGTTAAATTTCCCTTTACAGAAACCGTGCAGAAACGCTCATTATTCATATTAATAAACTTATTAGTCAGGTTTTCAAAATAATCAATAATTAATCAATACAATAAACTACCATATTTTAAACCGTTTATTTTAGAAAGAATTCAATATAAGATTTAATTTAATTATTGTTAAGGTTAATTTAATTATTGAATATTGCGCACACAAAAGTTCATTTACTAGGTATACAAATTAAGAACTGAATTGAAAATTGGTAAAACTACAAAATGATATACTTTCTTAAAATCAAAAACCATGTTGTGTTACATACTGATATTCAACGTCTTGCTTCAAAATTTTAAAATGTTTTGTGGCACTTAAAAATAATTATATTAATTTAAAATTTGCATGATTATATTATTTTCAAAATCATGATTTTTATTAATTATCCAACAATACATTGAACAAATTTCTTTTAAGTTCAGCCAATATTAGTTTTTATTCTTTTTTCAACAATATCAGGCAAAATATGCATTCAATACATTACAATACAAAACATTACAAGTTGAACGAAGGCAATCTTCGGTCTACATTATTTCAAACTGAATGACATTCTGCCACATATTGAACGAAGTGAATGGTTTTAAGCATTCTCGTCTCTCAACACGTCAAAAAATATTCTCTATTTATGATAGATTTTAAACTTCATGCTAAAATAAGTGTGAAATTGAATGAAGTTTCTTTCTTTATACTGAATAAGGAAAAGCAACCTGTTACATTTTCGTACTAGAGAAAGTAAAGAATAGGAAAGTTGAAGTTAAGTTTAGAAACTCGGTAAGAACTTTTCAACTGTTTTTAACGTGATATTTTCATCTAAAAATAATTTTCTTATTACTTTAAACTTTACTTTTCTTATTATTACTTAAAACACGATGTCGAGATTTTCAATGAAATACACATATTGGGGGTCCCTGGTAACGCATTTTTTAAGTCTGCCCGTCCGTCCGTTTGCCGCTCTTACCTATCCGCCCTTCACATTCGTACCGTCCGTCCATCAGTCAGTCTATGAACATAACCAGCACTTAAACCGTACGTGGAATTTTCTCAAAATAAATATTTCACGATTAAACAGTCCGATTCAAGTTCCCACAAAAGCTGCCCGATTCGAGGACGTAGCGGATTAAGATATGCAAAACTGTCGTTGGGGATAAGATTTTTTAGTGTTCAGAATCGTAATTGCAAGTCTAAAAAAACAGGTTTCTCGCCGTATTTACATCAGTTTATCCCGAGGACCTTGTAAAAAATGAAAAAAAATACGGTTTTTTAGCTTCTTAAATAAGCTTTACATTTTTAACCACATTACGCCAATGATTATTGACTTCAATTTTCCTTGCTATTTTCTATAGATTTTTAAGATTTTTCGAGAATTTTTCCAGGCGTTTATGTCCAATTTTGATCCGTTACAATCGACAAAAAGAAGGGAAAATAGAAAAAAATATGTTTTTCCTTAGTTTTTAAGAATTTTTCATGTTCTGACGCAGATCACACAAAGGGATAAATATAAATTGTAGCTTTATAAATTCTCTACAGTATCTAAAAATTACAGACAGCTTCCTTGTCTGAACCGGGGTCCCATCCCCCTGAGAATTGCACTGAAGATGGCCGCAATGCGACCGAGAAAGCTTTCTGAGAAAATACATATGACCAAACAAGCCTCATAGCTATTCTTTAATGATGCTAATGTCGTAAACACCACACCACTTCCTACCGTTCAAAATGAGTGCTAGGTTGAAAGTTAATAAAGTTAAAGTAAGTTTTTTAGGACGGTGAATTGACAAAAACATGATTAAAATTATCGAATAGTGAATACTCGCTATTCAAGTGACACTGTGAATAAACAAATCAATTCAGTGGTTATCTAGGTCTCAGATCGGGATATAATCGTATTTAAAATATAGATGTGTAAGATTGCTCATTAAATTTGAGAGTTCGAAATATCTCTCGACGTTTCGTCGCATAAATGATATTTTGAGAATAAAAATA
This sequence comes from Acheta domesticus, assembly GCA_031308135.1. NCBI lineage: Eukaryota > Metazoa > Arthropoda > Insecta > Orthoptera > Gryllidae > Acheta > Acheta domesticus. The sequence continues at coordinate 33,365,274 of JAHLJT010009355.1, forward strand.
TATTTTCCTTGAGATTAATCATTTATGCTGAACTTAACTAGGGAGGTGGAGTGAAAGTAACCTTGAAATCCAAATCACTCACTTTCTGAATGATGTGCTCAAAGTATTTCACTTATGCTGAACTTTCTATACCTAGTAACAATTCATTTGCATTTAAAACAATTTCAGATTTCAAAGTACAAAACTGTTGCGAGTGTTCGCTTCAGTGTAATTTGCGTGTCTTATTTTTTTGGCTGCGACAGTCAAGTAGGTTCACTCTATGAATGTGTGAATTTACTGTTATTTGATGCTAAGAAAACAAAATCAGCAGGAAGGAATATCATATATTTCGGAGATATTAAATTATCTCGAAGAAACAAAGTATTAGAGCGTAAGACAGAATACAATTCTTCTTACGCCTGCATTTCTTGAGCCATCAACAAGCAAATTGAAGATAAAATATTTCCAGCAACAAAGAAATAAGACATGAAGAACTGCCAGAGGGAGTGAGAAGAGAAAACAAAAGATCCTCCTACGTATCTCGTGCGTTGTATGTAATGAGGTACAAGAATAAGAGATGAACTCGTAGAGGGAGTGTGAGAGAGAAAGATCCTCCGCGCATCTCGTGCGTTGTATGTAATGAGGTGGGAGAATAAGAGTTGAAGAACCTGTAGAGGGATTGAGAGAAAAAGGAAGATCCTCCGCGCATCTCGTGCGCGGGCGCCTGTCGATGGGCGACGAGAGTGGAACGAGTCTGATGGGCGAAATTCTGCCGCAGCCGACGCGTGCGTGCCGCGTGCTGCGCCGTGCGCTGCCGTGCTCTGGCGTGCCACGCCACGCCGCTCCGCTCCGCGCCGCCCGCCGACGGTTAATATACCGCCGCTCGTCTGTTTTGCGGCCTTCGCGGCGCCCGCCTCGCCTCCCTCCCCACCCCCACCCCACTCCAACTGCCCGGTGCCGGACATTTTATGCGGCTGGAAATTTACATGTATCGCGGCTGGACGGAATTCACGTGATAGTTCAGCGGCTGCCAGGCTGATGCAGTGCGCCATGTCTCCGCTTTTTGCTGCTCTGACTTTGGCGGCGGCGTGACGGCAGGGCGCTCCCTCCCTCGCAGTGCCCGTCTCGTGTGGCTCTCCCGGCCCAACACACTATTTACCTTTGGGAAAAAATGCACAGATGACACGGATAGCCCCCTATGTCCTTCAGAATTTTTGATTCACTTACGAATTACGAAAATCTTACTAAGAATTGTTCGTTCTTCTAGACATCAACGTTTTTGTCACATGTTCAGTTAACTGAGGAGTGGTAATCCCCCTGCCCCAACCAAAGTGAAATTAGTCAAAAAAAAAAGAAAAAGAAAGTGAAAACAATTATGAAACTGCAGCAAGAGCCGATTTCTGGAGTCCTTGTGAATCAGCGGAATGAACAAGTGAATGTAAATTGCGTAAAAGCTACGCATTTCTCCAAAAACCTGTTTCAAAGCCATTGTGTTGAAAATCTGAACTCAAAGGAGAGACAGAAACTAGTTTGCTTAAATTTATTTTAGAGAAAATCCCAAACACTCCTTGAGCGCTGGAAAACATGAGGCAGTTCTCAAAAAATCGATAAAAGGGAAAAAAACTAAACGAGGAAAATAGAGAATGAGGTAGATGCACGAGAAATGGTAGGCCAAGGGTGAAAGAAATGAAAACTGCAGACCAAATCGGTGCTTGAGAAGGAGGAAAGCCCTAGAGGAGAGGCGCGAGGGGGTCGAGCGTTGGCGTGTGCCCGGGCGCAGGAACGCGGCAGCCCTCGCAAGAGCGCGGGCGTTGCCGCAGGCGCTGGGGCGGCGATGGCGGCCGCGATTGCACGCCCAAGTCCCCGCCCACGCCCACGCCCCCGCACCACAAGGGAAGACAAGGCCAAGGCGGGGCTCTGGACCGCGCCATCAGATACGCACAGAGCTTCACCTTCCTTATGTGGGAAATGAATTCCTTCGAACGTCTTTATCTAAATTCACTACAACAAAAATTCTGTGTACAGAAATATCTTAACTCGTCTTCACTTCTTCCGTTTTTACTTTTTCGTATACTACGTATACAGAATAGAGAAAGTTATGTAATTCTGTAGTGAAAAACAGCGATTTTTGGGCAGAAAAATCCGTCTTGTATGTTCCCGATACCGAAACGTGGAAATTCGAGTACCTATTTGTAGTAAAGTACTTCCTCTAGCATGCTGTGCATTCAGAATTCATCTTTCGTGGGTCCTTGATACAGAAAAATTGGTCTACATCCAAATGACCGTTCGTCTGTCAGTCCATCATCCAACCGTCTGTCAGTCCGTCTCCCTGACTGGCAGATGTCTCGGTCTCTAGGATTTGAAAAGGATGTTTTGTTTTGGGGAATATTTTACAAAAAGTCGCAATGACTAATATTTTTCTAAAAAACATGGATCCACTTCCTTGTTTATATTTCTGCTTGAATATAGTGCAATACATTTATAAAGAATGGTAAAAAAAGATTTTTAATGTTAATCAAGAATTTTTGAAAATTGCATATGACAAACTTTTTGGACCCCTTCATTCAACTACATTATTGAAGACAGAAATCTGTCCTTTAAATGAAATTTCGTGTTTTTAATTAGTTTTTAATTAATATCATGTACGTGTTTTTGAAAATATTAATAGTTTTCGTGCAATTTTGTGTAAAATACTGTAACAGTACTGCTACAGGCGAGTGAGATAAGTTTTCGTCGCAAGCAATGTCTGCGACGTTATTATTTATTTTACCAGGCCGCCGAGCCACCCCCGTACGGGATCTGTGGGTAGATGCCCGTTTCTACCCGTCGGCACCACCATCGGGGTTATTACGCCCACCTATCATACGTAAAAATCGCTAGTGCGTTCCCCTCCCCTCCTCTCTCTTCCCTCTCTATCCAGTTGGGAGCACCTGTGGGTTGTTAGGTACTAGTGGATCGTCAACACACAATAATGAATACAATGACAACAAAAACACACTGAAAGACAAAGAAAACTCTGTATTCTGGACAAGAACTTGCAAACAAAGTGGAACATATAGCAACATACTCTATCAGAAATAAAAAAAACAACGTACACTTGATTTGAACCCTATGGTGCGTGTTGCGCTATGTTAAGTCATGACTTAATTTATGTTCCCTTCAGATATCTGAATTTAAGATGAACTGTTTATCCCATGCACACTCTGACGATTTTGTTCCCTCTCCCCCCCTCCTGTTCACTTAGCTGTTAGTCATCGTTGCCACACAGCCGGCTCCTCCTGGGGTCCATCTGCCACCTTCCTGATGTTGCCTCCACAGGGCTGCCTCAGACGCCACCTCCGACAGCCGTTTCACCCACACGCTCAATACACCGGTCACAAATCCACTGGTTTGCCTTACTTTCCGCTCCCTCTCTCACACGTCCAACCTCTGTGGCTTCTGCGCACCGTCTCCCTGCTAGCTCCGACGAACTCGCCGACCCCTCTGCTTTTCCTCCCCTCTGTTCACTTTCGCTCCAACCGGCCAACGCCAGCTCCCCTAACTGAGCCCCCTGCCAGTTCAGCCGCTAGAACACTCCACCCTTCCAAATCAGTGCATGGTCTCCACATGTGGTATAGCCCGTATACCACATCGCCCCACCACAAGAGGAAAACGTGGAGTCTGACACAGGGAAGAGTCCACGTTCTTCCGATATCATACCACACCTCACGTACAGATTCATCTTCTTGAGCATGCAAATCATTTACATTTAACTTCCTGTTTTTTTTCAAATATACATTCATAGTCAAAAACAAAGCAATATCAAAAACTTACAACTAAACTTATATCTAAAACAATGTTCCAATACAATAACCCACTTTCTTTTCGTACTATAAATGGTGCTCCCACCGCGAAATGACACTTGTGTATGCTGGCAAACAAACAAATAGTCACTGCAAAATAACTAAACCTAAATGCTATCGCTAGATGATAATAAAGAAAACAGGAACCGAATAGCCTCTTAATCATTTCCTACAGTCTCACGCCTGTCCTTTCAACTCTGGACTATCTTCACAGCACCGCTTTCAGGTTGTAGGCGTTGTGAATGCCTCGCGAAATTCCATGTTCATCTGTTATTTCATACGCGTTAGTTGCCACCACCCGGGTCACCGTTTCCATATCCTGGTCCATTTCTCTTTCCCTTGCCCTCTTGGTTCTTGCTGTGTCCGCCTTGTTGTCCTCCCTTCTCTTCTATTTTCTTCTCCTTCTCCCGTTGCAAATTCTCCGGGGTCTTATTTTCTTCCATCTGCACCGCATTCATCAGAGTTTCTTTAGTTTTCCCCCTTTCCGTTTGCTGAATATTGTTATCATATTTCGCTAAAGTATTTGTGAATTGCTCCAGATCCCTAATCTCTATACTATTCAATATGTTTTGATACGTGAACGGTAACTGACTCGTAATTACTCGGATGATCTCCCGTTCGGTCATGTTCGGGTCGCATGCTTTAAAGTTTGCCGCCTTCCGTACTGCAAAATCTTGAAGTGATTCTTTCTCCCGCTATTATAACGTTGTGCCATCATGGCGAACTTTAGATTGAAACGCTGATCCTCATTAAAATATCGGGCCTTAAATTGTTCCACCCATTCTTCATAAGTGTTAATCTTGTCTCCCACCATATCCATCCACAGCTTTGCTTTCCCGGACATCATTTGATATACCATCCGTACTTTCAACTGACTGGGAACAGAATTCATGATAAAGAAATTCTCAACTGCCTTCAAAAATGTCCACGGTGTGTCCCTCGGAATTCAGTCGGCTTGGAATCTGCCAGCTGCCCACGCAAACGCCTCCACTTCCTCCATTCCATCTCTCGGTACGAATTCTTTCTTCCAACTCCTTCAGTTTACTCTCCAGGGTTGTCTTTTCTTGTGCCTTCGACGTCGTGATGTTGTCCTCCACGCTCTCAATACGCCTTCCTACCTGCGCTAGCCCTTCCGTGACCTTGGTCTCCAGCCTCACCGCGGCCCGCTGCGTCTCTTGAATGCTGTCGTCGAGAACTCGCATGCGCTCTTCCTGCGCCTGCGACGTGGTTTCCCGTACCTCCTTTAGCTGGTGCTCTTGCCGTTCCACGGTTTTCTGCATCTCGGCCATCGATGTTTTGACTTCTTCTCGCATTTCTTCCCGAAACGTGACAAAACCCTCTCGCATGGCTTGTCGTATATCGTTTGCTATCGAATTCATTACCTTTCTCTCTTCTTCCTTTTCTCGTTCTCTCTGCTTTCTTCTCCTTTTCTCGCTCTCTCTGCTTTCTTTCTTCCTCCTTTTCTCGTTCTCTCTGCTTTCTTTCTTCCTCCTTTTCTCGTTCTTTCTGCTTTCTCCTTTCTTCCTTTTCTCTCCGCTCTTCCTGCATCACTCGGAGGAGATATGCGATGGAATCTCGGGACGGTACAGCTAGCTCGTCGTTTCCCTCAACACTTTCCCCCGAACTCTCAGCTGTCATCGTGCTATTATCTTCATCACCTAATGTGTTTTGCGTAATCTGTGCCATTTCTTCGGGTTTATCTATCTCGCTCTCTGTCGCTTCATTCCTTCCCTCCTGCATTCCTATTGCCAAGTCGCCGCTTTGTTTATCTTCCTCCGCCTCCTTCTGCTTCCGATTCTTATTCATCCGTGTTTCCATTTTTCCAGTGTTTACAAACTCGGAATCTACAATACCTAGTCCTTTCTCCCGGCCTCTCTTGACAATATTTTTGCCTTCCGAAGTCGCCTGACGAACACACTTCTCACCCCCCCCCGTTCCCACGCTGCTGCTGTCTCCGGCTGCGCGCGTTGACCTTGAGCCGGAAGTACGCCTCACCGCTGTCGGCCGTGTCGCTCCGTCTTACATTCCCACGCTTACGGAACAGTTTCACACCTCACAAAATGTTCTTCTAGTACTGCTACAGTCCACAAACAAGTATTTCAGTTAATTTCACCATTGTTCGCCTTTGATTTAACCTTTCATTATTAAATTCTAATTACTGATACCAGTTCTACTCCCGCTAAAAACTCACTTTCCCCGATGCTCGACCTGATCCTGGCAGGGTCGCCAAAAACCCTCCCTATGTAACAGTACTGCTACAGGCGAGTGAGATAAGTTTTCGTCGCAGGCAATGTCTGCGACGTTATTATTTATTTTACCAGGCCGCCGAGCCACCCCCATACGGGACCTGTGGGTAGATGCCCGTTTCTACCCGTCGGCACCAACATCGGGGTTATTACGCCCACCTATCATACGTAAAAATCGCTAGTGCGTTCCCCTCCCCTCCTCTCTCTTCCCTCTCTATCCAGTTGGGAGCACCTGTGGATTGTTAGGTACTAGTGGATCGTCAACACACAATAATGAATACAATGACAACAAAAACACACTGAAAGACAAAGAAAACTCTGTATTCTGGACAAGAACTTGCAAACAAAGTGGAACATATAGCAAACATACTCTATCAGAAATAAAAAAAACAACGTACACTTGATTTGAAACCCTATGGTGCGTGTTGCGCTATGTTAAGTCATGACTTAATTTATGTTCCCTTCAGATATCTGAATTTAAGATGAACTGTTTATCCCATGCACACTCTGACGATTTTGTTCCCTCTCCCCCCCCCTGTTCACTTAGCTGTTAGTCATCGTTGCCACACAGCCGGCTCCTCCTGGGGTCCATCTGCCACCTTCCTGATGTTGCCTCCACAGGGCTGCCTCAGACGCCACCTCCGACAGCCATTTCACCCACACGCTCAATACACCGGTCACAAATCCACTGGTTTGCCTTACTTTCCGCTCCCTCTCTCACACGTCCAACCTCTGTGGCTTCTGCGCACCGTCTCCCTGCTAGCTCCGACGAACTCGCCGACCCCTCTGCTTTTCCTCCCCTCTGTTCACTTTCGCTCTAACCGGCCAACGCCAGCTCCCCTAACTGAGCACCCTGCCAGTTCAGCCGCTAGAACACTCCACCCTTCCAAATCAGTGCATGGTCTCCACATGTGGTATAGCCCGTATACCACAATACGAGTAATATTATAAAGAAGATTTTCTCAAAAAGGGCAAAAATTCTTTTCCTTAAATTTTTGTAGGGGTAGTGCTAAATCCACAACATATAGGGTAGGAATAACATGACACAACTAATTGATAAATTATTTTTGTTTTTCAAAAATTACACAAATAAATTTTTTGTCTATACCTGCCACGTGATTAAAATGTACATTATAGATGTATTTTATTGTTTATCACGTTTGTTAACGCACAAGCCTCAAAGAGTCTTTAATGATGGTTTTCCAAAAATTCATAATTTTTTAGTTTATGGGAAATAAGAATAGTGAATTTTCTAAAGCGGTCAACACAAATTTTCTCAAAAACCACAGCAATTTCTCTGTCAATCTCCATGTTGAAAAGAGTTCAATTCTCCACCATATTACGAAATCTTGATATCGACCAAGATATTTGGAGTCCGTAAGAAACAAATATACTTCAAAATATGTGTTTTTTAAGCAAACACAGTATATAAATTATCAGTGAAATGTTGATGAATAATGTGAAGCGAAATACACAATAAAAAGAAATGAAAAGCAATCCATCGCATTAATTGAAATGTTCTCTAAATATTTTATTTTATAACATTTTTCAAATGTTTGTAAGTTATCCTTCAAAATTTTCATTTTTTTGTCTTTACGCGTTAATGATTTTTGCGAAGAAATTGGTTACCAAGGCAAGAATGTTGGATAAACAATGTGTTTATGTTGACGAGATCAAATATATGAACATAGCACCTTCAAAACCAAGTTTTCAGAGATTAATTTTAGTGAATAAAGTGATTCGGAATAATTTAGTGATATGGAATAATGAAAGAATAATATAGTGTGATATATTTGTCCTTGTAACTGACTACATACGTAGTGCTTATTTAAAGTACATTAGTTAGAATCGTTTTATAACTGAAATGGGTTCGTGTGGTGATTTTGGTTTCCAAAGAAATCGACTGCGTCTCATACCCACATCAGCTTTTAAATTTCCTAAACAGAAACCGCTAAGGGCTAAGTGGTTGAGAAATGTATGTCGTGACAGCTTCACAGAGAAAGATGGAGCTATATTTTGCGTTCAGGATTTTAAGTCGTTCATAGTTCAATGTGTGTGATTGTAATTGTGTGACTGTAATTGGGAGTGTGTGTTTGCTTTTGTTAATGTATTTTCCCTATTTTAAATGGTCGATGCGTGTGCCTCATAAAATATCAAAACTAGTGAAGTATGACTCTATCATTACGTTTTTTAACTCCAGCCAGATTTATCATTCAATAAAACTCAATAATGTAAGAATATGTCCTGGAGAAATTAACAGGAAAGATTTCTAAGATATGAGGAGAATTGAATTAAGTCATGATGAAAATGACATCAGAGCCAATGTTGAATATGTTGTGTGAAACATAAAATGAAAACTTGTAGACCATTGTTACTTTTCCTGGTTATGAAAGAAACCCATGTTTTTTTATTAAAATATAATATATTGTCTTTACTTACATTAACTTGTATTAGTTTGAAAATTAACAGTAAGCTAAATACGCGTTTTTAATAAGCTATATCTATCTTGAGAAACTATTCCGTTTATCTTTAAGTGACAGGCGAAGTAAATTAGGCTTTTTGGTAAGCTATTGTTTTCTTATTTTAAACTGAAAAAATGAGTTCTTCAAATAAGATTACATACAATTTTTAGAGAAAATAGTTTTCGAATAATTTTTGCTTGAAGTAAAGGCAATTTATATCTGAAGTATTTCACGACCATCTGTAGTAAAATCCATCATGTTGTTCATGGGTATCCATACATTAAGACTGAGATAATATTATCTTAATTTATGGACCAATATCCATGAACAACATGAGGCAATTTTTTTTTTAAAAAATGCTCCAATTTCTGTATTTAATTTTTATACGTTCTTAAAAAAATGGCGCAGATCTCATTTTTGTTTTTCTTTCAGAATTTTGGGAAAATAGAAAAAATTGGAAATGATGCTAGAAAGTGTGTGCTTTTGTAACGCCACTACTTAGTAATTTAATGCACTAGACGATAATAAGATTATTTTTCTGCGATAGGAAGATGTTACCTCACAAGCAACGATACGAGCGAGTGAGGTATCCTTCTTGTGAAGATGCAATACCTTAACCGTTTTGTGTAGTATTTGATTTTATTTTGCTTCCATTTGCAGTAAAATATAAAATTAAAAATTTTAGATTGTGCAAAGATAAATAATTTGTTGCGTCGATGCCAGGAGCGCGAGCATCACCGCTCATATCGCTCAGGAGAGTAGATAGAAAATTATGAAACTCTAATGTTGTTAAGAGTACTGTAGCAGCATATTATTGCCAATCAAGAATCATCTTATGTATAAAATAAAATAATGTAAGTTACAACTGCGCTCCTGCTTTTGTAATGTAAACCAGCAGAGCTTCAGCACGGCTTATACGTATTGCATTAAAAGATCAAGTAAAATAAAAAATATTGCAAATTATGTACTTCTAATATTTTAGCTATCTTTTCATCAAACTTCTTGGAACTACTGTGTCTACTTTCTAGTATCTTCTTAAACCCATTTATTAAGTAAAATATACTTTTTTGTTGCATTCTTGGTTATTAATGTGCGTAGCAATGCTGTACGCGCATTTATATGAAGAACATTTAACACCATTCGTTACAAAAGCATTCTTGCTTGTAAGCCTCTTTAGCTTTAAACATGTTAATCCTCGGACTAACGACAAGGAATAAATGGAAATGAGTCTTTTACAATATGAGTGCTCTGCCTCGCAAAAAATGTTTTAAAAAATATTTTGTAGACGAGTATACATGTTTAATAACTTTTTCGGAGTATGTATGTAATTCTTTATACCACGTATACGAACGAAAAATTAAAGTATAATAATTTCCACACTCATCAATATTTCGCAATTACAGATATATATTTCCCGGTCTTCCGTTGTGCCTCGGAGGACATTATGTTTTGTTGACGTAATAACGTTTTGTTGACGTGAGTGTGAATATCTTGGTTTTAGTACACCCCGTTAGGAAAGCTACAGACTTTTACTGAAGAAATGAGGAACAAAGATAGCGTCGGCCTACCTCCTCGCCATCCAGTTAGCCATCTCGTCCCGGTCGAGGAACGCTCATTCTGTAGTTGTTTGTCAAAAACTGTATACGTGTGATACAAACTATTGAACGACTTTTCTATGAATAATAAAAATGTCTGAAGCACTTAACCAGTTCAGATACTTTTCCAAATCTTTCATGCAATTAGGCTTATGATGAACATGGTGGGTTACGTAGATGTAATCAGATTCTCAATTGATTGTTCTATCCAAATACAAAAAGCATTTTTCATAACGTTGTTTTACTCAATTGTGAAATTTTATTGTGACTACGTTTAGAGTTACTGGAAGGAGTAAGAGCAACAAACATAGTCCAATAAATTGTCCGCGTGTATGATAATTCGTAAGATTCTTTACCTTCACCTTCGATTTATCTTGCTTGGATTAATTGTAAACAGGAGTGGACCGTGGCCCAGTCCTGAAGCACGCCCCGATCGCGAAAGCAGGTCGCCGCCAGGATACACCATTCCATGAATTTTTACGACCTCTGACGACCACTACCGTTCCAATTTCATTTTCTTTTCCTTCCGGTGATTGCGTGCGGCCGACCTCTTTGTCACGGCGAGAAAACTTTATTTAAATATTATTTTATTCTACCGTGGTTGATTACTCGCCAAACGGATGAAACATTTTGAGAAGTGTGAAAAAAACACGGTAATCTTTTGTCAACAGCTGCATTAGTCACGAATCGTTACAAAGTTAAAAGAGCATTATGGATTTAGCAAATTATAAATTTTAAATACTGTTTCTCAAACCAATTGGATCTTGTAATCTATGAGCGTGTAATGCAGTCATGTATGTGTTGCTTGATTTCTGCCGCACGAATAATGATCGACCATGTATTTTCCTGTATGTACAATATCTGGCAAGTCATTGTAATGAGAGAAGCCTACACGACCCTAAGGGTTTGGTAGGGGTGTTCGATAAACCCTTCTAGGGGAGGGTGGAGAAACCCATTGAAGTCGAAAAATCTACCGCGTTATTTTCATATTTTCAATGCTATCACACTTTTAATGACACTTCCAGAGGGTTTTTTGGAAATAAATACGTGAAGAACATTTTCGGCATAAACTATTAATCCAAATGTGCATTTGAAGTCAGTATTAGCAAAAACATCAGTATCAGGGCTCTTGTGGCTTTACCTAGAGAACTAAGTGGAGTAATAAACTTCAGAAAATTAACTATTTTACAAACTTCAGCACTGTGTTTTAAAATAACTTCACAAATGTTACTTTTGGTTGAAAAATTATGATTAGCTTATAACTATAATTCAAATTATTACATGTACATTTTATTTTTCTGCACTTGTATCAATTTACCTTTCCCATAAAATGTCCACTAACTTAAAGGCAAAAATTCAATTAAAAAAAACAAGTAGAAATGCAAACACACTTTAGGCTCAAGCTTAAATAATTGTATCTTGCCTCTCCTTTTTTCTACTGTCTGACAGCTTCTATGCACTGTTCACTTACTATAATACAATTATTTTTCGCAATAATGTAGAACGAGAGCTCATGTATCAATGTTTCAATACTCGAGAACATTCTAATTTGTTTGCGTAAATAAAAAGAATCTTATAACATCATATATGTTTCAGAATAGAATTCCATGTTCTTCACAATTAGGTTTTCACACATACCTTGCTGAATTACACATCTTCTCACCTAGATTCGTTGTTAAGCTGGAATAAAGGAATGGAAAGTGGAAGGATTGAGCATTACTTTATCACACAAAGCTTTACTGTACAGCAGAGCAAGCGTTACAACATGAAATGTAGTACCAAGTGTGCAAAGCGTGAAGTGCGAATGGCGTTACTGCGTCTGCAAAGCGATTAGAGGCTGAGCGTGACATTATGACTTTGCCGGTGTGTCGCCGCCGCCGCCGCCGCCGTCGCCGCCGCTAGGGCCATGGCGCGAGGAGCGGGCGGCGGCGGCGGCGGCGGCGGCGGCGGCGGCGGCGGCGGCGGCGGCTGGAACTGACCTTTCCATTGTGCACTGCAGCGGGGGAGGCAACGTTGCCACTCCTAACAGCCCATGGTATTTACCGAGCGGTGGTCATAAATGTAGGCATTTCATTAAAAAAATCAATTACGATGAAACTCATGGGCGAATTCAAAGGAGGGTTATCAACACGGAATTTCGAGTTTCCGGAATATGTTCTAATGCCGAGAAACAAGAACGACATTTTCTCATGTATTTCACAAAGAAATCCATTTTGATTTGATCCCCAAGTTGATGTATTCTCTTACCATTCTGTGACCAATTTGTCAAATATTTCATATTTGCGCCATTGAAAGAAAGTAAAATCTGCAGAATACATGGATCATTTTAATCAATATATTTAATTTAAAATTAAATTTCCCATATAAAATGTCATTTTAATCTTTTAAAATATCTCTTTTTAAGGTATTTTTTCTTTCATTGAACAGACATTGGCAACACTTTGAATTTTCTTGCGTAAGTGATCTACAGACACTAGAATTAAGTAAAACAGATCATGAGTATTTTTCTATACACAACTTTGTAACGATGTACTATTTCAATTCAAAATAAGAGTATAACATTTGAATATAGTGTGAACATTGTATGGCGCATTTTCAAAATAAATAAGCTATAGAGTATCAAAAACTTAATAGTATAACAAATTAGAAATAAAACACTGAAGCCAAGATATTATCGAATGTGTACTGGAAAGCGAATACCGAAAATGTCGTTCCTTTCAATATTTATGTAAAACATTAATCTATTTTAAATGTGACTTGTAGTATAAGGTTCAGTTAAACTGAAGATCTCAATGCGAAATACAGGGAGAGGATTAGTGAATCCCTCTTTTCGGGATGCACCCCTATTCACGGCATTTCTCCACCACCTGATGCAGTGCAGCGGTATCGTTCCTTAGAGTGGCGATCTCTTACTTAAGAGTCCAAGTACACTGTTCGCACTGTCACTGATAAGAGTCCTTCGTTTTGCGTTGAGACGCCGACTGAGAGCGACGGCGCCATCGTTTCCTCTTGTGGAAGGTGCGTGGAGAGGCGTCTTCTCGTTGAGTGCCCAGTGCAAAGCCAGTGCAACGCGTGCGGAGCGCGCTCTGCAAATACACTAACTCAAGGTTAAGTACACAGTACTTACAGCACACACAACACACGTCACAAATGCACCAACGAATCATGTCAGAAAAAAAATCTATTCACTCTCTCAGATTTTTACAGAACTAGTGGAAATATGTTTCCGCAACGTATTTGATTTCGTTCTATAATAGACATGTCAATTTTTTTTTCTGAATGTGTCATTACATCAAGTTTTTCTTGCAGAAATATTTACTGTTTTTCATTCAAAATTTACTGTTATAAGTTGCCCAAGGAGTAGAAATGGATTTCAAACAAATTTTTTAAGAAATTACTGTATTTTTTTAAGCAAATATTTAAAAGAAAATGTAATGTTTCCCTTCTCGATAATTCACGTTCTGATGAATTGTAATATATTTGTTATGGTCATACGTAAGTGTAAAAGTATTTTGAAAATATGGTACTGTAGCTCCGGGGGTGGGGCACGTCCATATTTGCATGGTATTCGCGTAATGAATAGTTGAAGAGAAACAGCAGCAAGTGCAAGGCGTCTCACCTGAAGACGACGAGCGCCCCCGCGCGCGCGCCGGGGCTGCCCGCGGAGCCCGTCGGGCCCCTCATGGTGCGCGCCCGCCTCGGCCTCCACGCTCGCTCCTCCACGCTCCACGCTCCTCCACGCTCGCCTCCACGCTTGCTCCACCCCGCGCTCGCGCCGCGCGCCACCGACTGACCACGCGGGCCCGCGCGCCGCCCCCACCGCCGGCTCCGCTCCGCTCGGCGCGGCGCGGCGCGGCTCGGCACGGCACGGCTATGCGTCACGGCACCCCATCCCCACCCCACTCCAACCCGCCCCCGCCGCGCGCCCGCCCGCCCGCCCCCGCCGCCCCGCTGCGTTCGCTAAATATAGCGCCGCCCGCTCCGCCCCGCCCCGCGCCTCCGCGCCACGCCCGTGGGCGAAAGTCTGGCGGAAATATCGCCCATGCGGAGGAAAGGTGCCAGGGGGCAGGCAGGCCCAGGGCTAATCAACCGTGACCTTCCTCGGCCCCTTAGCCATGTTGCAAATTGCCTTTTGCGGGACACTTGGCAAATTCAAAGAACGCGGCGGGTGGGATGTGCGTTACAACTTTTCTACGAACATCATACTACTGACATGTAACGCAAAGGCGACATCCGGCCCTTTTTGACGTTCCGTCGCACATATCTTTCCAAATTGTAGTTGCAGCTAGGAATAATCTAGCATTTGTTAACTGCAATAATTTAAATAAGAACAACGAATTGATATTGACAATAATTATTACAGTAATTTCATGAAAGATTACTTTTTCACTTTTTTAGATTAGAAGAACCTTCTTTCTTCCAACTTCCTAATTTGGTTGTTCGGTTTTCTGTATTTTAGAGGAAGCTTATTGTTTATCTTTTTAATATTGTTGTGAAAGTATACGTTTTATAATAATATTATAGTAAACCCAATGAAGCAGTATATTCTCTAGTACGTTCTATATATAAAAAACACTACTTCGTATTATTCTCTTACACACCACTTGCCTTCATCAAAAGCTTCTTCGTCAATTGCTTCGTCAATACGTCAATTACTAAACTATACTCCGTAGATTAATAATTTGAATTTTTACTCAAGATATCTAAGAATCAAAACGTCGTGAGTGAATATGAATTTTTCACTGAGAAAATTTTTGCCCATTTTTATTTTTTACTTTTCGCTTTACTTCATTAGAAGATAAGAGTTTTTCTGTGAAATCACGATTTCAATACTTTATTTCCGGAGTCTGGTGACGAAAAATGAATAAAAAGGTGAAAATCACGATCCTGTATGCAGTGAATTACGTCCCCTAATACGTTGTGTAGTCAGAATTCATGTTTTGTAGGCCCTTGATACCGAAAACTCGATTGACGGCAAAACACCTTTCTGTCCATCTGTGTCAACGCTATCACCTAAATAGTTCTCCTCGTATGTATCAAAGACGGTAAAAAAAGTAATACTAATCCCATTTACGGCGAACTCTCTGTATTTTCGGAAAGTGCAAAAAAGTCAAAAGTTAACGTTCTAAAACTACTGTATCGAAGAAAAATATTGTCTTGAAAAAAATATTCTGAAAAATCAGATCTTTAACACATTCAGATCGCTGACGTAGAATCTACGGTCGCCGACATGCCGCCTTAAATATCGACACCCGTAGAATTTACTGGCGCGCGATTCATTCTGTATATTTGCTTTTTCAAAGCCATTTGTCCGTTCTCTGACTATTCATGGAGGTGCCTACATCAATAAGGTACTTAAACACACCGCTAGATTTCGTTTGCTGCCTTTTAAATGATATCAGTGCACTGATAAGCATGCCCTACGCCCCCTGTGCATTGACGCCCAAGGAACCCTGTTCAAAATTACCGCACCAAGGCCAATTATTATAAATAAAACGTAAATATTTCTTTATTATTGCAATAGATAATAATGAAATATTATATAATTTGCTAATATTAACTGAATTTAATTAAAATAAGCATGTTAAACATTTTTGGAACTCAATTTTTTTATATTATTTATATTCAATAAACTTTCAAATTAACTTTCAAAATAAACATAAAAGTTGAAACTTTACATAAAATAACAAGATTGTTGCTTTAAAATAAAAAAAGGATTCGTAAGGCAATAAAGTAAAAATAATCTTGTTTCTATGTTTATTTGTTTAAGATGTGACCCTCCAAACATACCCCAAAAACTTACGACCTGTGATGGAAATAAGTTGGACAGAGGCTACGACCTTAATGTGTTAAAAAATGCCATGTACAAATACACAGGCACACAAAAAAAAAGTTGACGCATGTTTGAGACCAACCATTTGACACATGTTTCTCTATGTATATCGATCCGAATTTTAAGCCAGATTTGCGCCACCGCCCTCCAATCTTTTTAACACGAAAAATCATCGTGAAATTGTATATTTGTGTTTTCGGGGATTGTTGTTGGACCCGAGGACTTGTCACATATTTTTCTGTGTATTTCGACATGTTGAATCCGAATCTCAAGCCATAATTCCGCCACCACTTTTTTACTTTCCCGTATGCGTACGTATATACGGAGTATTATACATAGTACAGAGAAAGTTATGTATGTTTTGCGAAAAAACTGCGAATTTTCAGCAGAAAAAATTCTTTGTTGGGCCCTGATAACGACAAAGCGGATAAATCCAGTTGCTAAATTAAGAAAAAAATCCCCTAACATGTGGTGTAGCCAGAATCCCTATTTTGTGGGTCCTTGATGCCGAAAAACCAATTGAAAGTAAAACGTCCGTCCGCCCGCCAGCATTGCACTCTTTAATGTGACGTAAAGTTCATTTTGGGGAATTTTTATTTTTCAAAAATTACACAAATGTAATTTTTTGATATATTTCTCACACCGTTAATATGCACGTTTCTTACAATTTGTAAACACTATTGTATTTGTGAGTTAAAGTGCTTTAAATGACTTCAAATAAAGTTTTTCGAAAACACAAAAGATTCCTGTGAAAAAGCTTTAATTTTTGCATTTACAGTAGTGCTTAAATGCCATTTTCTTAAGAAATGATCTTAATTTTTCAAAGAAACTTGCCATTTAGAACGAGTTTTTACACTTCTTTAATATTCTTCAAATAGTATTACCATTCTATTATTAAGAAATCGAAATATTAAGAAAATGTTTTTAAAAAAGTAATTTGGGCGGTGAAGATGGCAGCTGGCAAGAATATGGGTCAAGTAAGGATCGCCGAGACCAAAGGAAATAGAAAACTAATACAGGAGAATCTGTGCCATGCTGTCGTACCACTAGTTTATATTTTAAATATGAAAATGTTTGTACATATTGTTGCAATACATGACAATAGTTATTGTTCAGAAATTTGTATGACCGTCAATTACTAATATATTGTAATTGACAATTGACAAAATATACGATTACTAAGAAATATTTACAATATTTTGAGTATTTGAAGAATTTTAAATACTTATGTATTTAGCACATCAAGTCCTAACATATTTTGTCTATGTATTTAAATACTTATTTATATAGTATTTTGGTGAAGTATTTAATTACTAAATTTTAAGTATTTTGTCCAAACTTGTTCATGAGATTTACAAAAAATGATGATTGATATGTGTTAATTCGGACAGTTGCGGTATAAATAGTATTGCATAACTATTACTAAAGGCGAGAATGCACGTGCTGTTTTGGCTCCACCAGTTCAAAATGATTTCTGCAGGAGTATGGAATTCACTTTGCGAGGGATCAGTTTCAGATCCTGATCGAGATACGTATACTGAAACCAGTTTCTGTAGATATCAAAAATATGTATGCAAAATAACTCTCATGCAAGTGTAATTACATTATATAAAAACGTCGAATACTTTAAGCCATCCAGTACTGTGAATTTTGTTTGCATTTATCATGCTTTCAAACCCGCATTCAAGAATGCTTGTTGCCGTCAAATACATGGGTAAGGTTAGGAAAAGTGTCAATGTGTATTATCGATAATGTTATCAGTTACGTTTCATATGTTTTTGTGTTAATTTTCATATTCCAGACACATTTATATGGTTTCTAAGGAACACGTATAAAATATTATATGCTTTGATCACAATCTGAAATTTCACTTTTTTCACTATGGAAATGTATAGATAAAATTAACGTAACATTTATAGAATTTATAATTTAAAAAAATATTTCATCAACTAATAATACATACAATTTAATCTAGAAATGTAGATTCTTATACTTAGTAAAAAATATGTGTACCATTTTAAAAATTGGTAAAATTTGATTATTTGGAAAAAAGATTTTAAACACCCGTAACTTTAAATTTCCAGTTTTACACACTGATGTTTTTCGTGTGGAAAAATGCGTGGAAGGAATTTAGGTTTGAAAAAAATGCACTTTTGAATTCGGGAGTAAAAACATTGGTTTACAATACGCAGATTCAATGCAAGAAACCTTTTCTTCGAACTGTTTACGATTAGGTTTCTTTTGATATTAAAATGGATTTTCATGTGAAGTATCAATTTTTCTGAAGTACGTCTAAATTGCTCAGATATTTTGCTAATTTTGGGTATATATAAAAACAAGGCCAAAGGTCAAACATATGTACTAAATGTGATTATTCTTGCCTTTTTCACATCACATTGAACAAGTGAAACAATTTTTAGAGCAATCGGAAGGGTTCATCCATTTTTCTGCAGTTTTACGTGGAACTATCCATGTATTAAACGTTTTTTTCGTAATGATGATGGTTTGAAATAAAATTATCGATTTTCCAGGCTCTTCCTCATAATTTCTTCACCAATAAGACCCTTAATGGTAATTTATGGTTTTCTTTTTGTTTGCAATCACTCTCGGAATACGAGTCTCTTGCACAAGGTAGAATTGCATACCATTGTCTCTCGCTGGTTATCGCGTCATCTATGGTGCCAGGGATTTCGTGATTAAGATCCACATGTGAGGGAAAGTATGCATGGTCTCTGAATTAATAATGATACTTTAAAATCACACACTAGAAACTGACCTTTTTTACTTTCTCACACTTACTAACATAAGAAGAGAAAGTATTATATTTGTGCGCCGGAAAACTGTGAATTTTGGACACACAAACTCTTACTGCCAGGCCCTGGTAACGAAAAAGTGGATAAAGCCAGTTGCTAAATGTAGAAAACAATCCTCTAACACGTGGTGTATCCAGAATCCATGTTTTATGGGTCCAGTAGTAATTTCCACTAATATTCCTTTATATTTCTGAAGTTTCTTTTTGTAATTTGTTCTTCCTTTTGTTCATAAGAATTTACAACTCGTATTTTTTATATTATATAAATTGTAATTTCGTTATTCTTCTTATTTTTTGTAGCACTGAAGATGGTAGTAATCCGGCCGAAAAATCTCTGTGCTGAATTGGACTCATATGACAAACTTACTCCTCGTAACTGTAATGTTATTATTCTCTAACTCGTATTAAAAATGTTGACATTCACAAATTCCAAATTCTCTTTTCGTCTTATTTTCAGCATTAAAATTGTGTTTATCCAATAGCGTAATGTTGTTAAACCAAGGCGTAGCGCCGTGTTCTATCTTTTGAATAACACCAAATTGCATCGAGAAACTCTAAAAGTGAAGTAATAGTGGCCCAAAGGCTTTCATGTTCTGACTTCATTCCATCCGCGCTCGGAATGATTTTGTTCTCGAACCAAAGGCTACTTACCACAAGTACGGACATCTTTTGTTATCAGAATGTTTCTTTTTGTAATCATCAGAAAAATTAAATGTTACCCAGTTTTGATACAATTTTCGTTATACTCCCTTTTACTCGTAAACCAAATTCCAGTCATTTTCTACTGAAATATTAAAGAAACTTCTATAATAAAGACTGCAGCCCTAATTCTCCCATCCTATCTTTCTGATATTGTCCGTTATGCCTACATTACACGAGGTTAAATGCATGGTTTTATTTGCTTTTTTTGTTGTGTATTTTATTTTATAGCTACTCAAAACGGAGTGCCCAGTGCATGCACCTCTCGAATAAATAAACGAAGTCAACGTTGGGCCAGAGATCACGCAGATCGATGGTTGTGACGGAGGGAAACTTCGTAATATAGAACATTTTAAGTATTTCCTGTTTGTTTATTTTATTCCTAAAGTTAAGAACTTTTGCAGAACATTCGCTTATACCGAGTTTTGTATCGTTTCAATGAACAATTAAAGGGCTCAGTAGAACAACGGGCTAACTTTACAATTTTTTGTGAAATTGAGCTATTAGCGTTAAATATAACTTTAAAAATTATTTTTTTAATGTAGTGTGATACTTAACTCCAATACTGACTTATAAGCTTGTGTACTGAGATTAAAAGTTTAAAAATGTGCCAAATTGTGTGATGAAAATTATAGCAAAAGCTTCAATATCTCAGAACTAGATCAGTGTGGGGTATCCTATTTTTCTACTGAGCCCTTCAATTACTGACGTTCTTCTTTAACAATTAATTTTGAATATTCCATATTTATGTACAAAACACATTTTACTGCACCAATTAAATTACACTTTACACTAACATCGTTCCCGTCATGTATTTATGACCTTATTTGTGATCGAAAATGTAATGTCTATGTAAAAAAAAATACGTGTCAATATTTTGTATGTTAATAAAAATTGGACTTTGAAACGCTTTAATAATGACGACAGACGTAAAATTAAAGTTCTTCTTTAACTTTTTCCACGTTTTCGAGTAGCGCTGGAAATGTGTGTGTTCCCGGTGTTGAAGCTTTCCGCGAAATGCCGGAAGTGTTTTCGCCAATGGCGCTTCGCACGCGTCAGTGATGCCACTCCGGCTTACGCGTTCCCCGCGTGCACATGGATCTCCAGCGGAGCGGGGTGGGGGTTGGGGTGGGGGGCGTCGGATGCTCCCTAGGGCGCCGCGAGTGGCGTGCTCGCGACTATTTCGGGCGCCGCGCGACCGGAACGGGCGCATGTGCCCCGACTTCCTCCTCGCCGCCCCGGAATACCCGCCCCTTATTCTGCATTTATGGAATCCGCGATGCCCCGAGGCAGCTTGCATCGGGAGGCGGTGACGCAAGCGACGCGCTTTTTGTTGTCCAGAAGCAGCGACCGCGGAGGCTGCAGAAGAGATAGAACATTGCAGTGGAGGCATTCGACAAAGCATGTCCTCGTTCATTGTCGTAAATGTTCATAGTCGCCCTACTGAAAATTGTGGTACTTAATACTATGTTTGCTTTTGTTGGCATTTATGTTCTTGTATATAATTGTTTCGAAATCTGCACACAATCACTTCGAGCTTGTTGAGGGAAGTTTGTTTTAAATTTTGGTGTTAAATACTTGTTGAAGTACGTAACAAATATCGTGTAAAATAAGAATCTCTCAGGCAAGGCTGCTAATTTTTTTGGTCTTCTCCCCCTCAGAAAGCTGATCCAATTACAAAGACTGGAAGTTCGATACTGATTATCCTCGTGGATCTCAAGTCAAATAAAAATATTCAGAATGTTGTCTACTCTATTAAGAATACTTGGAATCACATGGATACATTCAAGAAAAAGCAATGGAGTATGTCTTGGAAAGAGTGTAAAATATGTGGTATATATAAAATGATTCGTGATTTTTATAAATTAAAAACCATCAAAAAATGTAATCGCAAAGATCACTCGCCATCACGATAGATGGCAGCTGGCACGAGTATGTGGCAATTCCAAATAGCTAGCCCAGACCCAAGGAAATAGAAAACTAATACGAAAAAGTCTGTACCAGTCTGTAGCACTACTAGTCATATTTAAATCATTTTTAATTTAGTCTTAGTCAATGAATTTGTGCACTGGTTTCATTTTATCTTGTTAAGTGTTGGATCTCTGCTGAAGTTTTAAAAATACAGTACTTGGCATAAGTGCATTCATTTCAAAAAGTTTTCTTTAAGATTTTTTTTGTATTTCCCATTCTTTGAATTGTAGAGAACAATATATTCTGCAATTATATGGATGAATTATATGGATAGTTTTACGAAAAAGAGCCACAAAATACTTAGTAGTCATTTCACGTGATATCTAGAATAGGCTTCTACATGAACGCGGTCTAGAAAGGTGAAATATTTAATTATAAGACTACATATTTGACGCAATTCGCTTCCTATCTCTCAACATTATTACTACTTTTAACAGCAATTTTATTAGAGAGAATGACTCCCCGAAAAGTTATAGTTTCCTTTTTTGTTGAATACAAAATTGGTGATAAGCAAAATAATACATTGAAGGGTTCTTATCACTGTCGACGCGTTGGGATTGAAAAATGCTGGCCACAGCGCCCCGCTCTCCGCTACAATATAAAGTTGGAAAGGAACGAATTAGAATGTTTTCCACCAGATGTATTCTCAGTAGAGAACGCACTACCGTACTTTTTCACAAAGTTTCCAGTTCCAACAGAATAGAGAACGATTAATATTTCGCATGGCGAATATCCACATCTCATCTTTCATCGGAGAGAATGGAAACTGGCAGACAGTCGATATTGTAGATTAAGCGTAGTGCCCCAAAATTTCCCCCGCTTCGCCGAAAAGTCGGTAGTTCATTTCCGGTTGGGCGCTCTCCGTCCGTCTCCTCAGTCTGAGCACGCGTTTCGCTGGAGGCGGAGGGGGAGGGGGGAGAGGGTTAAAAATAAGCGAATCGAGCGTGAGAGCTTCCGCCGCTCGGTCGCAAATACCTGCACCAGGGCAACCGCCCAACCCCCTGCCTCCCCCCCAGCGAAAGGCATCTTGGCGAGACCGTATATTCCCACAAAAGTGCCCCGCCCTCTCCAAAGTCTGGCACAGTGGCTGGCGATTAACATTTGAGGGTGTCCGAAGTTCATCTGGTACCTAGAAAACAACTTAAAAAATAGATTTGTGTTGGTAAATGCCCTTCTCTTTCGTTTATTACAACGTTAAATAACTCCAGCATTTTTATTTTTTGTATTTCTTTGTGCCATGCACATCTTCCAAATACAACTGAAATTTTGGTTCGTCAATAATTTAAATAAGAGAAGTTTTTGTACGTTATGTTCCCAAATGTATGTGAGTGGTGAGAAGTGTTTAATAACACCTATTTGAGAATGTTATATTTTAGCTAAATCATTACAGATACATTCCAGCACTGAATGTTTCTTTCGTGATCTTATCTATCTCTTATCAATCTAAATGCTAGAAATGAGAGGTGATCCATTTGAGACAAATAGCGTGTCTGTGCGAGAAATCTTGCATGTGGAATCCTGACACCCTTAATTTATTGCTCCCTATCTATTTGGACTGTTTTTTCAACAGATGTGAGTTAATATTGATCGTACGTGAGCGCATCAAAGCGTCTCTATACTACACAAAGAATATAGGCGATTAATATGGATCATAGTAGTTATGACTTGTTTAAAAATAAGTCACTAAGGAGGAGCAGTTGTTGAGTTAATATATTTGATGTTTGCATGTATCAAATTGCCTATCTCTCTGTCATCTGCCTAGCTTTCCCAGAATCTATAACATTATGTCATCAAACGTATGGTGATGCTGGTGTTGGTAAAATTTGGGTACTTTTCGCGGCGTGCAATCTAATTTTGCAGTTTGAGGTGAAGGACTGGCAATCGCTCCTGCTATCAGTGCTACTTTGTGCAGGCTCTGCGCGCACCCTCGGGCAATCGCACGCTTCGGAACTCGAGACCTGCGGAGACAGCACATTTTAAATATCCCTGGCTGCGGTCGCGCGCTAGGGACGTCCAACGGTGGTGGTAGGAAACCCGAAAGCAGTAGTGTCAAGGTCTTCTCCTGGTGGCTGTGGCACGAGTCGTGGCTGTGGCACGAGTCGTGGCTGTGGCACGAGTCGTGGCTGTGGCACGAGTCGTGGCTGTGGCACGAGTCGTGGCTGTGGCACGAGTCGTGGCTGTGGCACGAGTCGTGGCTGTGGCACGAGTCGTGGCTGTGGCACGAGTCGTGGCTGTGGCACGAGTCGTGGCTGTGGCACGAGTCGTGGCTGTGGCACGAGTCGTGGCTGTGGCACGAGTCGTGGCTGTGGCACGAGTCGTGGCTGTGGCACGAGTCGTGGCTGTGGCACGAGTCGTGGCTGTGGCACGAGTCGTGGCACCGTGGCATGCCACGAGCTTCACTGCGCAACTAACGTCGGGAAAGGAAAATATTAGCAATAACCCCGCCGTTTTATAATAGGGATGGCATTGTCTGTGGTGGCGGGTAATGAACTGCGTGAAGGGGCAATTTCGTCGTGGCACTCATGCCACGGACTCCCACTCGTGGCATCGACCTAACAATACTGCCCTAAAGGATCTTAATTGCAAAGACACCGTTTGGCTCTATTAAATCCTCTAGGAACACAGTGGACCTAATTTTTTTTATTTACACGCTGTTGCATTCCGAGAACACAGTAGGTCTAAATGACTATTATCAGGAGGACGAAATTCTGTTCCTTCATTCGATTCCTTTGTGGCAACAATTGCAAAATAGCCCAAAATTTCTCTTGTCCCCTTCAGGGTCTCCCTTAAATTCATTTACAATTCCCTAGAAGTCCACGGTCCTCATTTTGAGAACCTATTGTTGGTAATAAAGGGACGTTTGAAGGCAAAGAAAAAACTTACATTTAGTAGTAAAGAAATCAAATTGTGTTCTAACATTCATTAAAGTGAATTATTAATATGGTATTTTGATTTCGCCCCGTCATTTTTGAAATGTTACACTTAGTTATTCCTTATTTTGTTGCCTTATTTGTAGTACATTGCTAGAATTTTAGATACGTAAATTCAAAAACAAAAATGTGAGGCTATTGATTTTACTCTCAATAATATATAGTAGAAATAAATGTTTTGAAAGTTTCTATAAATATGAAAACTTTTCTACTATCTATGCTTCCAATTTTTCGTAATACTATTTTCGTAATACCCGCTCTTGTGGCAAATATTTTCATTTTTACTGGATTCATTAAAATCGTGACGATTCCTTTAAAAAAGGCTCTCTAGCCGTACTAACGGCATTTAATAATGGAGAAGGAATAATCAGTAATACGTGTAACTCTTATGTTTGCAGGGGCAACACTTTAATGAGGTAGCCCTGGCGCTTAGAACTCTGAGCATCTGAATCTCTCGTCCCATTAGGGACCATATAATGAAACATTTCAAAACAATACATGAAGTAGATGCAAGGTCATTTCAAAACAGTATGTGAATTAAATGCAAGTCATATGGTTTAATTACATTTATATCTTGAAATCTATGAACTGAAAACTAGTTTGAGTAAATTAAACAATGAATGGACCACTATCCCAGGGCAGTACCAATGAAATTTTAGAGTTGTAATACAGTTGATTTGGTACGATTCTCCTTTGATTTATTGAAAACTTCGTACTGCCCAGACTGCTCCTACGTTAATACCCCAATGGAATAATCTCCGTTGTTGGAGAGTAATGCGTATTGTCCATTCTGGTTGAATTTGAACGTTTATCTTCATTTACTCCGCATAGCACGCCACCCCACTGCAAGTGACTTGGCCTCCGCTGCATCGATTGTTCCCACACTGACCTCCATTCCTTCGCATATACTCTCGTTACCGCGTGAGATCCCGCTACTTCCGCAGTATCGCTTCTAGAAATATCGTTGGCTTCAGTAGTGGGCTTCATTTGCTGTCCGCTATCATCACGTTAGGAACATTTGTCAAAACTTCCCTTTATCGCTTGTGATTGCGAAGGAATACAGATCTTTGTAGTTCTTTAGATTACTTCGGGTCTTTAGCTGACACGCTATTGTGGTACATTTCCCTTTACTTCCAAAGGCTATAAATCTTGCATGATTTTAATAAACACACACGAAAGATACACACAAACAAAAGATAATTCTTCAAATGAGGAATGGGCAACTCTTTCCATAACTTTCTTGTCTTGTAACCTCCCCGTTTTGTCAAACGTTTTATGAACACGATCTTCAGAAGTATATAAAAGAAAATGGTGTATTATTACTGGAATTAATGTTCTAAACTAAATACCACTTCAGATTTATAACGTATAATTTGTGACAAGCATTTTAATGTTTAATATATTTTTATGATCATTTACTATTTCTAAACATTCTTCTTCTTACGTGGTAACATTTGCTGTTATAATTTGTTGCAAAGTGTTATCATTTGAGTACTGAATACGATTTAAATTAGTACAAAAAGTCAAATTAAAATTAAAAAGAACAAAACCGTTTTCACCCATGAATTTAATTTTTTCATGGAGTATTTTGTGATTGAAAGTAATTTTACAAAAATAATTCTATAGAAACGGATTTTAAAACCAAAAATTCGAAATAGAATTGCTGAGGGCCTTCCAATACGTTTTCTCCCTATACTATAATTTAGGAAGGAAAAATAAAAATTAAAGAAAAATTTGAAGACTTTTTGAGAACATATTTTTTTTTATAAATTGTCTTAACTTCACGTGAAAAAGGCTAAAACTACTCAAATGTTCACGAACTTTAGCATGACTTATTTAAATATCTATTTATTCCTGTGCCGCCCCCTCCCCCCCCACACACATTGTCGCGAGCCAACTCCCCGCGATTCCAAGTTCAGATGTCGCCAGTGGCGTTGTCAAGAGGCTGCCCTCATTCACGATGTGTTCGCGGGGAAAACTCCGTTGAGAAACTGCAGGTTAATACTCTTTCTTCAAAACTCATCATTTCTTTGTATTTTCCTTCTGAAGATGTTTATTTCACTTTCTTTATGGAGATTAAAATGCTCATTCAACTAAAATTTAATCATAAATCTGTTGCTCTCCTAACAGGACACAACCCTTTGTTAGGGGAAAGTTGTAAACGAATCGCCAAGAACAAACAAAATCATTGTAAGAGAATATTATGAAACATGGTCTTTGCGTGTCAGTGCGGTGTCAATTCATTGTGTTGCAAAGTGCTCGTCGGATGTTTTCGCAGGTGCCGCACATGGTCTCACGTGGAGCCTGCGGATCGTCGACAGTGAACGAGAGCCGGCAACGTGCCCAGGTTGTTCTCCTCAGGGTCAGGCATTCTTTCTTTCCTAAAGGTCACGTCAATTAATATTTGTTTTAAAGTTGCATAAAGGAAAATGTGTGGTTGCGATAGCGGTTGTAAGTCAATTGGTCCACAGGCAAACGCCCATTGCAAAAATGTTCACTCGTGGATATATACATCAGTTAAATGTCTACTTCATTATAGGTCCAATACTGTGTCGTCCAAGTTATTTATAAGTCCACTGCAAAAATGTCCAATGCCTAAAAGTTCAGTAGCATTCAATGTCCAATGTAATTAATACTCAGAGGAAAGATACAGACAATAACGTTTTATTGATAAAACCCCTTTCGTAACACCTTAAATAATTTTTATTTCAATTTATTTCATTCATTCACACATTCCACTTCAGAAATGGAAGTGGTTTGTGTGTCCCTTACTCACTAGAATTTTCATCTTCTTCTGTAAAAAATATAAGTTGCCATTGCAAATTACCTCAAAAATTGAGTTTAACCCTAGAGCCCGCGCGCCTATTTCAGTTACGGTAACGGGCGCGTGATGAACTTCGTTCACCATTACGAATTTTTGAACTTTGCAAAAGGAAGATGAATAAAATGTAGATAAAATGTTCATGAATTTATTTTTTGACACTTTTCAAACATACAATTACTGAAGTAAGTGGAAGAATGAATTAAGTTTCTATTGCTAAACGTAAATGATCTAGTGTACCAGCTGTGTCTCTAATAATTAGTATTTCTCTTCGGATTTGCTTGCATCCAAATTTTCACAATTCACACACTTTATACAGTTTTTGGAGTGCTTTTTACATACAAAGTTGCAGCATATATCACACTTCATTGTTGTTACTTGGTTTTCTTTTCTTGTACATTGGATACAGCGACCTCTCTTTGCAGGTGTTGTCCTCAGTTCCACTTCTGTACCTTCTGTCTGATATTTTTTTAAAAATTGACTTATGTCTGAAGGAAAAGTTTTTATTTTAGAACGTTCGACTATCCAAGCCTTCATTAATTGAAATGAGAGGTTTTTCAGGAAAACACGCCTCTTTATCAACGGATTTGCTGGATTTGCGTTGTAAATGACTTGAGCATTTATACCTCCAACATTCAGTAATGTATAAAAAAGACACATGGTCCATCTGTTGCATTTACGAGCCACTGAATACTTTGCTTCCATCTGATCTGATGTATCGACACCTCCTTTTGTCATATTGTAGTCTAGAATTACGTGTGGCTTCTTACTGTTGCTGTCTACCAAAGCTTCATCATGCATTGAAGACATGAGCAACACTGCTTTATTTTTCTTCGGGACATGTGATATTAGCATAATGTTGAACTGGAAGCCAAACAATGTAGATCCTACAGCTCTGATCTTTTGAGGTAGGAATTCTTTGGGAATTTCTTTCATGTTTTTTCTACATGTGCCTATGGTAGTAATTTTATCTTCCAAAAGGCTCAGAACTAGTTCATATGACGTATACCAATTGTCTACTGTTAGATTTCGATTTTTCCCTTTTACGTGCTGAAGTAACCTTTTTACAATATCGAATGGCTTGTTGGAAACTTCATACGGACCTGACGGTTGTTTACCGCAGTAGAGCTCAAGGGAAGAGGTGAAAAATGTTTTGGCGTCATTCAGTGCATATAATTTCAGCCCATATTTTGCTGGTTTTTTGGAATGTATTGGATGAAACTACAGCGCCCTCTGAAGGGCACTAACTTCTCATCTATTGTAAGAAATTCACTTGGAGTGTAGCTGCTCTTGCAGTTTGTCACAAATGTTTCCAAAAGAATGCGAACTGCGGCTAATCGATCAACTCTTTGCCTGTCGGATCGTGTGTGTTTATCATCAAATCGCACGCACCTCAGTAAAATAAAAATCTTTTAGATGACATACAGCTTCTTACAGCCATTATTCCCGTCCCATCAGTAGTCCACAATTTGCACACATTAGTGTGCTGACCACCTTTTACGCCAATCAAAAAATAAAACACCAATCAAAGCAATAATTTCACTACGACTTGTAAGTTTCCCATCCCGTTCTCGACTGTAATTCACCTCATCCCGTTTTCTTTGAATATAAATATTTGTGTAATGAACGACTTGATCTATGATGTCATTTATGATCTTCAGAAACGCGTCAACCTCACTAGTGACATTTTTCGCTGCACCTTTCGGACCAGGAAATATTTTGACCAGGTTTTTGATTTAGTTTTAGCAGTAGTTTTGAAAAAACTCGTATTGCACCACATGGTTTCTCCATCTTTTCCAAAAATGAACTCTCTCTCTGTTAAATCATTATCATTATCACAATCATACTCCCCTTCTTGATCGGTTTCACTATCGTGATCAATATCTGAGTAGTTAATTATTTCATCTTCTCCGTCAGAAAAATCTAGATCGACTGTTGCACCATCCAAATCTTCCTCGTCCGATATTTCTTGCAAAACCCTGGCAATAGCATCACAACTAAGAGATTCCGACCTAAAATTCACAATAGTTACGTTAAAATTTATATTGCAGTTTAAAAGATAAAATCAAACAAATTTATAAAAAGTTAAAAGTTATACAATTTGACTTACATGACCGGGCGCCTGGTGAATTTGCTTCACCAACTTCACAACGTTAGCAACTCTCTCTTCTAAAACTGCAAGCTTATAGCTTGAGCACGATAAAAACAACACCGAGAGCAATTCCAGGAAGTGATTGAAAGATAATGCAACAATCCGACGCCGTTCGTTATCTTTTCTGAGATAAACGTAACAATATGTCGGAGTGGTGAACGGAATTCACCAGCGCGCCCGCTCTAGGGTTAAATTCTACATCTACATGTTTCTATTATTAACAAGAATGCTAAAAATGGAATATGAATATTAAGGGGCGGATTGTGCTGACCTAAAACATTGCCAAAAAGAATCAATAAAATTCTCTTAAAATGTTTTTAAAATGTCCTAAAACAAAGAAAAATTACGTAAAAAAAATACCAAAACCTGTTCAGATGAACAACTCAACTGAGATACATTACTGATATAATCAAGGCTTCTTCCTTTCGTTCCAGTGAACTAAGCTTGCAAATTTTCAGTTTTAACTGTTCTTTACCAGGAAATCGCTGCCTTTAGTTATTCCGAAATCTGCCGAACCGACAATGGCGCCGATAGGCGTCACAGGAACTAAGATTACATACTCACAACAGCTGAAATTACAATTTCTGAGTGAAGAAATCGAAAAGCCTACTCTGGAATTCTGTGGAGAACATTAGTTGCATCTCATAAATATTTGTGAAGCAAGTACCATCAAAATTGTATGAAAATCGATCGAAAATGCTTAAAAAATGACAGAAAAAGAAAATGACAAAAAGTTAGAAAATGTCAAAATCGACGAAAAATGCAAAAAATAATACAAAAATGGGCAAATAACTTTTCTTTTATCATGACATAAAATGAATGTCTATACTAAAAATCACTGGTTCTGAAGTTGAAAAGAAAAAAAGGACATTTCATTAAAATCTCCTTCTAGTGAACAGAACTTGACATGACTTATTATGCACTACATTCCTGCTATTTAAAATTTCGATTTGTAGACGTTAAGCAGTGGATATTATGGCGTAAACATTTTGCTTCAGCTGTAGACATTATGGCGTGGACATTTTTGCTCTGGACTTCTGGACTTTCTGTTAGTTGTATATTGTCCTGTGGACCAACTGTCCTGGAACCGCGTCAGCATATGTTGCTGTGAGTCCGCAATCGAAGCTTCGATATCCGGGAGGTCCTAGGTTGAAGTCTCGTGGCAGGACCTTCTTTATCAGCTAAATAGCTGATTCGAAACCTTTCTCTGTCCAACCGTTTCTTACCGACTTTGATGGCGTAAGGCATCAATTGATGTCTCTGTGGTGCCTCTGGTCATGAAGCTCTAGGGATCGAATTCCGACGGTGGCAAGTTTTCAACACTAGCTAGACAGCTCACAGTCTGGATGAAAATTCTAGTTGCCGGCTGCTCTGATCGGTAAATTCCGTGGTTTTCTCTCGATTTCAGGGGAATGGAGGAGCAGTAGTCTAAACAACGGGCCACACACTATTCGCGTTCCTTCCTTCTCCGTCTCCTCCTCATTCTCCTCCTCGTATGTCCCATTCCTCTACCGAGGTGATCTAGCATCAGAGATTCGAGCGGTGAACAGTTGTGTATCTCACTAAATGTGTCGCGAGGTGGGATAATTGTAATATTAGAACGGTATAAAATAAAATGTTGAACTGTCGTTTGAACTTCTTTTTTAGCTGTAGACATACATTGTAATATGAAATCTCCGAATTTTTGACAATTGCAAAAGGTCATCATATTTTTCGGTATCTTTAAATAGGTATAATATTTAAGATGGAGAGTTTTTCCTTAATAAAATCAATTTTTGAAACACATATATTAAAATAAGGCCACGTAACATATTTCGAGACTATGAGTAGTTTTCGCGTAATTTTGCGTGAAATATAAGCAATTTTTAAACAATTACTTTCTTCACAAGAGTTCCAAATTTTCTTTAATTGTTGTCCTTCTATGGAGCAAAGGACGTTGAAAAATGTTCTGCTTGTCCTATTTTCGACGAACTTTCGACGGCTATTTCCGATAATTGAAAAGAATTAATATTATAAAAGAACAATATTGATAATAGATATTTTCTCTTAAAACCTATTCTAAAAATTAGATCTTAAAATATCATGTACAATTTTTTGAATGAACGTAATTTTTGCGTAATTTCTGCTTGAAGTGAATGCAATTTATAAACAATGTTTTTTTATCAACAACGACTCCATTTGTTCTTTAATTTATTGCTTCGCATAGAGTAAAGGACGCTAAAAATCGCGAATTTGATTGAGCTTTCTGATTTTTCGAAACTCGCAAATGTTTATAAATAATGCGTGGAACTCTATATGCTGTTTTGGCTATTTTAGTTTTTTATTTCAATGAATTTGATTTTTTTCAATGAACTTGAACTCTCAACGAACGCCTATTGCTGTAAATACAGTTTAGTCAAAATTAATCTTGACATATTTAATATTCTCGATAATTTTAAGTTTTAAATTGTACGTAAGAAGTGAGTGGAAAGTACGCAATTTCCGTTGGAAAGTATATTTTTCGAAAGTGAGTGTGTGGTGACATTTGGCTGCCCTCCCGATGCCTCCTGATTGAGCCGCTGGGCTTTGAGTGCCTGGGGTTGCGGGTGGGGCGGTGCAGCGGCAAAGCCTCATTAGCAAAGGCCGGTCGCTGCAGCGCCGCTGACCTTCCGCAAAAGGCGTCTCCACTGCAGTGGACACAAGAAAATGTCAGATTTGGTATAGATTGAAAAATGTAAAAAAAAGATGAAACACTCCTGTTCCAAAAATTTAGTCTAGGTCGAAGTGAAAATTGCGGTCCGTGTCTATATGTGTAGCAGAGTGTAATCTGTTTGGGGGAATTTTAAATACGTTATTGAATTAATAGTATAAGTAGGAGTAGGGAAGAGTTAGGTTAACTGGTCCACTTTTTAAACTACGAGTATATCTCAAATGTTATTTACTTGACGTATATTTATACATTTGCAATAGGACTAGTTAACCTAACCGGTCAGGTTAATTGAACCGAAAATTAAAATAAGTTGTGAAAATAAAATTGTCTTTTAATAGATTGTTTTTAATGAAAAAATATTCTTCGGCATACTGTCACAACCTTTTTCACACGTAAATGAGAAAACGAGCCACGGACCGCGTGCCATTTCCCAAAACGTGGCATCTAAAATTAAAACTTGAAAATAACAGTGGTGAATTGAATTAATGAAATAGTGAAAGGCAAATAAATTATGTAACATTCCAGATTCAATAATTGCAAATCTACAAATTCTACTTTTGAAAAATAAAAAAAGGGATAATTGGACCGGTCCACCCAACCTAACCTCCCGGCGGTCCAGTTAACCCTACAGCACATATTTTCTTTATATGCCCAAAAAGACACACACCCCGACGTATTATTAAAAAAACACACTATTATAGAGCATAAATACTAACAATGAATTGGTGCGAATATTCTTCTTGTAGTTGTTATTCAATCTGTATAAAAATGCAAAGAAGATGTGTGGTAGAAAAAACCTCTGACCTTCCAGAATAAAAATGCCTTACTGTACTGAGCAATTCAAGGCCTGCAACTTATGGCTGTGGCTTAGATTACAGTCTAGTCTTCCTACGAATGCCATCTAGTGGAAAAGGGCAATAAACACTTCCCACCAACATTTAAAAAGCTTGAACCACTTAACCGAACCAGTCCAGTTATCCTAACTCTCTCCTATTTCAAATGTATTTTTTTAAGTTTCTTGAAAACTAAACAATTTTCTGTGAATATGAACTCAAAATTTAGCATTTTCAGAAATTCTAAATATGATATTTTCTCAAAAACTGCTCAAAATTTTGCAATGAAAATTTCCATTTACAAGATTTTACTATTCTATAATATTAGTGCAGTCAAGTCATTTTGCCTTGCAAAAGGTGAGAAATTTTAAAATCTTATATCTCCCTTACTATTTGCTTGAGAAAAATAATTTATCAAGCAAATTTGTAGCGAATTTCACGATCTTTAAAATTGTACGTAATTATTTTTGCGCTAAGATTAACCATTAAAAAGTTATTAAGAAAAAAGCAAAAATGCGCGAATTTGTTTCGTGTTTTTGGCTGACAAAACTTTCCCGAAGCATTTTGAGGTAGAAAACATAGGGTTTTCATACTAATTTCTTACTTCTTGGAATCACATGTCATTTCTCACTCCAGTTTACCCTCATTAACGAGGGCTTGATTCTTCTCTCCTGGCGTGAAATGCTACGTCTAAAGCTTCCACCGACTGCGAAACGAAGCTTCGGCTCTGACATCTCTCTTCAACTTCTCGAGCGGCGGAAGCGAGCGGAAGGAACCATTTTGCCGCCACAAAGCGAAGAATGTTCATCAGATTGTGCGGAGAACTGCGCCGATTGTCTTCTTGGAACGGCAGCACCGGTGGGCAGGGCGGCGGGGTGGGGTGGGGGAGGCACGATTCCCCGAAGCAAGCAGTCGTTCGCCTCGCGTACAGATCGCGCAGCTTTTCTGGGAAGAACCCCTTCGCCGACGCAGAGCCCAGACGGGTATTATACCCGCAAGTTTTCATGAGCCCTTAAACCGTTTCTTTTTCATTTATTCTAGCTTGGCCATTGGCCATCTGCAACCGCAAAAGATATATACATTTGTAAGAGATATAGACATGACTAATCTGATACATTATATACAATATTCTAGTTTTAGATATAATACAATATCGTGCTTACCTAATTTATCATGAGAAAAGACTCATCGGTTCTTGTCTATGGGGGATCGAAAAATTCTCTTGGTAGCTTTCTTTTTAATCTTTTGCGATGAGGATTTTGCTTACCTATATGAAAGTGAATGGTTGAAGGGATCTTTAATATTTTAGAATAGAATTTTACGGCTAGGAGGGAGACGTGGACGGGGATGGGTGTAATGCCAAGTTCGATTTGTAACTGCGCATTTGAAATGTACCAGGGAGCTTTAGTGATGGTCCGTAGGAATCTATTTTGATAAATTTGCATTTTGTTGATGTTTGTTTTGGCTGCGGCAGCCCAGACTGGGGAAGCATAGGAAAGTATGGGTCGTATCATTGCCTTAAAGAGGTGAGTAGACACATTTAATTGTAGGGGGGATGATTTTTTGAGAATCGGATATAATTGGTGGACTCTACTAATCGCTAGACTATTTGGTGTTTAATATTTTGCCGCCATGTAAGTCTTTAGTGGAACAGAACTCAAGATATTTGACAGTTTTGTTATGAGGAATCTAGATGTTTTTATTTTGGTATGTGAGATTTGGGGGAACGTCTGGTCTACGGAGGGTGAATATTTTACCTCTTGTTGCGGGCATACTGGGGAATTAGTCACGACCGTGGCCACGAGAGTACACATGCAATATGAGCACATTTTCTCCTCTCCTTAAATCGATTTAAGACTACTCTCACGTAAATATTGTATGAATTTATGAATTGTATTCATTATTAGGCCTGCTCCCATGCTCCTTATTCGTATTTATGTGTCCTTCCAATAAACATAAAATCTCGTAACAACACAAGTTAAATTATTAACACTAGAACGATCAGAGGCGTCATTTCGACTCCTGGTGCTCTTTATATCCTTGTAACGTCTTTTTTTTTGAAGATAGAATTTTGTGATTTCATGACTTTTCATTAATTTCAATTCTTTCCAATATGTTAAAAACTGAATTGTGTAATAAACATATTTCATGAAAAATTATCGAATTTACCTAGAACGCCCGCGAAGCGTCATTTCGACTCGGATACTGACCCGATCTTGTAAGTTCTGTTTCATTTATTTCAACGCTGAAAAATGTTTAATGTATCTCCTAGTATTTCAGATACCTCACTAAGCAATATGCGAGCATTCCTTCCAATCTGCATTGTTTTCAGGTCTTTTTCTTCAATACATGTAAAGTCTTGAATAATGAGTCGTTTCGTCACGGTAAAGCAAAATATCATTGTTTTAAAAACAAAATTATTGTCACTTGAAAGAAAAAGATCGTTGTCATATGAAGTTTTATGACAAATTATTTCTTATTATCATTTATATCAAGGAAAATGTTCCGAGTTTTGAAAAGATTTTTAGAGTAGAGGAGAACGATTTGGACTCGTGATGGTGATGATGTGGTCAGATATACTTCGTTTTTTATTCACTCTTGTTTTATGAATCATGATTTTCGAATCAATAAGAGAGGTTTGAGAAGAAATAAAGACTAATTGCACTGATTTTATCTGAAAAACAATTTTTCTTAAGTATGAAGTGACACATTTACTAACTATAGACGTATTATGTCGGATGAACAGAGTTGATACGCCGGCATTTTCCTTTCAAACTTGATGTATTTACACAGTTTATGGTATAAAAACCGAACGAAAGCAGTTAACAATTGTGACTTGTGGGAAATTGTCACTAAAAAGGTGTGTTTCA
The DNA here is from genome assembly GCA_031308135.1 of Acheta domesticus. Taxonomy (NCBI): domain Eukaryota; kingdom Metazoa; phylum Arthropoda; class Insecta; order Orthoptera; family Gryllidae; genus Acheta; species Acheta domesticus. Next base: position 33,401,008 of record JAHLJT010009355.1, read on the forward strand.
ATTTGCTTTTTATTCACGAGAAATGTTGAGGAAGTATTGAAAACCGATAGGAAACTCTTGAAAAAATGTAGCCGTGAACTACGCATCAGAATGCAGGGCAGGTGTTGATCAAACGTCTGGATAACATTCTACCAAATATGCTTGAAAACTGTGGCCTGTACAAGGCATTAAAAGTTTGAATCACATAACTGAACGTATTTGTAAACTTTGCAAGTGAAGGAGAATATTCATATTCAGGGGAAGAACAGCAGTGCGGTGCACTGCCTTAATGACTTCGGAGTACTAGGGCGTCGTTGCACTGATATAAGGCAATATGATGACGTAAGAAGTGTGGATAAGGAAGGGGTTACGGAGATCAAGGGCAGCGATCAGCGCCTACTCGGAATCAAAGACTAAGCTTCCGACGACAGGAAGTCACGCGATGGAAGGTGCTGCTCATTGTTGTTCATTTGCAAAAGAAGGATCTTCTGAAATGTCCCTTCATATTGGTGGAACCCTCTAAGGGCAGGTGGGAGAGCAGGTTCCGGCTTACGGCCTGAGGGAGGAGGATACAAAGAATCGCATCGTCCGTAAAACTTTGTTGAACCTTCAACGGAACCTGTCTTCGAATAGAATGCAGATAAGGAGCATAGTTAATCCTGTTGATAGTGCAAATCAGTTTGCATTCTTGCACACATGATTTCTTTTCCATAAAAAAATGTTCTACTAGCGTGTCAGATCTGAAATATTTTTTTAACGGCCTTCAGTCTTGCTCTTTCTATTATTGTATTCCTGTCACAGTTTTTGGAGACATGTAGTAATATGTGTTAGATAATGGGCTCTTTGAATTACAGGCAATCTTTTAGATTAAAGATCTGCTTCCTATCACGAGGTACGTGATCGATGACTACGAGTTCGCTTTTCACGCTTGTCTTATGCGTCTGTAAGTATATATTACGCAACCGAAAATCAGCAACGTCCAATCACATTTCAAAACTAGCTGAGCTACAGAATTGCGCAGACTACCTCGTACTAGCTAGTTTCCTATTCTCTTGCTTCTGAGCTAACTTTTCGGTTTTACTCCACCCTCGTCCCATCGGCCACCTATTGTCTCATCTAACAGATATTTTCTTCACATTTTCACAGTCACCTAATAGTAGAATTGAAATTAAATTAATAATATATTTTAGAGTAAACCTCGGTCTTATTTACACATGGTGCTATTTGCTTTTCATTAAAAAGTTTTGGAGCCATTCTTGAAAAAGCGTTTACGAAAATGCGCAAATTTGAGCTCAATTTGACAGAAATGTTTGAGTTCACGAGAAACTTCATAATAAAGCATTTGTGGTCTCAAATGCAATAATGTGTAAAACCCCCCGTAAGTAAATATTAATAACGTGAGAGGTAATTAAATAATATATTTGCTTAATTTTTCAAATATCAAAAGGGTAAATCAAAATTGTTTTTTTTAACGTTACTAAGTGCACTTATCACTATCCGTACAAAAAAGCGTGTTTTAATATTGCCCATACGTCACTCAAAAATGCGTGAAAATGACTATTTTTTTCAAAACAATGTTCAAGGCATTGATGAAAGAATTAATTGAGGAGAACAAATTTTATTTGAAGAAAAAACATGTCTTCAATATTGTAGTTGCATATAGACTCCGAAAAAAATTGAACTTTTTATATTTTCGAAAATACAGATTTTTCAGTGATAATTATTGTTCTATGTGTTTTTTCAACCCGAGAAAAATTAACAAATAGTTCTAATCCATTTTTGATATAGGTGTGATATTGTGTCTTTAAATAAAATACTCCCAGAAATCACATTTATCCGTTTTCTATTAAAGGCATCATGACATCAGTCAAAACGATTAGGGAATACCAGTTTTGGTGAAAATTTGCTTACTGTTTAGAAGGGACTTGGGATGCGCTAAATCGATGGGTGAATATTCTTTATGATCAAAATCATACGAATAGTTTAGGCGCGAACATTGTTCACGGACTGACAGAGTTTTGCCATAAACCAAAATTTTTGGTTTCAAGGGAACAAACGGGAATTCTTACAAAATAAGGAATTAGAGGAAATCATTTTCCGCTTATTAGAACAAGATTTATTCACCGCTTCAGTACCAGGGCCTATAAAATGAGATTTTTTGTCGAATTATCGTTGTATTTAATGCATCTTTAGAACACTACTATACTATATCTGTCGTAAATGATATGCGAAAAAGTAAAAATTCAAATTCAAATTTAGTTCGCCAATATCAGTTCTTTGAATAGTAGAAATCGTTGTTTTTTCTCGCCTTCCTAATAAGGCTGGAAAGTACCATTAGTATAGAGAAAGTACGAGTTTTGCAATCCTGAGATGGAAATCGGTGATTTTTCGATAGACAAACACTTAGTTTCGGGCTCTTATAACGAAAAATGGATAAATTTTCTTCCTACGTGAAGTAAATTACTTCCTGAACACATGTAGACAGGTTCCACGTATTGTGGGTCTTTGGTAACTAAAAATAAAACTCAACATCCGTTTAGATTAGAGCCGGGCAAAACCCATTCTATTGTCGATCCGATTCTATTGTCGCTGGCTTTGCTTTCGCAGTCACAGAGCCTCGGAGGTCTCTCGCGCGCTCCTTATTTGCCTTTGAAATCTATACGATGGTCTCCCTCAAGCATCGGAACTGTTCCATTCTCGGCTGTTCTCGCCGGTATCGGCAGTCGCAGCGCAACGGCTCTGCGCTGTTTACAAGTAGTTTTGGTGTTTCTTATGCGAGAAGTGACATGAGCTCGGTAACCAAAGAGACCGTAAGAAATAATTTAGCTAGATTGCTTATGTATTGGTCAACGTCCGAATGCTGCCTGGAGTTTGAGCGATAAACGGTGGCGCCTCCAGCATTCATTCGACGCGGTCGGCGCACCCCGATAACAGGCCTAGTTTCGGTATCGTTCGTTCTCGGTAATGACAGTGTCGAAACCAGTAGTATCGGCGCAACTGGTCTCGCCGCCGAGAACGAAGGGAACTGAAGGTATTTTTGTCCGTAGTTTAGATAGATTGAAGTTTGAAGCGGATATTTTTTTTATTTTGGGGGGTATTTTACATGAAGCCTCGAAGATATTTCCAAAATTTTCACAAAAATGGTTTCAAATTAAGTTTCGTCTTCAGATAATGTAAAGGGCGATTGAAAATGGCACAGGTCTCATTTTTGGTAAAATCTCTGAATTTTTGAAAATTTTAAAACTTCGAAAATTTCTGGGCGCCCTCCTGCAACTACAATATTGAAGGCAAAGAGTTTTTTTCAAATGTAATTTATTCTCCACAATTAATTCTTTAATCAACGTCATGTACATTGTTCTGAAAATATTAAGTACTTTTCTCGCAATTTTGAGTTAAATACGAACACTTAAAAACACACGATTACCAAAAACTATTTCAAAGTTTCTTTAATTTTTCCGTCCCTTTTGACACAGAACTCCCGAAAATGGCGAAGGTTCTTTTTCCCGCCGACTCTCTGTATTTATGAAACTTGCGAAAAATCTACAATGCAAAAAACTACTTGAAAGAGGGGCATTTTCACTTTCTCGTATACGTAGCAAAAACGGAGCAATTTAAAATACGTGGTATGATTTATCGTTGCTGAAAATAGATGTCGAGATTGCAACGGAAATACGCGTTTGGGTACGAAATACGCGTTTGGGTTTGAAACTGAAAAGTTTTTTAAGCGTTCATCGGTTCGTGCGTCGATCCTCCATCGGTACAAAAGTTGGTCCGGCAGTCGTTGCGCCCCTCGGTCCGTCAGTCTGTGAACAACACTAGCGCCTAAACTATTCGTACGATTTTTTTCGAAATAAATATCCCCCTGTCGATCTGGCTTGACTCGAAGCTCTTCCATTTTGAAAAACATTCTTTAATTTTGGGGGGCTCTACATGAAGTCCCTGGGACATTTTTAAAATTTTTCTCAAAATGACTTCAATATTTTCTCTAAATTTTTTTTGTAAGAATAGAGTGAAGGACACTTTCAACGATTGCTTGGTTCGATTTCATGTTCACTCTAATCGTTTGAATATTACAAAGGTGAATAATATCAAATCACAATGATGTATTTGAATATATTAGTTCTCAGATCTTGAATTTTTGATTTTTTTGTGATGAACAAGTTTCTAATTTCTTATCTAATGGCTTCGCGGCTTGTGTGACCAAAGAAGTTCTCTTACGCCATCTGAATTGTGAAAAATGTTTATCTTGTAATTCCGCGGTGAATGTTTCATGATTTACAGGTGAAGTATCTGGAGCGCTTGGTAAATGCTAGTGCCATCTCTTGACTGCACGGATGTATCTCACTGGGCGACAGAAGCGCAGCTTGTGGCTTTAATGTGAACTTGTTTGACTGAGGAGCTTGCTAAAATCACAGAAAAGGAAAATAACATTTTGAAAATCATACTTCTAAATTCTTATTCTCGGCCTTATTGCGAAATTCGTCGCCGACTTCGGAATCATAAAAAATCAAACTCAAGAGTCATTACTATCCCATGAACAATTGCTACCAGTAAATCCATTCGAGATTCTGAGTGGCATGAGGGTAAATTGCGCAAGACAAATAATTTTTACGAAAAACGTTTCATTTGCAGTTATTGTATTATTATTTATATTTTTAATATTTACATTATTGTTAACGTTTCACTAGATGTCGACCAGATTTCTTTGTTGATGAAACTGATTACTCAACATTATTACTCTATCTTTAGTTCTAAATATTCTAAAAGCAATTTTATAGAAATAATGAATGCCGCCTGAGTCAATATCGCCTATTACTTATTACCATTACTCACGTATATTATAATAGTGTATGCTAAAAAACACCTTAACCGTTGCTACGTCCGCTGTACAATGAAGGATTTCACAAAATCAAAACCTTCTATTACTCATCGTCTTATTTTAACATTCTATTTTAACTCTAAAAAATAATATTTTGAGATAGTTTTAGTACCATTTGTAATTAGCAAATTAACTAGTGACAACAAACTTACACAAATTACTCATTTTACTTTTCACATGTTTATTGCGCTTCAAAATAAAATCTAATCACACGTAAACAACATAAGTACCCCACCCTATAAAGTAATTTCTAAGGTTGCAGATTGACAATAGTGACTTGTGTAAGCTCCCTGTGGTTTTAATCTCACAATCAATTGTCAAAAAGTGTACTGCAAGCCTGTTCCGACAACGTATACCTCTATGTTAGACTAATTCATTTTAAAACGCTTACTCTGTCGTCTCAGAGTTACACACAGTATGACGCTAGGAGACTTGTCTCCCCAGATATTTTGGTAACATTTTGATTTTAATTTTTTGGTGTTTTATGAATGTTTATTGGATGTTTTATTTGGATGATGATGGATACTTATTATTTATCGTAGAAGAGGGAGAAGGATTAAACTTCATGTCGAAGTTACCTATTATTAAGCGTTTCTTTTTCCAATATTCTGCCAGAAAATGTACTGTTAGAGTGCTAAAGCAAAATACGCTGTCCTTATAAGGATTGTATTATAATGATAACTATACAATATACATATGATTACATATTGTAACGTCACACCCTCCGTGAACGGACATAGTCAACTTCACTCTTGATCGTGATAATTAAATCAGTTGAAGCGGCGCTGGTAGTTGGCGCCACGGTGAGACATTAACAACGGAAGGAAGATGAGAAAGTAGAGGCCACCAATGGCATTTTATTTGTAGCGGCAAATTATTTTTTTCTTGTGTGGCATTTCAGTTAAAAGTAATAAGCCGCGAGAAATATAGCTCATATTGTAAGAATTTTTGTAAAAGAATCGTTCATTCACATGCTCATCGCCTTCATCATCATTTTAATTTTCAATTAAATGTGTTATATGAATTTGCTTTTGTTTTATTGACCTCTTTATTCGCGCTTTCCAAACACCAGCATGTTACAATGTTTCCATATTACGTAATACCCATTAAAATCTTTGCGGAAATAAACTGAATGGCCAACAATTATTATAAATCATTATTTTTAAGGTATAATTCTCGTAGATCACTACCTTATGCAATATTTGTTCATTGTTTATCGAATAAACTCATTAAAAGAATTGAAAAATGTATTTACTAGTTAGTAAGAGTATTTATAACTAGCATAGTACAGGTCTCTTTAAGCTGATTACTTTTTAAAAGTTTTCATAGTTTATGTAATAACATTTGTATATTTTCAGGTAAATTTTATAAAATGGCAGAAAAATAAATACGGCGCATTTAAGTATACAATTTTGTATAACAAGTATGTGAAAAATATTTGTTAAGTGAATAAAATTATTTCTTGAGCAAATTTTACAATTAATTAATCGGAATTAATTCACTTCGAACATTATCGAATTATCCAAAAACAAGAGTATTAAGGGTAAAGAAATGAAATAAAATAAGGTCTACTTTTAAAGATATTTATTTATTCTCTTAAATGTGTAAGTACACAAAACAATTTATAACATTTTTTTAATATTGTGTAATACAGTCTGGTTCTGAATACTCTGCCACGGGAAAGGAGATTGTGTGCGGTCCGTGGCCGATGTTGCAGGAACTGTTCTGGCATTCGCCCTAGGGGTGGGGAAAACCACGAAAAACCCCACCCAGACAGCCAATCTCCTTTGACCCTCATCCCTCGTGGCATTTTGAATACTCTGTAATAAACAGTGGACCAAAGTGTTAAGAGCAGATTGTTTTGGATATTTTGGATAAATTAAGGTTTCTATCGGTAGCTGAAACCTGTTAAATGTAAATTATGTGAGATAATTGTAAAATAATAAAATGTTTCTACAAGAATTTGAAATGTACACTCCTACTACAAAATGTGCATTAAAAGTAAACCGTAAAATTCGTTTGTGTTTTCTTACATTATGAACTTTCAATCACGCAGTCGCCGACATCCACACACTCACACATGTAGGATGCTATTACATAACCGAGTATTCAGAGAATTTGATTAATGTCAGAATGCTCAGTATGATGTGTGGATCAGCTGAGCTGAAGGCCTACATGAATTCAGAAAATAATAGAATGCAAGTGTATTTCTGCTAATTCGAATTTACATCCCTTAATATTTTTCTATTAATCAGCATTGCTTGATTTCCTCATTATAATCACTATCATTAAACCCTAGTAGTGGAGTAAATCAAATCACCCTGAACACTGATCGAAACGGAAAGGTGGCGGAATGTGTGGGGGGGAGGGGGGCACCACAAATGTACCTTCCTTGGAAACACTTGCCCACAGTTGGACCTTTCATTGCCGTCTACTGCTCATACCATTACGATAACATTTCTTACTGGCGAGAGGGATTCATTTAGTTTATTCAAATTTTAAGTAGTTCTCAATCGAACTGTCAGTTTGGATGTACTGTGATACCAGACTGTGCGTTTGAAGGGGGAAGGCGCTGCGCCGCTAGGGGGCGTCACCGGGGCCGGAGTCGCTGCAGTGGTTGACGGGGACAGAGTAGAGGGGGGCGGGGCCCGAGAAGATGGTGGCCCTGACGAGGGTGGGGCCGTCGGCGGGCGCCGCCTGGGGGGCGGGGCGGCGGCACGCGCTCAGCGGCCACGGGCAGCCGGCGGGGACGGCCGGGCACAGCGCGACGCGGCGGCGCGGCGGCGCCTGCGGCTCGCAAGGCGGAGGCGGCGGCGGCGGCGGACGCGCGTTGGCGGGGGCGGCGTCCGGTTGCATCTCCATCTCCAACTCCACCTTCACGTCCACAGGGCGGGGCGGCGGCATGCTCGGGAGCACCCTCGCAGCCAGACCCCTCCACATCTGCAACGGGGGCGCGGCCTCAACGCGCTGCCACGAAGGAGAGAACCGACACCACGAGACATTCGAAAGAAGAAATTTCGCCTATCTCCGGTCCCAAAACAATTGACAAGATTTCGTTGCACAATCTCAGGGAAGGGAGAAAATCAGAGAGGATTTAAGTGGCATTTCCTCTTTGTCCACAAACATTTTTAATTTTTCGCGCCATTTTTCGTAGCGCGTCTCTTAGTCCTTATTGGGCATTTAACGTATTAATCTTTGGACTAATTCTCCGTTACGTTTTTGTCTTTTTGCGTCGTCGCGTTGCAGTCGGCCAATGTCTTTTATCCCTTCGGCTATGGTCTCGGCGCCGTTAGTAATGGGGCTTCCCAGACGGACACCCGTCCTGGAATCCGTGGTGTCTCGAATTGCTTAACTTCCGGACTTCACGGAGCGAAATTAAGTAATTCAGCTAACCACCCCGGATAACGACTAGAGCCCCAGGCGCATCTGGCGTTTTTCTTCCGAAATGAGAAATGAAGTGGAGAGAAATTGAAGACGTAAAAAGCGAGGATAAGAAGGGAAGATACTCTCTCAGTCTGAATCAGTGAAAAACTACTGATTGACAGTGACTATTCACTGATGGTGTCAGTTATAACCCTGCCACTGACTAATCGCTGAATTGAGCTGAACACATCAGTAAAAATTGGGTCCACTTTTTGAATCAGTGAAACTTCACGGTTTGAATCAGTGAAATGTGTGACACTAATTGAACGTGGCGACTGAACGACCAGTGAGCGATGGTGGCGCGGCACATTTACCACTGACGATCAGTGAAATGCTGGCGGTCATTACGAAAAGGTTCGCATATTCGCTGATTGTCAGCGAAACTACCCATTTTGACTGAAGATATCAGTGACTTTGGCTCTCACTGATTAAATCAGTGACAATTTCACTGATTCAGATTCAGAGAGTAGAGGACGACGAATGAACCTGCCAGAAGGAGATGTGAGGCACTGACCTCCGAGGAGCAGAGCAGCACCATGGTGATGAGGAGGGCGCGCAGGAGCACGGCGGCGGCGGTGGCGGCCCACAGGTCGAGCAGGCGGCCGCGCGAGAAGCAGACGATCTCGAAGAGCCAGGCTCCGCCGCCGGCCGCGAACAGCAGGGAGAAGCGCGGGGGCGGGCACGCCGCCTCGCACACGGCACTGGCCGGCAGGCGACGGCGCGCGCGCAGCACGGGCGAGCAGCACAGCGAAGCCCATGCCACCACCAGCTGCGCCGCCACCGGCCCGTGGTAGAACATCCAGCCCTCAGCCGTGTCTGCGCCCACACATAGTCATCCGCACAACAATTTCAAGACGTTTCCACATTATAATAAAAACGTCCTAAATAGTATCTAAAAAGAATGGACAACTTGCAGATCAACAAAATAAATCATTTATGTGGCTTAAAAGGGGAAGAATGAACTCAGAATTGGAAGCAGTTCTAATAGCTGCTCAAGATCAGGATTTAGAACACATTATGATAAAGCGGTTCTCAAAATTTCCCAAGATTATCAATGCCTCATTTGTCAGGAACATGTAGAAACCATTGATCATATTATCTTAGCTTGTCCAATTCTAAAGACTGAGAAAGACCGTACGTTAGAAAGACGCAGAGGCAGTTCGGTCCGGACAGATAAGATTCCATAAACATTGACCCTGAAATCTTACGCAATTAGTAATTCTTAACTAACCGTATTTTGACATACGTTTAAAGCATTGATTAGTAGTTATGCAAGCAAGCGGTACGTAAGGATGGAGGCGCTTACTGTACAGCCAGCAGCAGTATGGGCCGGGTGAGTAGGGAATGTCGGCGGGCTGCCGGAATAGCTGCTCCACGGCGGCCGAGAGGCAGAGCATTGAGGGCACCCCAAAGCCATAGATGGAGTACCACATGAAGCGGCGGCAGTCGGCCGGGGAGAAGGAGGTGCCGGGCAGCGGCCGGCAACAGCCGCGTGCTGGCTCCTCCTCTTCCTCGGACTCAGCGCCCTCGCTGCAACTGCAACAGCCAGCCTGCCCCCTCGCATTTCCAAGGGACTCCTCCGCGCCCACACTACAACTGCAACAGCCGGCCCGCTCCCCCTCGCATCTCCAAGGGACTCCCCCGCCCCCACGCTACAACTGCAACAGCCGGCCCGCTCCCCCTCGCATTTCCAAGGGACTCCTCCGCGCCCACACTACAACTGCAACAGCCGGGCCCGCTCCCCCTCGCATCTCCAAGGGACTCCTCCGCCCCCACGCTACAACAGCTCCCTCGCGTTGCCAAGGGGATCCTCATTCCTCCGGAGTCTCAATAAATGTTACAAACTTCCAGGGCGTGTAAAGGGGTCAAAAATGATATTTTTTGACATGTAAGAAATTTTATGTAACAAATTTTGTTACCACAAAAAGTGCAAAGTTTTGGCTGCTCGCCATTGAGTGCAGAACAGAACGCCTCAGGCGCTTTCACCGTTTCAAAATTCCTTTGTTTTCAGAATAATGAAATAATTAGAGCTAAAAGATTTGAGATTAGAGTAGTTCCTGCATGCTTGTGGACCACGATCTTCATCGTAAGACAATTTTTTGGTCATTCCGTTCAGCCGATTTTTCTCACAAAATATACAGGAAAAATCATGCGTCCTATTAATATGTAGATGTTGCATGTAACTTTCTGAAGTCTTCGAAGGAGTATGACGTTCAATTCATCCACCACTGTTCCCAAGTTTGAGCAAGTACGTGCACTCATTTTAATAACCGACGAATGACTACTGAAGTGGCAAACCATATGCCTGTTACCTTAACAGAACGCGAAGATAGATTGTCGAAAGACTTTCTTTTATTTCATGACATGCCTCCATACCGTTTTGATGAAAGCTTGACGAATTATGTATTTTGAAGTGATAGAGCATTCTGAACAGAGTCGCGATATCATCACGTCTGATAACCATCTCAGCATGCGTTGAGGGATCGTAGATTAGCCTCCGATCTGTAGGTGAAGAAAGCGGTGAATACGTATCTTGCTACTCAAGCGAAAATCCTTTTTCTGAGGATATCGGAAAGCTTGTGCTATGACGGATCAAGTACAACACATTAAAACGAGACTATGCTGAAAAATTACCTCATTGGAAATTTGTTACTGTTGTAACAAATTGTAAAAATTGAGTGTGTATTCTTATGATATATTTATAGATCTAGTATGAAGGTCAGTCAAATGAAAACAAGACAGATTGTGTAACGTGCTTGGTGCGGAAGTTGGTAACTCTAGTATATGTATAGAAGTTCCCTCTATTGGGAGTCAGAAAGGAACAGCGCGAATGTTCTCCGCTCTGCCATTTGTCTGTTCTGCATGCTCAAAGTCAAGTCAGCGCATTCGACACCACTGTGCAAACCCGGAAAGAGGAAGTGTGAGGTATAGTGCGTTTTTTGATAACACAAGGAGTATGACTATGAGGTGCAATTCATGCCGAAATGTCTGTTGTGTGTAGTAAACCAGTTTGTCACATGCGCCTGTGGTTTAATAGAATAAACGAGTTTGCGAAGGTCGAATGTCATTGGATGAAAGCAATCGGCCATGACAGGCTCACTTTGTCATCATCCCTTCTGTCACTGTTGCGGTGGATGCTGCCGTCAGAAGTGACCGACGGCGGACCGCGGAAGAAGTTCGACTCGTATTGAGCATCAGTCACGGTACCACTCACGCCATCTTGACAGCATCTGAAGTTTCGGAAAATTTGTGCGTAGTGGGTTCTTCACACTCTGAGGTAGGAACAGAAGTTCAACAGGTGAACAATAGCGACGTCACTGCAGCACCTGGAACGGTATCACACTAAGAATATCGTTTCCGGTCCCGGCTATTTGCTTCGGATGAAGAGGTGCTCTTCTGGGCAATTATTGTTCCGTAAACAACTACATTTTTCTCTAAAGACATTAACTATCTTGTTTCATTGTGGGATAAATTTATAAATAGATATGGCGATTACTTTTGAAAAAATAAACAGCTTACTTATTTTTTCCTGTCTGCCTCGTTTTCATTTGACTGAGCCCTCGTAAAAAGTCGCGTCTGGCCATACGCTCTCATTTCGAATCTGAGAAATTATACAGATAAATGTGGATAGAATTTCAAGCCAGCGTCTTAAGTAGGTACGTACCTGAGCGTATGAGCCAACTCCACGCACTGAATCGAAAACCAGAAGAAGTCAAGAAGGAGGAAAAAATGTTTAAATACACCTGAAAAAGAAGAATAGAAATAAAAGGGGAAAATGAAGGAGAATCATTTTAAGCGAGCACATTACTCCAGTTAAGTGGCTGGTCATCCTTAATTATTATGGTTAAATCTCTTGATGTTATTGTTATTATTACTATTAATATGACTAAAGCAAATTATTTATTAATATTAGTACATTATAACTAGTAGAAAATTATGTATCAGTTTCAGTTTTACAATTTATTGAAAAATAAAAACTGGTGTCTATATTTATGAGAATTACATATTCAAAATAATGTTTGGCATAATACTGTAATTACCATTTCATTAAAAGTATTTATAATTAACAAGTTATGATTTCTGTGTGTGTTTTATATGTTACCACGTCAAAGATAAATCACAATCGCTTCTACTGTGCCTCAGCGAACATTCAATTTTCCTTTCTGCTGGTAAAAACCTAGGCCAAATATCATGTGGTGTACGTACTTAAAATTTACTGCACCTTTAACAAAAATAAGGTAACATATTTGAAGTTGTAGAAAGTAGACCATATCAGTCACTTCTTGCAAACAAGTTTGTATCCAGCCACTCCACCTTAGTTTTCATTATCGTCTTTTTTTCACTTCGAGAATTGATCAAAATCATTCAGAAACAAACACTGCATGTAATATTTGGTCCGCACGTAATATTTCTCTCTTAAAAAAAGAATATTGATTACCAAGCGGGAGAATTTGCCATTTAAAGGAATTTGCATCTCGGTACAAAGTTTATTCAACCCAACAAGTTATCTTAAGAAATTAAAAAATATATAAAGAAAATACCAATTTTTGTGAGGTATGTAAAATCAAAAAAACTTAATAATCATCTCTTTTCATAAATTAAATTATCAAATTCTTCAACTACTAAGGTCGCTTGTCCCATAAGTGTAGGGCGTGTTTTTCCTCGGGATATGGCGGTGATCTTCCCCCGCTGGCTGGCGAGATCCGGCACCGACCTACAGTCGGCTAGCGGGATTTTCCCCAAACAGACAGGCCCCACGTGCGGGACACCGCCCCAACCGAGACAAGTTCTAAACTCCCGATCTGTCCCTGCCATGTGTGGCAGTGTAGCGCATTTTAGTGAATGCGTATGTAAGTAAGGATGAGGATAGAACAAGGAAGAGGAAGGAAAGATCGCACGTGGGTCAGACGCGTTTGTTCGGGTAGAGCGCCGGCATTCTCCTGGTGTTGATCGGAGAAACCAGGGAAAACTACCGATCAGAGCAGTCGGCCGTTAGAATTCTCCTCCAGACAGCGACTGAATTCTATCCAGCTGACAAGCCATTGTCGAAAATCTTGCCACCGTCGGGACTCGAACCTAGAACCACCTGATCAGAGGTACTGCAGTGATCTCAGTTGAGCTGAGCCACCTCTCTCTTACACTAACGGAATTAAGAACAGTAGTTGACTCGCCATGAATCAACATGCACTCATTGAAAGTCCTTGAAGAAAGTGTACGTGCTTCCGGGAAGTGTTTCTATAAACGTGGCGTTTAGCACAGAAGAAGTAAACGCAGGAGGTCATTTGAGTCATGGTGGGTGGGGCGAAGGAGATAAAGGAAGTGCTGCGTGAAGGCTATTTCTTCGTTAAATGACACCCGATTCCATCACGCGCACAATGCATTTCAGCTCATCGTCAGCGGTAATCGGATACTTCCTTTAGTTAAAATCGAGAATTGAATACGCCCTCGGAGCGACCTCAAGTTACAATGAAATGTTTCTTCAAACATTCACGCTAGCGCTTGCGGAAGACAAAATCGCTCGATGTGTTCTTGATGGAATTGTGACATCAACACACTCACACACAACCAATTTTACGACCCTTTCGCTATTCTCTAATACCCTTCGCCACATCCCAACAGTACTTTTTTCCTTTCGTTTTCCAAACCCTAAGACTGTTTACCAAACACTGCCTCTTTCTATCACGCCCTGTCGTTTCTCAACATACTACGCCACTTCCCAGCACACTCCGCCACTTTCCACGGCAGCCCAGCTCTTCCTCCCATGCTCCTCCACTTCTCAACATATCTGACAATTCTCTACACATCATGCCACTTCCCAGCATATCACTTACCGAAACATCTGGGCACGTTTATCTCCCCATCATTTCATCATACACGTCGTAACTTCTCAAAACATCTTACCACTTCTTTCCACACTCCGCCGCTTCCCAAGAAAACTCGCCACTTCCCTAAGGCCTTCGCCCGTCCCACAATAACCAACCATTTCTGATAATAATTTGTTCATACTTTCAACCACTCCCCACTATCTCCCCCCCACACACACAGGTCTTTGCCACCACAACCCTTCACTTCCCAAAGCATCCTTCCATATCCCTCGACTCTGTGCACAGCCCTCCTCAACCAGCCACATTTCTCCAAACCCGGCATTTCTTCCTGCACTATCACCCCGCTACATCCCCCATTTCTCATCATAGCCCTCATCTTTTCACCATACTCCACAATATCTCACTCCGCTCCACCACATCCTTCTCAAATCCCGCTAAAATCCACCACATTCCGTTAAATTTTACCATACGTAGTTACTTCCCGCCATACCTTCCCAGGTCTCAATACTTCGCCAAACTCCCAAACCCTGAAACTCCAAAATCATGCCACTTGTTGGTTGCTCGTCTTCAAAAGCAGTTCAAACCGTGTTCGTCTTTAAATTTCCACTTGAAGAATTAATTATTCATCAACATCTTTGCAGTTTATTTTATTTATCACATTAAAGTGCTACGAGTATTCATCTTTGCTCATGAATTTTGCAAGCTACATAGAATAAATCACTTGATAAATTTAATCATTTTAGCACACTATTAATTTTATGTTAAGAAAGTAATAATAAGAATTTCACCAAACTCTGAAACTAACATTGTAATAATAAAGAAGAAATATCACTAAGTGTCTTACTCATGAAAACCCTGCGGTTTGATTTCTAATTATTAATTTTATTTCTGTAAGCAGGATGTCACATCATTTCTGTAGGCAAGATGTATCAAGATATTAAATTATACATGTCTCCATCCTTCCTTCCATACGCCCTACGATGGGTGTAAATCATGACGTGCTTCATTAAACTATCGTTTTTTTTATTCGATTCCTCTTATTGTTAGTATCACAGTCTTATTTGTAAATATGATTGAATGCCCGAGCACAGTCGAGTTTTTTCCATATACTCCAAAGTAAAACTTTCATTATCTATACTTAATGATATATAACTTTGTTTAATAAAGGTGTTAGAAACCCCTCAATGTGTCAAAATAGACTTTACTAATAGGTATCATTATTTCCGACGCCATTTCCATTATTTAATATTATCTTATCTATTTCGTCCTACTTGTCTATACTACATTCATTCTTACATCCCTTCCATTCTTACATTCTCTCCTCTCTCTCGCTCATTTTCTTAACCCACGACGTATATTGATTTTACATCACTTATTTTGTATTCTATTGAGAAAATAATAATCAGGAATATCTTTTATTTTGTATTCAAGTTAAATAAGAGTCCATTGTTAAAAGTTACTTTTGTAATAAAATATCACTCTTCCCTTCTCTCCCTTTCTAGCTGTTACTCTCGTTTTCCTTCTTTGTTATTCTCTTTTTCTTTCCTTCGGTCTCTCCTCCTTTCTCACTTGTCTTTCGCTTTTGCTCTCTCCCTTTTTCTTTAATACTTTTTCTTTCTCCTCTTTCTCTCTCTTTCCCTCTCTCTGTCACTCATTCTTTCTCTCTGATTCGTCTAGCGTGAATCTGTTCCGATATCCCTCCAGCCCGCCCCTCTGTTGCTTGATACTTCATGATCATTTTTCGTCGTGACCTACGGTTCATCTACCTAAAACAGAACAAAAACTTAATATACTGAGAAATGTAATTTGGAACAATCACAAAATCGACCCAGCAGTAAGGTGTGGAGATAAAGGTGTGGATATTCATATTCGAATACAAGAGCATCTGAAAATCTTCATAAGAACAAAGGCAAAGTAGTTGTTTAATGTTGAGAATTTTCAGAGCCTTGTCTTGTCATATCTTGGCACGATTGATTTTGAAGAGTCACCGCTTCGTATGAGATCATGGATGTATTATAACTAGAGGTCGGATTTTAACGAAATGTCATCTGTTTTCTTTTCACCTTATTACAATGCCTTTTACGTAGTAGTATGGATATTAATTTTATGTTACGACAAAAGCAAATGACCCATTTTTATATGGCAATTTTTTGCATTTTTCGTCAATTTCAATGAATAACTCATTTTTTACCTTTTCCCGTCATTTTTAAATCATTTTGGGTGATTTCTTCGATTTTAATATCATTTTAATGGTACTTGCTTCAATTAATATTTTTGCGATGCAACAAATGTTCTCCCCAGAATTCTTGAGTAGCCTATTCGATTTCTTCGCTCAGAAATTGTAATGTCAGTCATTGTGAGTATGTAATTCAATGAATTCGTGTCGCCTATCAGCGCCATTGACGGTTTGGCCGAAACAAAAGTTTGCAAACTGAGTTCACTTGAACACAAGGAAGAAGCCTCGATTACATCAGTAACATATCCAGCAGCTTAAGTTGTCCATCTGAACTGTTTTTGATCAATTTTAACGTCATTTTTCTCTGCTTTTAGGTCATTTTAAAAACATTTAAGGAACATTTTATTGACCATTTTGGCCATGTTTTAGGTCATCAAAATCCGCTCTCTAATTATAACCAACCAAAACTGCCTCCAAGAGGATGAAGGTGGTAATAGGCGTCGCAGGGGAGGGGACTGACTTTGTCGCAGGCAGGTCGGAACGTAGGGCCCGGCGTCGCAGGCCTCGGAGAAGGCGATGCAGAAGCAGGCGGCGGCGACGGCCAGCGCCTGCACGACCGCGGCGGCGCGCAGCGGGGTGGGGCGCGTCGCCAGGTGCAACAGCGCGCCAAACAGCACCACCCCCGCGGCGGAGATCCACAGCCCGCCCAGCTGCTCTGCCCACTCCAGCGGCGAGTCCGCCCACATGGCCCCTTCGCCACGCATCTGCGCACAAACACACGCACGCGCCACGTCTTTGCGCTAAGGTCGTCATACTTCGGTTTTTCTTTCTTGGCTCGTGAGGGGGGGTGTCATCAAAATGGAGGATCTCACGATATTTTGCGTCGTTCTCGGTGAGTCGCATGGTCGCCCGCACTGCTCGATACAGTCGCGATCATGCGTCTCCTAGTGGCATAACCGAGAACGACGCGAAATACCGTGAGATATTCCATTTTGATGACACACTCCCACGCGCGAAGAAAGAAAAACCGAAGTATAGTGTCGTGAGTGTAGTGCAGGTTTTATAGCGGGACGTGGCGGTGATCTTGCCCTCCTCCCTGGATGGTGAGAACTGGCACCGACATACATATCGGCTGGCGGGGTTTTCCCCAGCCTAGAATCTCCCACCAGGGAGGCTGGTATCACGGCGTGATGTAGTGTAGTGCTTGTGAGTGTAAGTGTAAGTAAGAGTATAGGATAAGACAAAGAAGATGAAGCAGGAAAGACAGCGACGGCATTCAACCTAGCTACGTAGCCAGGGTCGAAAATCCTGCCATCGTTGGGACTCAAACCTGGGAACCTGAGGTGCTGCAGTGACATCAATTGATGCCCTGAGCTACCTAAATGGGACTTTTGGGTCGAGGGGAAGAGAGCGAGAACTGTCACCAGGAAACTCGCAGCGACATTGACCTACCTCGAGACCACTCAGGAACGACCGACCAGCACCACCAGTTCTTCCGCACCGACTGAGGCCTCCGCCGATGTCCAGCACGTCATTAGCGCAGGGACGCGCCGCTTGAGCGTCCGGATTGGTGGAGGCATCCCGGTTGCGTGTGGGCGATTGGTGGAGATGTCTGTGATGCTGTCTACGACCGCAAGAGCGCTCTGCGCCTCCTCCGCCCCTTCTCCTCCCGCCCTCCCTCCACCCCCCCCGGCTTGGCCCCGCTCTGCTTCTCTTCCTTTCGCTCACCCCCCCTCCCCATCTCCCCTTTCCGCCTCCTTTCCACCGCTCGCAGTTTATCCTACATGGATTCTCACCGCTCCCTAACAATGCCAAGGAAAGTCCCTCGCCACCCTCCACGAAGACTAGCGTTTCCAAAACGAGACAAGCCAGACACAAAAGCCAGAGTCGGGCGTACTGTGCAAACACCGACACCTCTCATTAGGCAATCCTTCCAACCCCTTTCCGAACATGAATTTTAGATGGTTTTCCTCATCAAAGAGAATTTTCTCAGACAAAGAATGCCTATTATTAGACATATGCAGGAATATGTGACTTCCTCATTTACTTTTATTAATTTATTACATGTTTTGAGCTAATACAGTTGACTTCGGTTATAGTGAACTTCTGGTGACTGACATGTTTGGCTCACTGTAACAGAGGTTCACTATATCCGATGATGTCAAAATTAAATATAATTCCTCCACAATGGTTGGTTTTATTAATATAGAGATACATCAAAATTCATTAACAGCACGAACTGAAAATTTCAGTATATTTATTTGTCCTTAAAAATCAATTATTTTCAATTGTTTGCTTCGTAAATTTTCGTTAGTAAAGTCTTTTCCTTTTCCCTTTAGTAAATCCTTCTCCAGAGTTCGTGCTCTCTTTGTACTTCATTCTGCATTTTTCCTCTGTCTCTAAATATAGTAAGTGCGGTATTGTAAATACAGTCTTGACACATTCAATGCACCGTCCCACTGTCCGAAGGCCCTTCCACTCGCCTAATAACTTTCGATATCCAATTACTTTCCAAGACTTAATGCCTACGTCCACTGTAGCTGAGGTTCAGGTTCAATACAACCGAATATTCTTAAGCTTATTTGAAATGTAAATGAAACGGGACCAGTGACTTCAGTTCACTATAACCGAGGGTTCACTACATTCGAGTTCACTATAACTGGAGTCGATTGTTACTAAAAATTAATAACGGCACGCTGTCCTCGAAATTTCGTCCTTTACTGTTTCCCGCCTCCTTGTCCTGCGTCTGCACAACCCTCCATTCCGATCACTCAAATTCGTCTTCACCTCTCCATTTTCGTTGTTTATCATCGAATAACATCTCTTAGATATCCTGAAGGAGAATTGTAGCGGCCGGCTACTCTGATCGGTAGTTTTTCGTGAATTATACAATCAGCACCAGACGAATTCCGGAATAGTACCCTAACAAACGGCCACGGACCGCGTGCGATCTTTGCTTCCTGTTCTTTGTCCTATTCTCACCCCTTACTTACACACTTACGTTATCAAGCACTCACACATGCCGGGAGACCCCTCAGAGGCTTAGAGCTTGTCCCAGCCGGGGCGGTGCCCCGCTGGTGGGAGATACCTGATTGTGGAAAACACCGCTAGTCAACGGTAGGTCGGCGTCGGATCTCGCCATCCAGCGAGGGAAGATCACCGCCACCTCCCGATGAAAAATCAGGCACTACACCTACTAATGACCTCAGTAGTTGACGCGCCCGGAATGACTAACAATCAATAGTAGATATAGTTAATATTCCTCTGGGATATATGACTAACGTATTTCTCTTCATGATTCTTAACTAAAAAAGCGGCACTTATGTTTAAAGATGTACGCGAAACTGCTTTCAATTTGACTTGTGCGCTAGGGGAATTGTTACATTCTTCTGTATATTTCAAATATTTCAGTTCTCTACATTGTTATTAAAGTGATTATGCCTGCTTAAAACTTAATGACCATTGCACATGAGACTTTATTTATTATTTATTTACGTCAAAAAACAGTTAAAAACTGCGTATGACGAGCTATGGGGAGAAGTGTATTTTGTGCACGTGTTCATAATTCTGTGGTCTCTATCCTTAACCATTTTTTAGTCGAATTTTGAATACAGAAAAGAGAGGTTTTTTTCGAGTTTTGTTGACAAAATATTCGCTCCTATATAATAAAATATATTTTCAAAGGTAATTAGCTATAAATTCCTGCCCTGAACCCTCATGTTCTTCATGAAAGAATAATACTTTTTGCCGCGATAATATGAAAAACGATCATTTGAATAACTATATTTCCCACTGAAATTCAGAAGACGTGCACAAATAAAGAAGTTACATTTATGTCCAGAAGCAAAACAAGGGACCATCTCAGCATTTGCTCAAGGATCAGGGAAACTGGACGAAAAACCTGATCGAGATGGGGCCCATCAACCCAGAAACTGTGGTACAATACTTGTTACAGGTTCTTTAGAATTATACAGTCCAAATGATAAATAATTACATTAACTATCATTGTTAAAATTAATTCTACTTTCCTTTTTGATGCTCGGTATAGCCTCGAATTGTATAGAAACAGTTATACAACAGAAAAGATTTTACTTGGGACTTAAACTTTTCTATTGAATTTAATCGTTTAATGTCTTCTGGCAAAGTGTTGTAGAGTAATGTACATGAATTGTATGTGAATTTTTTGTAGTGAGCTGTTGATACTGCCACTTGGTGAATATGATTACTACGTCGTGTGTTATACTTATAGACATCGGCGTTTGCTGAAAATATATTCCCGCCCTTAAGTAAGTCATTTTTTACAAAAACTACTGATTCGTAAATCAGGAGACAAGGTAATGGTAAAATTCCTAGATTAATAAAGAGTGACTTACAAGAATCACGTGGGTTGGATTTGCTTATTATTCGTACAAATTTTTTTTTGTAATCTGAAAGTCTGTGAGCTATAAGATGTGTTTCCCCAAAATATTATGCCATATCTCAGGCGGGAGTGAACATTGGCAAAATATACACAACGAGCTGTATGAATTTGCTGACGGAATTTGAAAGAATTCTGAACGCGTAGCATAATGAACTTAATTTTGTGTTAAATTCATTTAAGTGGGCATTCCATTTGAGTTTTGACTGAATTGATAGACCTAAAAATTTTGTTACATTAACATCAGTCAATGGCACACTGTTCATTTTCAATGGAGTACAGAATTTTTTATTTGATGTGGAAAACTGCATTGAAACAGTTTTATTTTCATTTACTTTTAATTTGTTATTACGGAACCAATTTGAAACGTCTGATATTGTACTATTTACGGTTTCTTTGTTGCAAAGAATATTTGTATCAGCCGCAAAGAGAACTGTTCTTCCGTTTCGAATCGCTAAGGGCATGTCATTTACGTATAATAGGAAGAGAATAGGGCCTAAAATCGATCCTTGCGGGACTCCACGTGCAATTGGCAAAGAACCGGAAAGGTGTGTACATAAAGTTCCTTCATTCCAGTAAGGTATTTCTACTCTCTGAGATCGTTGTTTAAGGTACGAACATAGCCAATCTAGAGCAATACCACGGATTCCATACGAAGGTAATTTTGAAAGTAAAATGTTATGATCAATGACGTCAAAAGCTTTTGAAAGATCTAAAAATATTCCAATAGTTGCTTCGTTTTGATCCAATGATGAGGCAACATCCTTAAGAAAAGAAAAAATGGCTGTTTCCGTAGATTTTGATTTCCGGAATCCATGTTGGCAATTTGAAAACGTGTCGTGTTTATTGAAAAAGGTTTCCATTCGCACATAAAAAAGTCTCTCTAATATTTTTGAAAAAACTGACAAAAGAGAAATTGGCCGATAATTTTGAACTTCATTTTTGTTGCCTTTTTTGAAGAGCGGCTTAATCTTAGCTGTTTTAAAAATATCTGGAAAAATTCCGGTGCATAAGGATGCATTAAATATGTGAGTTAACGGGTGTATAATGGCTGGCGCGCACGTCTTTAACAAACAATCCGGAAACTCATCTAAACCGGCCGAATATTTATTTCTTAATTTACCAATTATTTTGAGAATTTCATAGGAAGAGGTTTCGGAAACGAACATAGTGTCTAAGATTTTTTGGGAAACGTCAGATGTTGAATTTTGTGGCTGAAAACCCTTAGTGAGATCGACAGCAATTCTTGAAAAGTATTGGTTAAAGAGACTAGCTACTGTTGCCGGATCGTTCACATCTCTATCGTTATCTTTTAAAACAACATTCTCTACAAGGTTTCTAGTTGGTTTGGTCGCATTTTTTACTATATCCCACATTGATTTTGTTTTGTTATTTGAGTTCAAAGTATCCTGATCGTGTTTCATGATTTTAGCCTGCCTTATGACTTTTCTTAACAATGATTTGTATTTTTTAAAGTACAGGAGGAAATCTTGAGATACGTTATGATGCTTAGAAATGAAAGAAAGAACTCGTTTGTTTTTACATGATGTTCTAATCCCTTGTGTTATCCAAGAATTGTTTTTGCGTGAAATATTTAATTTTCTTTTCTGAAGAGGAAAGCAAGTGTTAAAATGAAATGAAAGCGTTGAAAAAAAAAGAATAATATTTATCGTTTGTATCAATAGTATTATAAACCGCGTCCCATGACTCCTGCACCAAGTAATCAATGAATAATTTTATTTTACTTTTAGAAAACACTCTACTCATACGTGTATTATTTATTGTGTCATTGTTCGCATTTCGTATAATGGTAAGAATTTGTGCATCGTGGTCACTGTATCCTAAATCTTTTGTTTCAATTTCATGTCGAGTAGTGGTTTTGTTAATTATAATTTGATCGATTGCCTTCTTTGAATTTACTGTGATCCGTGTAGGTACTTTTATTGTAATATCTAAATTGAAGGAATTAATTAAGTTAAGGCTAAATGTACCGACACTACTTCAATTTGTCGCCACCACATGGCAGCACCAAGTTTAGTGAATTTTACTTTACCGATAACGTCTGAACAAATGGTCCGATTTTCGATCTGTAAACGGCATTTGACTCCTGTTTATAATAGAATTTACGCTACGAAGCCCTTTTTCCAAAAAAACTAGCAGAAACTCGATTTTTAAATTTTTTCTCGTACTTCCAGGAACAATTTCAAGAATGTGGGCTTATAGCGCGATGGCGACACGCTTCCAGAATCCAACGCCGTGTCAAACATGCAAATCGGATAAATAGGTGCGACGGTAAGTGAAATTTCGAAAAACACCTCACCCCACTCCCCCTTCCCCTTCCACGCCGCCGGGACATTGTTGGCCGGCGGCGCGGTCAAGCCGGCACGGGCGAGCCGGGCGGCGGCCGCCGCGGCGCGGCGACGGGCAAGAAGGCTGAACTTTCGGGGGCAGCAAGCCAGACACCCCGTCACTTCGTTGATGCTTCCGTCACTTCGCATCTCAATATATTTTTTCCCCACATATGAAACTAGTGATGCTGTAATAGGGGTAAACGGTCTCGTATCATCTTTAATAGTAGTATAAAACTATTACCTTATTCACATATTCCATCTTCCTTCGAATACCATCATAAGAATGTCTGAGGTATCACTCAAAACACCGATCCCGCTTTGGTGCTGATTTCAAAAAGAAAAAATCGAACTAATTGCGTAAATATCACCCATATTCCATCTCCTCACATCGTATTTTAGATATATTGTACTTCTAAGATCTTCCATTACCATTTCACTACCGGAAAAAACAAGCGGAGATAACGCAAGAGCTCTTTTATCCTACGATTCGATTTATCATTTCAAAACGGCGTTTGTCACCTTGATAGAATTCACCTGGTTAATCCTTTTCCCAGTAAAATAGCCGAATCGAATTTTTAAAATGTTTTTATACTTGCGGACATATTTGAAAAAGTGGTACAATAGCGCGCTGGCGAGATGCACCCCGAATCTAACGCCATATCATACACTGAAATCGGATAAATAGACTTCTCTAGTCATGTAAAAAAATGATCTTCAGTAACGTCAAAATTCTGTTTCGCGGTACTGCTTGTCGATCTCATGGCTAAAGTCCGGGTCTAATGTAATTACATATGTTTTGTCTACTGTTCTCATTTTGTAATTTAGGCGAACTGTTGCAATCCTAACAAAATATTTAAATTTTTCGTTACAAATTTTGTACTGTATTACGTATTTTACATATTTTGCTGATCATTTAATATCTGCTTAACAGTATATTTATTATTTGCTTATTATTAAGGTATTTTCACAAATTACCAAATTTTCTTGAAATTATTTCCGGAAATATATTTAATTAATTTTGAAAAATAGTTTTTATTTAAATGTGTTTATATTTTTGCAATGAGCATATTTTGTCTAATACTAATTCAGAATTGCTGACATTCCTATGTGCTGCACGTAAAGATTTCGAACAGAGTGCTTCAAAGATTCTCTGTTCGTGTCTGCGTTTTCTACGTGCATCTCTTTGTTTTCATTGCTGATAGAAATAAAAAAAACAGTAGGCAGAAAAATTAGTTACTTTTAAATTCGATATAATTAATATTTTATTAATGGAATTTGAAATTGTGAACATTTATTTTACTTTATCTCTCTTCTCAATCTTCATACGAAGAGAAAGTTATATCGTGCGCAGGAAAACTCTCAAAGCCGAGTCCTGATAATGAAAATGTGGATAAATCGTGTTGTTGTATAGTAAATTACTTCCTGTAACTCGTGGTGTAGCCAGAATCCATGTTTTGTGGGTCCTTAATACCGAAAAATTGATTGACGGAAAAACGTCCGTCAGTGTCTCTGGTGTATGTGAACAACACTAGCGTTTACACTGCGTACAAATTTTTCCAAACTGGAAAAAACAACAACAAAAAACAGCTGTCGATCTACTGTCATTCGAAGCTCTGCAATTTTCAAAAACGTGCATTAGTTTTTGGAGATACATTACACGAACCCCCCCCCCGGATATTTTAAAAATTTGCTCAAATATGGCTCCAAATTTTTTCTTTATATTTCTCGTAAAAATTGAATAAAATACACATGGCTTAGGTCCGATTTCACTGATAACTGAATTTTCGAAAATTGCAAAAGATTGAATTTTTTCGGCGTTTCCTACAACTACAATATTGACGATAGAGACTTTTTCCTTTCTAAGAAATTTGTTGTACATAATTAGTTCTTTCATTAAGATCATGAATTTTTTTAAAACAATTTTTGTAGTTATGGCGCAATCTTGTGTGCAATATATGCAACTTTAAGAGATAACAAAGCAAGATTTTTTCAAAATCGGCTCCATTTTTTCCCTTTAAACTATTGGTAGTGATATTGCGAAATGTACTTTAAGAGATGACATAAACGCTATTTTGCTCTATTCTTTTGTTTTTGCGAAAATAACACAAATGAAACTTTTTGAATAGCCTGTCACGTCGTTTATATTTACATTATCGGCGATTTGTTCACATTATTAGATTTATGAGCACACGTACTTTAAATTATATCATTTAAAGTTTTTCGAAAACTAAATTTTTTTTTGGAAATGAACTCGAAATTTCGCATTTTCAGAAACGCTCAAACGCCAATTTTTTCTGAAAAGGTTCCAAATTTTTTGTTCAAAGTTTTTGTACGTATAGTGCGAAATGCACTGTCTAAGGAAACAAAAACGTTTTGTTGTATTATTTTGTTGTTTTTCTTCAAAATTTACACAAATGTATTTTTAAATATTTCGCATGCCTTGTATGCACATTTGCAGCGATTTGTAAACATTATTGCATTTGTGAATGGAAGAGCTTAAAATATCTTAAAATAAATTAAAAAAAACTCTCAAGATTCCTGTGAAAAAGGGCTTCATATTTCTCATTGCCACAGACGCTTAAACACCCTTTTCTTAAAAACGGTATCAAGTTTATGAATGAAAATTGTCGTTAAGGACAAGGTTTCAGTCTTCTTTAATATTCTAAAAGCAATATTTTGAATCTACCATTAGGAAACCGAATAATTAAGAAAACCTAAAAATAAGTTGGGTGCATTAAATGGCAGGTGGCAAGATGGGGCAAGGCCATAAATCTAGCCCATGCCAACAAAATAGTAAATTTTACTACGACAAAGTCCGAATAGCTGGCTGAGACTATAGGAAATTGAAAACTAATACGGGAAAGTCTGTGCCATTCTGTAGCACCACCAGTTACTTTCTCGTGTTCGTTACTCGAAGTTATGTAATGCTGCGGAAAATCTATTTCGAGATATTAACGGAAGTACTCGTTTTGGGGTCCCGATACCGAAAGGGTGTATGTGTGTTTTGACTTTTTAACGTCCGTTCGTCCGTCCATCTGTCTGTGTCTGCCTGTCTGGGCGTATGTGAACACCACTAGCGCCTAAACTATGTGTAGAATTTTTGCTCAACTGAATAAACCCCTGTCGATCTGGTCTGAGTCGAAGTTCTGCGATTTTTAAAAACATTCATTAATTTTTGGAGATACTTTTTATTAAGCCCCAGGGACATTTTCAACATTTTCTCAAAAATGTCAACCAGGATAGGTGGCTCAGTGCATCAACTGATGTCACTGCAATGCCTCTGACCGAGAGGTGCTAGGTTCGAGTCCCGACGGTGGCAGGATTTTTCAACACTAGCTTGTCAGTTAGATGTAGAATTCAACCGATGTCTGGAGGAAAATTCTAGCGACCGGCTACTCTGATTGGAAGTTTTCCGTAGTTTCTCCGATCAACATCAAACGAATGCCGAAGAAATACCCTAACAAACGGACCTCGCGCGATATTTCCTTTCTCTTCCTTGTCCTATCTTCACACACACACACACACACACACACACACACACACACTAACTTGCACAACACTACCATATATGCTGGGAGACCAGTGGGAGGATTGGAACTTGTCCCGGCTGTGGGCCGTGCACTGCTGGTGGGAGATACCTTGTTAAGAAAGAACCCGGCAAGCCGACAGGTAAATCGGTCGGTGATTTAGAGCTTGTCCCGGCTGGGGTGGTGCCCCGCTGGTGGCAGATACCTGGTTGGGAAGCCCCGCTAGTGGACGGAAGGTCAGCGCCGGATCTCGCCATCGGCATAGCGGGCAACATCTCTTCCACCTCACGATGAAATAAACATGCATTGTACTTACGGGACTAATGACCAAAGCAGTTGACGCGCCCAAAATCACTAACAATCAATCAAAAATTACTCCAAATACTTTCCTTAAATTAATTGTAAGAATAAAGTAAAATACACTCAAAGTGGCATAGCTCTTATTTTCATTGCTGACTGATTTTGGGAAAATTGCAAAACTTCGAATTTTTTTTCGGCGTCTTCCTACAACTACAAAATTGAAGATAGAGATTTTCCCTTAAAATTATATTTGTTCTCCATACTTAGTTCTTTCAATAAGGTCATGCATATTTTTTTGAAATTTTTAGTAGTTTTCGCGCAATATTGAGGGCAATTTGTGCAATTTTTAAAAATTACAAGAACCAGATTTTCTCAAAATCGACTTCAACTTTTTTCCTTAAACTTTTGGAAAGGATAGTACCTAATGTACTCTGAGATGACATAAACGTCATATTGCCCTATTCCTTTGTTTTTTCAAAACTTACAAAAATGTAATTTTGCCTTTCATTTAGTAAATATTTTCTTTAAAGGCGATTTGTTCATATTAGGGAACTTTTGTCACCTCGAACGTTAAGTACTATCGATCTTTTGCGCATGCGCAGATGCACCAAAGTGATGCGAAACTTGCACTGCGAATGAGCAGAAGATCGATAGTACGTAACGTTCGAGGGTGCAAAAACTCCCTACTATTACATTTACGAGTACATGTGCTTTACATTATGTCTTAAAAGTTCCTCGACAACTCAGATGTTTTCTGTGAAAATTAAATGAAACTTCCGAATTTGCACAAATGTTCAAACGCCATTTTCTCAAATTGCTTCTTCAAACTTTTCGTACGAATGCTATTTGCATTCTTTAAGTTAACATAAAATTAATTTGGCTGTATTTTTTTGATTTTTCAAAAAATAAATAAATGTATTTTTAAGTGTCTCTCACGCCATTAATATTCACTTTTCCAGAAATTTTATACATTATTACATTTGTGAGTAGAAGTGCTTTAAATGTCACCAAATGAAGTTGTTCGAAAACTCGAAAGATTCTTGTGAAAATTCCGAAGCTTCCATTTTCGCTTTTACAGTAACGCTTAAACGCCATTTTCTTAAGAGCGGCTCCAAATTTATCAATGAAAATTCCTATATAGGACGAAGTTTTACTCTTCTTTAATATCCTAAAAGTAATATTTCGTATCTACCATTAAGAAGCTGAAAAATGAGAAAAGTTCAAAAATGTATTTTGGGCGGCGATAGATGTCAGCAAGATGTCAGAAGATGGGGAAAGATGGTAAAACTGGCCCAGACCAAAGATATTAGATTACTATGAGAAAGTATGTGCAATTTGTCCTAAAGTACGAAAACGTTTTAAAAATTCGATTCGGTTATTTTACTGGAAAACGGATTAACCAGGTGAATTCTATCAAGGTGACAAACGCCGTTTTGAAATGATAAATCGAATCGTAGGATAAAAGAGCTCTTGCGTTATCTCCGCTTGTTTTTTCCGGTAGTGAAATGGTAATGGAAGATCTTAGAAGTACAATATATCTAAAATACGATGTGAGGAGATGGAATATGGGTGATATTTACGCAATTAGTTCGATTTTTTCTTTTTGAAATCAGCACCAAAGCGGGATCGGTGTTTTGAGTGATACCTCAGACATTCTTATGATGGTATTCGAAGGAAGATGGAATATGTGAATAAGGTAATAGTTTTATACTACTATTAAAGATGATACGAGACCGTTTACCCCTATTACAGCATCACTAGTTTCATATGTGGGGAAAAAATATATTGAGATGCGAAGTGACGGAATGCATCAACGAAGTGACGGGGTGTCTGGCTTGCTGCCCCCGAAAGTTCAGCCTTCTTGCCCGTCGCCGCGCCGCGGCGGCCGCCGCCCGGCTCGCCCGTGCCGGCTTGACCGCGCCGCCGGCCAACAATGTCCCGGCGGCGTGGAAGGGGAAGGGGGAGTGGGGTGAGGTGTTTTTCGAAATTTCACTTACCGTCGCACCTATTTATCCGATTTGCATGTTTGACACGGCGTTGGATTCTGGAAGCGTGTCGCCATCGCGCTATAAGCCCACATTTTTGAAATTGTTCCTGGAAGTACGAGAAAAATTTTAAAAAATCGAGTTTCTGCTAGTTTTTTTTGGAAAAAGGGGCTTCGTAGCGTAAATTCTATTATAAACAGGAGTCAATGCCGTTTACAG